>WEDG01000622.1:0-372500 GCA_017591395.1 Schistocephalus solidus | reverse complement strand
TAATAAGCCAGCAATGACCATTCCTGTCTCCCTTTTCTTTACCGGCAATATTCATCGGCTTTTTTCGAATGGCTCCACACAAAGGGCTTTAGGGATAATGTGAAGTCGAGTGAGGTTCAAAGAGGCGAATTATTTCTATGACTCCAGTATTTTTAAATGAGTTGAGAGGAATAAGATGACATTTCAGTGTAAACGACCTAAGATATGCGTAAAGATTTGAAGTCCAGATACCTTATACCATTCCTTATCACACTAAGAAGACGACGAAAAAGAGACGGCAAGCTCATGAAATAAAATATTCTTAGAACTGACGATTTATAAAACTTTGAAACCAGAAAGTAAATGTAAGCCAGATTAAAATGATCAGTTCTGGTTTGTTTCCCACTAGGATTCAGCATTATCTTGACTCTCGGCCTGTCTGGGCAAAAGTTTGAATCCCATATCACTTGGTCGCCGACTCGACTATCTGACACGACTTCACACCCCATCTTCGGTCTTCAGTAACATTCGAGATCGCTTTTATGTCACCTTTTAGACTATTTTCTGCGTTGGTCTGCCATAAGATGATTCACTTTTCAGCTAGTTTTACTGTAGTGCCCTTTTTTGTCACCTTACTGGTACCATAGCTACGAAACGACGTATATTTGACTTAACGTGCTACTGTACATTTAAAAGTAACCAACTAGTTTCTACATTTTCCATAATGTAGATTAGCTCGCGTATCATGTGAATTTCAGCCCGCGATCGCCGCCAAAAGCCCAATACCCAAAGTAAAAAATTGTTTTAAAACTTCACCAGCTTTGTTTTTGCACTAAAAAGGTACCATTTTCGAGCAGTACAAATTCTCTAGCTTCCCGCATTTCACTGGGACAAATAACTTTGAACATATTACAATCGAGCAGAATAAAATTTTACTTTAGATGATCGTGAAAGCGTAGAAGAGAAAAGTTTTACCTTGCGCTGAATGCAAATCTCGATTTTTTAAGTGAGACTGAAATGGAAACTTATTCTGGTACTTGTTGTTTTCTCTTTAACTAATGTAATGGGACTTATTTGTGTCTTTATTTCCTGGATAAAGGCATACTCTTGAAGTTATTTTTTTTGGATTATGTAAAAGAAGGGAAAGGTAACTTGGATGCTGATAATTTTCAACTGTGTGTATTTTCAGTTTCTTGTGCATAACAGAAATGTAAGAAATTACATATCCATAAGGCAGCATACATTCTACAGAGTGCACTGCTTGCGACCTGTTCTAAGTTATTTAGCTTTTATGGTAATTGAGATTTTATTCAGCGAATTCGCGGTTTTTGACATGGGTTGAATGCATCCAACTGTTTGGTTAAAAATCAATGAAGATAATTTTTCAGCGTGAGGAAAATGCTTTTGACTTAACGCGTAAATTAACGAGTTAAGATACACAACGTCAAATCAACCATTTGAACGTTAATCATAGTATACCATCATTTTAATTAGGCATCGCAGTTACTGAATGTTTCGGATATTTCGATAACTGATGATTTTTCGGCAGCAAATGCATTATCTGTGTTACTTGTATTTTGCATTCTTTTAGTACGTAAGTATGCTACTATATGTAATTTTCTGGGAATTCAATTCAAGAACGAGGTTGTACCCAAAGTGGATATAAATATTTGAGCTGAACTCTATAGGTTTCTGTGGAATAACTGCGCAATTTTCACGAACTGCATACAAGTAGTCAGTAGTATGCAAATACTAAATGATTGTACTTTTCTGACTGCATATGTAGTATTTGAAGCCTGGCATGTGCGTTTCGCCGATGCCGTGCCACTGCATGGCACGCCTGCGAGGGGTTCGGTTCAACGCTAATTTCACGCAGCGTTCACCGCGTGATTTCTGGTTCACAAACTCCTGTTCCAACGCTGCCATTCATACTCTCCTTGGAAATAAATGGGCGAACTCATAGTAAATAATTCTGCACAGACATTTTTGTGCCCGCTCCGAAAGTCCATATGAAGGCTTGTTGTTCGGGTGGGTTAACCCACTTTTGCAACCGAATTTTCATTCAAGGTACTTAATCACCTCAGTAAACTTATTTTCCAATATGCCTGTATTTTCGCTCTCATTTAAACATTTGTTGCAGGGATAGCTGGAAATCAAGCACAGTATTTAAATGCTCATACGAAAAATCTAAGTAAAGCAAGAGAGATGTGAAGTGATCACCCGGTACAGCAGTTTTCCATATATTTGTATACTGTAAGGAAAAGGTTCTTTAGAAAGAACATTATTCGCAACAAATGCTATCTGCTGCAAACTTCGAGCAACGGCCATGCACGAATTTCTGATTATTTTATTCAACGAGACACAATGAATTTCTCATATAGTAAAAGCCGAATCAGGGCCTGCTGAATAAAATATTTTTATTTTATTTGATTTATGAACGTACGCTAGCAAATTTGACTTATACTAATAGTCTGTTCTGTGGCCCAACGAAAATTTACGGAAATGTTTGCTTTTGCATTTAAAAATTGAGCTTTTAATTGGTGTTGTTATGCCAACAAAATTACCTGAATTCCAGCGATATAAATCAATAAGTCTAAATCTGATTCGTCACATGTGTCATGCACACATGCAAAAAGTTACGAGTTAAGCGGTGGCAATATTTTCTTTTTAGGTTTATTGATGTTTTGATGCTTTTGGCTTTCCCTAGAATGGATCGCTGATGAATATATTTTTAATGGTAGCTACAAAATCATTTCTTTTGAAACAACTTTTTGGAATTTTTGGTGTACGCCATTATTCAAATTACAACGATTCAAATACTTTCGAATCACAAAATAGTTTTTGTATCCTTGCAGGGATTTAAACTGTTATGTTTGCACGCTTATCTGCGCGCATGATTCCAATTTGCAAGCCGGTGCATAGAGTTTACTCAGGGCTTCATAAGTTGGTCCTTTGCATTGAGGAGTTTTCGTGTAATCACTGACACTGACTAGCCTGTTTTTGCTAATTAACTTAAAATCAAGTTTTACCAGGAATTGCAAAACTCATTATATTTTATAATGTGGTCGACTGCTTTCTCTTGTAAAACAGTACCTATGTCTTTCTGGCTTCCACTTCTTAAAAACTGGTTAGATTACATATGATCTGTCTGCCAACGTTCTTTTGGTCATATGACCGAGGCTAATTCAGGTTAGAGTATCCATCTCTAGGTCAGAGCAGTGGTGCGTGCGCTTGGTCCCAGGGAAACGCTGATATTCGAAGATATTGTTCATGCATTCTCATTCGAGCAGTTGTCATGCCATAATCAAGCCGCCAACACGTATGCTTTTTATCGCACATATAGGGAGGAGGCTTGTATCGTTCGCTAGGTCTAAGTTACCACGACCACGTACATGTGGGGGTGGCATTCACACGAGGTGGCCTGCTCAGATCCATTCTGTTGGCAGGATGGGATACAGTCGAGTCCGTGTTACCGTGTCCATATGAGAATATTGTGTAGGCCATAGAGCCACAGAACCAAGGCAACAGGATAGATCGCTGCCCATCAAGCCCATGCAAATGAATGTTCCAGAGCTCAGCAGACAGGATGTGAGTCGGCAGTGCAGTGGTGACGTTGTTATCCGATGACAAGCTGGTCTGGGTGGTTCTCAGTACCTGTCAATGACAACGTAATCCGGAAATGGTCATTCCGGCGTCCCTGTTATGGCCTGGGAACATCTTTCTTCGTGCAACGGTGCAATTAAATGGGAATCAGTGGCGAAAATGACCTACTCATCATACTAGTCACAGCTCCACCTTCCGTCAGGCCTCGCAACGTAGCTGATCAAAACACCGCCTTCTGCCCGCACTAGAAGCACACTAGAGGGCGAGTCACGCCAGCACCACGGTTGTCTAGTCATGCGTTCCCTATTGGCCAATTGTTGGCCAATTAGCTATCAGGGTTCCAGCCAATTAGCTGTGCATCAACTTGCCGACGCTACAGCTACCAGCTGTTAACGCCCGCGACCGCGATGCGACTAGCGGCAGCAGTAACATTGACGCGAACTCCGGCCTGTGGGGAGGCTCCCCAACATCTTCGGAGATATGCCCCTATTCTCACCTCGTAAGAAAATAAAATCGTGGAGTCTGGATCATAATAGACAGTCTATGCTGGAATGCATCGAGAGGTTGAACAAAGGTACGTTTGTCAGTTGCATTGATATGTCTCATTGGGACACCTCTCTTGTTATTATTTTACTCGTCATCCGCCTATTTACCTCAGTTTTCTGAGAACACTGCAATGAAGCGTTCATTTCATCCCTACCCATAGGAAAATATCCAAGCCCATTCGTCCTCACCTCTCCATATTTTCAAATTAGTTTCTCACAAAATGACAGTTATTCGTATATAGCCTCAATTTTAAAGATCCGCCCAGGTAATTCTTATTAAGTGGATTATAGGAAATGGGTATGCACCTAATTAGTGCTCTGTAGGCTAGACTTCCAACGGACCGCTACTAAAGTACGTGCCGCCGAAGAAAGGATGCTATTGCTCCTAGTTTGTTTTATGACAGCGGATAGTAAATAAAAGGATAGGGTAACCGACGCTTTTCCGTCATACATTCAAATGCCGTTCTGCAAACCCGCGATTTGTTAAGCGGTCTGATTTGTGGGACGTTTATACGATCGTTTGATTTATAAACGGCTTTCTTCAACAGCGAAATCTGATTATCCGCACATCAACACCCCTCAGAATCCAGGCTTGAGTCGTCGACTGTTCGCGATTCTGAGTACGGTTTCGTAAAAGTCTGTTTGCGACTGCTATTGCTAATCATTCGAGGTGCTATTATTCAAGAATCTTCCCTTCGAACACTGGGCCCCCAAAGGAAGACTAATTAAACGCACTCGAGTAACTTTTGGGAGCCGCAAATTTCACAGGAATTACGAGCTCTAATGTGCAGGGTTTGATAGTTCTTCGACCAGCACTACTGCCTTTAAGCCAAGACTTGGAGATTACTTTAGCTAACTGTGAGAAAAGCAAAAGCTAAAACTCAATTTATTAGTGAAAGTGCCACTTTCCATACGAAGAAACGCAAGTCAACAACAAATCGTCTGCCAAAACTTAGGGAAAATGAAGTTTGTTTGAAAAGTTGTAGAAGCTAGAGTCAACTTCGTACTGACATGGACAGTTTTAGAACTGCAAATCAACTCGTTTTTATCTAGGTATCATATAGAATCTCATAGTATGATTAACTTAACTTAATATTCGGGGACTAATTCCCCAGATTAAAATGCCAGAAAAATAGCTAAAAATAACGTTGGGGTAATCTCTTCAATAACTAGACAGTTGTGACAGTAGTCAAGTGAGGATAACTAGCATTAACTTACGCCTTCGGATAGGCTGCCTCCTTTGGATGCACCCGCAATGAGTCGAAAGGATCATTTTGATGTTTCAAGCGGATTAATTTCCTAAAAACTTTTTTGTAGGACTGATTAGTTAATATCAATTTTTGATGCTTGCATACCGTTCTTAAACTCGTTCTTTTTATTGACTGCGAGCTCTTGTCACCCTTTACATGTTCAGTTGCCTGCCGTGGACTCCAAAGACGAAAAGGATTGACTTCTACCGGTCCATTTATCCTACTATATTGTCTATAGTTGCGTTATTTCAAAGTAGTAACTTTAAAGAGTCAGAAGAAGGGTTTTATTTTATTTTATCTTTGGATTGGCGTGTTGTTAATGACTCCCCTCAATCGGCATCCAGATCCGCCATATTTCAGTCGTTGCTATACGTTAATTCAACAGTCACGAGGGCTGACGCGCAGTGTGTGTCCCATGGAATGCAGGCAGCACCAGTGAATTGCATGAGAGTTAATTTATAGGAAAGCGGAATTGCACAGCACTTGCCGCCATAACCACCCAAAATTACGGTTAAAATCGTAAACTTAGTAAAGAGTTTATATTACTATTTCTTGCCATGGTTAGCATGATGAGCGTAGCTCCTGCACTGTCCAATTTAAACACGTTGGCTTCTGGTTCAATTTCGATACTGTGTTCCCTACTCCGTGAGTGCTAAATGCTACGGTGATGTTACTTTAATAAGCATGGAAAAGGCCTTTTAGACCTCTCTAAGGCACCTAAAACGCGGTAATTGCGCTGACCTAGCCCCTAGACCTGATGTCACGCTGCGCTCGGTCCTCACTCTCCGGCTGCGCTTTATAGACGTCCCTTTTATTAATACTTTGACCTCGAAAGCGCTACTTCACCGAAATCAGACAGCCGCACTTGCAGCCATGCTGCTTGGACCTGGGGCCAGGCCAGGCTGTCTGGCCTGCCAGTCATCAGCACCGGTTGCTGGAACGATCAGCGCTGACAGGAACGAGCAGCGTGGGAAAAATTAGGGTGACACATCTGCTACCGATTTAGCCAGCGAATTGGGCACGCCAATTCAAACGCTTCTATAAAGTTCTACAAGGCTTGGCGAATGACAAGCGTCACGGCCCGGGTAAGGAAATCTTTATTTCTAACTGAATCAGGATCACCCACCGCTAACCTTCACTTTAGAAAAAGAGGACAGAGGGTGACTCCCCCTTCCGGACGTCCTACTGAATAAAATGGCTGATGGAAAATTCACGAAAGTGTATATCGTAGGAAAACATGGAGCAGGCAATACAAAATTTCGACAGTTTTGTTTCGCTTAGTCAGAGCTAGGTACACTGCAGAATGAACTCGCCCTTATATAAAACACTGCGAGAAAACGGATTTCCCGATAAGTCTGTCAGAAAAATATATAGAGGAACGCCCCCGCTCCCAAAATTGGACGTACCAACGGCTGGGAAAAAGGAGTTATTTCTTACACTGCCATTTCGTGGGGATCCGGAAAACGAACTTTTACATCGTCACTTAAACGCGGCTATCGCCCGGACGTACTAAGCAGCGAAGATAAGGCTTGTTTTCTCAGGCACTCCACTTCCTCGCCTGGTACATAATGGTAGACTGTCCTTTCAGCCCTCTTCGACGTACATTTACGACTTTACTTATTCCTGTGAGGCAGGTTATATTGGTTGAACAACTAGGCACCTATCAAAACGTATGCGAGAGAAAAATCCTGTCTGGCTAAATGAAGGCATGAAAATGTCCATCTCTAGTATAATTGTGGCCCACTTGCTTGACAGCAGCCACCGGGTAAGCTTTAACCAGTCATTTCGAGTCATCTTTAAAGTGCCGACTAGATACTCCAAGTTCTTGCGGCAACAGATACTTGCGACAGCGGAAGCAGTGGTCATGCGGCTAGCCAACCCGACTTTGTGCTCGCATAAAGCACTAAGGCTCTCCTGGCCGAAGTCGAACTCAGCATGCGTGTTCACACTTGCCACTTCGCGGTTCAGCGACGAGACAGATACGCAGCTAATTGTCGTGTTCCTCCCTCCCCATCCCTCTCTCCCTCCCCCCCTCGCCGAAGCATCTGAGAGCAGTTGACGTCTGAACGTCCTCAAACCTCTCCCCCACACTTATTTTTTTATGGGATGTTGAAACTCTTGCTACTCTACACTCCCTTATAAAACTGTACAGTCCTGACGATGAATACTCATAAACCTACGTTTTCTGAGGTTAACTTCTTGGTTGACTAATTAGTTAACTCGATAGGTATTAAGCGCGACACGATTTGCCTGTGTGCGGTTCTCAGCTTCTTCCTGCCGATGCCTGCCAAGCTTTTCTTTCAGTAGATCCTGTGCACACATGGTGTGTGTATTCTTGCACTTCTGGGTCCCTATAGCACCTCGACTAATCTGAACATTTTCGAGTTAAATGTGACACTGTCAATTTATTCAAACGCGGAAGAAAACTCTCAAGTTGTACTTGCGGGTATACTGGTGCATACATAAAGTAACTGACACTCGAAGATCGTATCACCAGGCGAGGGTGGCACTAACTCCTCCTACAAAAATTGGTTGCTGGATGTAAATATAGAAGACACCAACACCTAAATCACGGCCTCTCCTGTGTACCTCTATGCCGTTTGGAAGTCACGAATGTTTCCTCAGTAATATTTAAATTCTGGTCATTACAATTCCGTGTTTGCTTCAATTGACCTCTCCATACATTAATATTAAGCGTTGCTGCATGTTAGTGTCCACATTGCGAGAAGTGTCTGGTCGAGAACAAACAGAAATTGAATGAACTTCTGAGAGCTTAATTGAGCATATCGTTGTCTCGGAGTAAGACGGATTCATCTTCTAGGCCTCTTTTCACCTTCGGCCTCCCTTTATGTTACTGATACGTTTCGATACTTTTTGCTCGTCCTTAACTTACATTCTGGATTGGCTTTAGACCAGGAGATCTAAGGCCGAGAGAAACTGCTCAATTCTGCCCTGTGACTTTCCATATGCCCCATCTCAACTGACGGAACGCGATTACGGTTACACAGGTGGAGAGACCGTTGCATTTAAAGGTTCAGTTACCCACTGACCCCTGGGTTAATTCTTAGGTGTCATTGCGACTACGGTTGAAATATAACTGGTCGATGACGGCTACTTGCCAGGAATACCCATTCCGGCTCCTCTAATCTCTGTCGACAACACGAGTTGGTAGCCTTTCAACTTTGGGCAAATGACTTTTTTAAAAAAAACAGAGTATAACCAGTTCTACCGGTCTCTGAATTTCTTTCTTTTCACCAAAGTTTATAATTGTTTCTTTTTCGGTTCCCATTCCGACAGACCGCTTCTCGAAGTTGACTCTGGATATTTGAATTGGATTAATTTTTTCAGTTGGATGATGATTACCTAGCTTTGCGAAAACGTAGTTAAGTGAATAAGGAGGAAGTCCTATATAATTGCATTGGATGTAAATGTATGTTGAAAACGGGAGTTGATAAGGGTGTCGTTGCCGCCGTTGCTAGCGCTAAAGTAACAGCACTTCCAGATGCTGAACATGTAAGACTGGTCCCGGAATGGAGTTGTAGCAGACGACGAAGTAGTAAAGGACTAGGTTAAGAGTCACGCCCGGGAAATCGGCGTGTTTAGCTGCTTAATTGAACGCTCCATCCATGGGGCTCCATATCGACATGTCATACACTGGAAGTTTACTGGATTCGGCAGGGTTAATTTTTTGTTGAATCGAGTTTCATGGTCTGAGGCCGTGTACTCTCGGTTTGAGCAGTGACAGCAGAGTTGGTTCGACGAATGCCTTTGTAAACATGGAGGTTCGAACGGGACGCCTAGACAGAGTGGTCTCCGCTCGATACGTGTTTTCGTACTATAGGTATATGGTAAGTTACTGGTCGGAGTCTTTGATGCTCCTCGACGTAGTGTCAATGTTATTTATCTCTGGTGATGCTGCCATGAATAAGAAGATATGCCATACGACCGATGCGAGTCCTGTATGTGCGCTGAGGGAGCAATTAATAACCATCAACTTTCTTCCTCAGTATTCAGGTCGTAATCTCTTGACTATTTGGCCCGACCTCCTTTATTCGGTTGACTTCGAAATCGAATGTACTACTGTTCATAACAGTTTTCCGGGTCTACCAATTCTTAGTTGGTTCAGGTAAACTTGAGTGAGACCGTGAAGCTGCCATTGGCGACGAAAACCTGTAGGAACATATCTATAGAACAATAGTTTTTACGGACGCTCATTTGATACCATTAGGCGTTTTCACCGCTCAATACGAATATTTCTGGGCCTTGAGAAGATACCGATTATGTCGGTAGACTCCAGAACCTGGCTTTCAATATTTTGATGAAGATTGCCCGCCTCCATGTCATAGAGAAACGATTTATGGACGAAAGCTGCGTAAATCGTCAACTTGTAGCGCTTGAGATCACCATGCCAAAAACCTCTCTGACTTGTAATGTCCTGTTACAAGTGCCACGCAATTTGGATGGTTTCAGAGATTTTGCTTTCTAGGTTGTCTGCAGTGGTGATGCGACTGCCGTTGGTAGTTTTAAGCCTTCCCGCGGTTGGCGCCAGCTGGGGTATGGGAACCGTCTTCTCAGTATTTGCGAGTAATCCTCTGTCTGCGAATCTGCAGGAGAAGTTTTCAACGTTTTGCTGCATGTTAGATCCCCTGCGAGGTTCGCTGCATCATCGTCGGCGAAGAAAAGACAAGCAGCTTGTTCCTGAGTATTTTCGTGAGAATTTTCTTACGACAGGTTCTGTCGGTCTTCTAGTTGGACGTTTACGGCATTGCGTACAATGTGAAACTGAAGTGTGCTGGGGCTAGTTTGCAAGCCCCCTTCATCCATTTTTTTCAGTATGCAGGCATCTGGGATGGAGTTCTTATCCTTGACGCAGGGCGCTTACACACCCGTCAACGTGAATTCTTTGAGGCGTTCAAAATTCCTCGTTATTATTTTCCAAAGTTCGTGTCGATGTACGGTCTTGTAGTTCTGGTGGCGTCAATAGCCATTATGTAGAAGTTAAAATCCGTTTATTTACATTTTGCGGTATTTGTGTCAGCGAATATGCGCTTCTGCCGCCTGTAATCTCCTTTACTGAATATCGACACCAAGCCTAGGTGGGTAAGGCAGGAAAGTGTGTTAGATGCTGCGCAAAACTAATATCATTTTGAACTAATTCACATACAGGCTACCGTCCCTGCATCTACCTTGCTATGGGCCACGCGTAGGGCTTCATCGGAACTGACAGTCTAACTGTCGGTTCCTCCATATTGACCGACCCCAACTAAACATACCTATTGACCAAGTGAGTGAGACATACCGCGTACACTTATCCGACATTCGAAATACTCGCCGGTGTGTGTCCTCTGCTCTGAGATAAGCCTTAGCGGGCCACTGTAGAGAACTCGGCGTCAGGTAATAGTAGTATGAGCAAAGCCTTCGGAAATACAAAAAATCTAAAAAGGTTGGCTCGCTCAGGACACCTCACACACACAGCTTGTACTGTGAATGAACGGGAAAACCGTCACCGGTATGCTGCCCGCATCTTGCTAGAACTGCAGCAGTAGTCGAGGGGCCTACGCTCTCAGGTATCACACTCCGAATCATGGCGTTGGCCAGCAGACGCCTGTCCGACGGTACATAAACTAGTTCCAAACCACGTTCTGCTTGGTACTTTTGCCCATCCCAATTGCCCCCGACACGAGCTTCAGTCTCATTGACGTCCACTGTAGAAGCGAATTGATTCATGGTGTCGATCGTCACTGGCACTTTGTCATTACTGTCGTTTGTGATCTACACTTTTTAGGCAATTCCAAGTCCGCTATCTGTTTTGCGTTTGAATTCATGACATTATTAGAATGCTAACCTAAAAATGCCACACAGGCCTTAAAAATTTATCTGAATCAGTCATACACACTGCACGCCAAATGACATCAGTCAACGACTGCTGGATGACCGATGAACTTTACCGTTTGTGCACATAGGTGCACGCATTTGTAATGAGGTTTGTTAGCTGGCTGGAATACAGTACTCCTAACATCATAGACAGCAAGTTCGCTCCTACGGAGAAGAAGGTTACCGTCGTTAAGGTAAAGCTTGACTTGTTTCTCGGAACTTGAACTTCCTTATTTCATCATACTTACTGAGGTTGATCCATCAACCTGCTTTTCGAAACAAGTCCTAGCTAATCATCGCCTACGGAGTCGCAAATGTACCCTTTTATTTAACTCAAATGATTCCTTACTTGTTTTTACGAAGCAAGGGGAGACTGAGGTCCAGTAAAAGTCAAACAACAAAGAAATATCTTATCAGATGGACTGTTTCACCCGATAAGTTTTTCATTCTTTCGTCTTTCGAGCTTCCGGCTATCGGTCATCCATCTGTAGAGATGATTAATGGTCTGTATCAGCACTGGCTAACATTGCAGCAATATGCCAGGTTCTAGCCGGAAAAGACCTCTGCACTTTTTGCCCACCATATTTTAATGAAATTTGCAAACTGGATAGAAGCAGAAATCAGCATTGTCCTACAGCTCAGCGCACTAGCCTAGAAGGAGGCTTGTAGTTTGCTTGGTGTGCGTTCATACTTTTCATAATTCTTCAGTCTGAAATCTCAGGGGATTCATTATAAGAGACAGGGTTCTATATAGCAGGCATATGGTGCGCTTAAATCCATTTAAACTTTATATGATCCAGGTTGTTATATGGGTTAAAAGCCCAAGGTTCCAAATAATCAATCCTTTGTCTAGATGGTTTACTCTGAGCCTATCGCAGCGAGGGTAGAAGTGGAGCTCATAAACTTTTCACGACCATACTTTGACCATATTTTGCAGTCAAAAGGCGTATTGGTCGCTTTAAACGGTTTTCAGTATGGTCGTTCCTATGGTTTCCTCCGGCAGAACATAGGAACAGGAGCGCTGCGTAAAGCGGGGGTTTTGCGCTCAGTTCCATAAAAAAGCAAGGTCAGGGTTACGGTTAGGTTTTTGTGGTAGTTAAAGGATATTGGAATAGTTCCACTTTTTGAAATTAATGACAAGGCCGCTTTCTGTATTGAAAGGGACCTCGCTCTTTCCAAATCCTGCCAGGACGTCCAGATAAACGATACCCACCAGGTTTCCAACTGAATACATAATTCCATTCTCTTCCAGAATGAGGGTCATTTTTCATTGGTTTCTTCCTATTGCCGACATGGGCATCTTAAGGCTTTTGTCTTATTGTTGATACCATAAGGTCCTAGTCAGTCTGTGGCTTAAGACTTCAGAGAAATGCACTGTAGAGAATTATTTTTTTCCTGACACAGCAAAATATGCAGTTCCTATTTTACGTCCGAATACCTCTTGAATATTGGATTCGTGATGCATAAGAATGCTGATCAGGCGTCTTTCAAACATCTATTGTTCTTGTACTTCGCATGCCTATTTTTCCACCCCTTAAAAATCCTGGTCTCGGCGCTTCACCTGGCCACTTGTACCTTTTGCGCCTGGAACGCCCTTAACAGCCTTGTTTCGTATGGTGGTCATGTTCCTAGCGCGTGAGTCATATGCTTTGTCCAACTGCTTCAGTGGCATTTGATTGGCTAATAGGTTCACGCGTTTAGGCCGACTGAGTCATTCCACGCGCATAAACCGCAACCCTAGACCGTCGTTCTTGTGCTCAGCGGTCTGTCTGCCAGTCTTCTTCTTTTTCTTCTTCTTCTTCTTCTTCTTCTTCTTCTTCTTCTTCTTCTTTCTAGTTCTCCTCCTCCTCATCCTCATCCTTCTCTTTTTCCTCGCAACTGGCCTTGTTCCTCTGCTCATCTCTCATCTTCTCCTTTTGTTTTCGTCGTCTCTATCTCTTCCCTTCTTCAGTCGTTTCCAGTAAAGTAGTCCCTCGCTTTGTCGTGATTCGACATGTGCGGCTTCCATCTATCACGAATTTTCGATGCAAACATATTTAAATAGACATATTGCAGATTTCTGCGGACTATGGGCCTTTTTATTTCTGATAAATGCTTTCTCGGGTGGGTTTATCAAACGATTTCATACATGGGACACTACTGGTGGATGCATGAAAAGCTACTAAATCAGAGCACATGATTTCTTATTCTGGGCGCACTTTGGCTCAGCAAAGGATAGCAGGATTAGGTTCCACTTTTCGCTGGCCAGCATCTCATCTCGCTCAGGCAGCTGAAAGGTAGTTTGCTGTGTAAAGTGTGAACTTTTTTGGTTTATTTTGTGCTTTTCTTTGCGCTTTTGTGCGCAGTCAAGCCCCCCCCCGAACAATCTGCACCTTCTACTGCTTCCGGGGCCGTGCCTCAGCGCCAGCGGAAGATGCAACAATCGCAGAAAGGGTACAACATTCGGAGAGGTTGAAGGAAGAGAACAGCTATACCGCTGTAGGGCATCATTACGGCATCTACGAGTCCACAGTTCGCTAGGTTAAGAAAGGCAAAAATAAGTGAGATCTACGGCGCGAAACGAATTATCAGTGGTCGTAATAAGGCTGTTGTCCGGGTTGAGTATTTTTTATGGATTTGGTTTAAAGAATGCTAATATCTAAGAGAATATAATCCGTTTATGTTCTATAACGGTGTGCAAGATATTTCTAAGACTGCGGGAGGGTTTATAAGGACTTAAAGCAACCATATAAGCCTATGGCTTTTACTATGCGGGTTTTCATCTATCGCCGGTGGTTATGAAACGAAGTCCTCGCAACCGAGGAGGGGTCACTGGAATGGGTGCCTGGGTCCTAAATGGAATCTAGGGTAATTCTGGTGGCCAGGATTGGCAGCTTGTCAGATGAAGACCGAAATTCCGCTTTCACACGTGTCTTTTGAGGGAATACGCAAGTGCGCGCATAAGAAATAAAAGAAGACGGAGTTGTCAAGCAATACACCCAATCTTATCTCCTACAAAATTGGTTCACTTCTTCACTCGAAAGTCAACAGGCATGGGAAAAGAGATTGTCGGACGCTAGGCAGCCTTTCCTCACTACCATTCAATTACCGCATTTTCGAACTACTATGCCTCCCCTATACCTTGAATGTTGCCAACTGAGGGGATCAATTAATACTTGAGACTAAGCGCCAGCCTGCGATATCTTGTTAATGTGGTTTTGAAGTAAATTCTGTAAGTGATTGAAAACTGACGCAGTGTCGGTTGGGGGACATCAGGCGTGCAGCACGCAAGTGCCGGTGTTCTCGCCCGGTCCATCCCCCTGTCCCATCTTATGTGCGATGCTCCTGCTATTGAATTATCTTTGGAACACATGAAAACTGTGGGAAGACATCCGAGCATCGGTCCTGCGCAAGTTTTTTCGACTGTTCGACCATCGTTACTGGTAATGTCCATGGTTCGGGAAAAGATGTGATCTCTGGAACAAGAAGCTTATTGGCCTGATGTTTCAGATTCTCACTCGTCAGCGACAGTGGCAAATGAGAATAATCGTGGTCCCCACGGCATGAGGAGCACAGAGATGGTGAATTACATGGGCATTCGTTTATAGGGATAGTAGACCTCAGCCGCATCTACCGCACTCTCAGTTCCTTCACCCTCCCGGGCACGATGACAAGCCAGAGTAATTAAGATTTGAGGCGGGATCGAGCGCATTGACTGATAGAGCTAGGTAGCTTGTCTGCGCTTGTCACACGCAACCTGCCCGCAAAAAACAAATCCTACACCCCAGGTTTTGACATAAAGAAGGTAGGCGGCTCGGTGTCACATGTGTGCGAGTGCCATAAAGACCATATTAAAAAGGGACCATTGAGCCTGACTCTTAGTCGACCAGTCGGTTACTCAATACAAGGATTCTGGGTTGACTGCGAGAGTTATTCTTCAGTTCACAGCCTTCCAAGCCACGGCTTTTAGAGCACCCTGATAGACTCAACTGCGTCAGATGTATAGTCAACATCTTTGGAGAGTCACAACTTATTCGCATGTTATTGGCAAAAGTAAATTACCGATAAAGATAAGGGAGACGGAACTGACCATTTTCGGTTTGTTAGCGGTCATCAGCTAACCATACCAAACCTCAAGGGATGTACCACCCGTACTCAAACCCGTGACCTGTTTATTAGAAGTCGAACGCCCTAACCCATTGCATCATGGGCTCGTTTTCTTGCCGGTTTCAATCAGGAATATTAATGTTGGTGGATAGCCACTCACCGATTCTTTACGGTGGGGTTATTGTAAACCTCGTTGAACACAACCAAAGAACAAACAAGCTCAGATTATAGCAGGCGGTGGCACACAATTCTTTTCCCCTTTCTCACTTATTACCACCCGAAATACAACCATTAAACTATGAAATATATTCAGCATTCCGAAATGAATGTTGAGATATTCATGCTTGTCTCCCATTATGACCCGCTAGATAACTTATTTTGGCTTCGGAAGTTTCCACACTGGTTTCCATGCCTGATGTCACTTATTCAGAAGAGGTTACATACCCGCCTCATGTTGTTCCACTTACCATTCTCGTTAATAATTGATTCAACGCCACTTTATGTCGAGCGTTCTTTACATACACTGGGTTGACTGTGACAGTTTGACTAAGCTAAATGAAGGACACCCTACATGCATGGTTCCTGGCAGCACCAGATTCTCACATTCAAAAGGCGCTTTTTTGCATGATTTCCTTAAAATTCCATTAGTTTATATTGTTTGAGATGGGTATGACTGACATAGCAGTCTGTCCAATTGAAACATTGGAACAATAACTTATAAGCAGACAATGACAGTTTCTGCCTCTCGTAATGAATTCATATCCTTAAGTAAATCTCTATCAGACCCCTTTTGGTGATGCTACAATTTGTTACACTTCTTTTTTGTTGATGCATCAACTTAAACGTTGGCGAGATGATGGATGTTTTAGCCACACCATGTAGCTAGCTTTTAATAACTAGTACTTTTACTAGTACTTTTACTCAAAAATTGGTACCATCTTATCGTCTTCTAATTAGTTTAATAATCACTCCTTTAAACTCTATAATTCACTTCTCTAAAATTAATAAAATCGATCGATTAGCTCAATCTGAATAGAGAAAGTGGGCAAAATGTACATAAATTAAAGGCGCCCGAGGTTTGATGACCTCTTGGTAGTTTTCGAAAGTTCATGTTACCTACTTGCGTGTTTTACGACTCTTGTCTTGTTCAACTTTATTCCGAAAAAGCAATGTATTAAATCTCCGAAGTTACGAGTTATTACCTGCCAATATGGCCGCCACAGGAAAATATTTGGCTTCAAAGTACCTCGCTTTATTTTTGCAGCTTCGTTAACTGAACACCTAGACACGTGTTGCATATACGTTTTCTACGGTTGAATGGAGCAAACTAGTAGGATTCGTTTGTTCCCTCGTTCAGCTTCGTAACATAGCCTCTCGTAGTACTTTATTTTCTTACATGGTGTTTTGCAGCTATTTCTGAAAACATCAAATGGATTTGCAGCAAGGTATTTGAGCTAGAAACTAGCAAAGTCTGCCATAGGTATTAATGCACCAATTTGTGATAATTCCATTCAACCCACTTTGAGCCTGCTAAAATATTATTTCGACGAAATCTGAAAGCTACAAAGAAAAAACGTAGTAGATTTGTGGGTACTTCATCGCGCTCTGGGTGAAACCGTAAAACTATCAATAATAAAAATTAGAGTGTATAAAGCAACGGGCTTAAAATAAAAAATGGCTCCTCAAAATGAGTAAAAATTGTTTCTAATGTAGTTCTTAATTGTGTTGGGTTTGAACATCTGGTTGGAATAGTTAACAAAATTAAACTGCTAGAGTGCTATCTAGATGAGGTCCGTGTTCAGATTGGCTAATCCAGTGCACACCGGACCCCAACGAAAAAATAGGGCATCCGAAAGTATATATTTAGATTTCTGTTACTGGTTATTGCTCTATTTTTTCAGACTGCATACACAATTACCTTACTGTTAATAAATCTTGGCAGTTATCCTTCATTTACGTCGGTTATGAGGTGACGATAAGGCTGATACCTATTGTATACGCCTCGGCCACTGATCTGCAAATTAGATGGCTAGGCCGACCACTGCAGATTATGTATAATATTAAGAACTACTTAAAGTCATGCTTCACGTTTGCAGGAATACTTCTGCCTGCGTTTAAGTGGCATGTTTACGCGTACTGCAGGCGTTCGGTGATGAGGTGAACTTCCCGAAAAATTTTTGATTTTCCGTCCGTTATCCTGATTGCGTCGCCGATCTTTCTACTGTCTTTTAAATAAACTTGGCAACTAATCTTACTTTTTGGCTTTACTCTTCTGAGAGTTCATTTTTCTAACTCCTGATGAACGGTGTAACTCGGGACGTGCTGTAAAATTAGCAAGAAGAGCCCTTTGATGCAGAATTTGCCCAGCACCCCCTAAAACGTTTCATAAAAGTTGGTAACGCTAATCCGTTAAGATGAAGTATAGTTATTCGCTTCTTCGTTAGCAGCGTGAAAATATTTTTTTCCTAGGAGAAAAAACAATGAATATTGTATGCAAAGCAGTGTTTTCAAATATAACAGTAGGTAATGAACGAAAATTCGTCAAAATTAGGGAACGTTGGAAAATGGCAAAGATAAAATATAAGTCATGGAAATAAGAACCCCCTTCAACAATACGCGTGGCAATGCGCAACCTTTAAAGTAGGGTAAATTGTATCGAGTCCTTTCCATAACACTAACCCGGACTCTAAACTTATTTTTCACGCTGAATCTGACCCTAAAACTAAGTTTGTGCCTAAATTTACCGATTGCCTTGGAAATTGGCTCAAGGCCCTGTGAATAGGACGGATTTTTACTTGTGTTTTGCCATGCAAAATATTACTATATTTTTGATCGTCCTTACGCACATAATTAACTGGTGAGTGTGTTAGATATGGACACTGTTCAGCGCATGGTCCATCTCCTGTTGCCAGCATAGGTTCATACTTGAAAAGTTGCAGTTCCTATGGGTAAACAGGAAAGTAACTTCGAGGCTGCTGAGGTCGGTGCCATTAACAGGGACAACACTCTAGTGGAGGAGGCAGGCAGAGACATCAGCTGTGTAACTGTTATTAGAATCAGACCGATCTTGAGCGGTTTACAGGTTGATCACCAGGGTGGTCATCCATTGAATTTTTCGGCCATTCAAATCAACAGACATGAAGGATTATTGAAGTGAGAATATGGTTTCTTCGTGAAAGCTGGTTACTTATGAACATCTCAACCGTCTTTGAAGGTTTGTCTTGAAAGAAGCCCTCCTCACATTAGCAAATGGACTTCGAAATTGAAAGCTGATAATCAGCTCCTCCTTGGCAGTCTACAAGAAATCTATTCATTTTCTTACTTCAAAACGTATGCTGTTACAGTGTTGTGAAGAGGTAGGTCAAAATCATCCCTCCTAGTTACATTAAGAAATGCTCTCTTTGGATAGTCTTAATTGGCACGTTTAATTTTCCGACAAATGAGCTCGTCTTTGTGCTTCGTTGTGAATGGCTTCGGTTCTCCCTGCTTATTTCCAAGCCTGCTTCTATCATTTATGATCAGTCGCAAAGTGACGTTTCTGATATTAAAAATACTTTCTTATGAATCATGTAGTAGTCTTCCTGCTTCTAACCTTGATATCCGCTGAAAGTCTACAAGGGAAAAATTGTTATCATTATAGATTCATCGCACCTGATAAGAAAAAAATGATAGTTTAACGCAAATACTCTCCATATATTTTTGTACACGTCGCCATTCTCAACTCGGAAAACAGACCACTGCAGCCAACAGTTTTAGCACGTTTCGGGGCACAAAATGTCAGCAGTTTACAAGTTTGAATTTTCAGTGTGGACTTTGCACATTGTTTTCTGTAAAGAGCGTCTTTTCTGAATGGCTTGAACAAAAAATTTGATGTTCCATTTGCAGAAGGCACTTGTTACAGATCTTTCACGTTTGTAATTACTTCTCTTTAACTGCAAAAGTGTACAAGCACGCGACCTTGCCCTATGACATTCAACAGCCTCAATAATTCTCCTGCTTCTGCCAAAAAATGTCCTTCATTTTATCGAACATCCTCGCATTAATTACCACTGCAGATTGACATTTGTTACACTTCTAGTGACATCAATAAGAAAGAATGACAGCAGCTCATGTACCTCGTACTAATTGGCTAGATGCCGATCAGAAAATTTCCTGAGTTACATCACCTGCTCTGTGTATTTATTTTCGACTGCACTGAAGATGGTATATAAAACGGAGTTCATATTTTACGTTTATTTGTATTCTAGAAATGTGTAACGAGTTATGTGAGCATGCTCATCACATGCAAATATATGACATCCAAATAATCGAGTTCATCGCCAGAGGCAAAATATCTTAGATGGGTATAAAATATAGTCTATCACTTGTGTGTAATAAATATGCATACATAGCTTTAAGTGTGCCAAATTCAGGACAACCTTTTCCTGTTTTCCTCATATACACAGGAAACAACCACGGTTGCAAGGCCTCCACCAAGCAGGATAACATGACAGCGAGTCGATCGCAATGCCCCCTGCAGTCGAAAGACGTCAGCTACAACGTTCTCACTGAGTGCAAGTTTGAGCAACGGAATGAACACATTCCTAGCGATCAACAACCAAACCGGATCGTTGAAAGCGTTTACGTTGAGAAGCGTGAGAGACCAAAGTTATATCGGGCTCACTCAATGAACCGTCCTGTGACATTAAAACCAAGCAGTGAGCCCAGTATCAAACCAGACCTGCAGCACCGAGTGGTCTACCGAAAGAAAATCTTTGTAAGTTTCCATGACTGGCATTTTATAATTTCAGGTAGGCCTTGTGTCTGTCATAGCGAACATTAATCGCATTATTCGGGTCAACTACCTTACGTTTGTGGCCCCATTTTACGATGACCTCTGCTCTTATGTTAAAAGTGAACAGACTACGCGGATTAAAACACAACCAATCGTGTTCACATTCTCGCAACTGACCCTGTCATTTTAGCGCAATCAATCACAATTCCTTTCCATGTCCTTTCACATTATTGTTAGGACATGGCTGTGCGGACGACACCGGTTTGCTACCAACGAGGGGAATGCCAAGAAATCAAATCAGCTTCTACAGCGCATCTACTGTGCTGACCAAAGCCTTTGACACAGTGGACGGATACCTAGGAAGTTCAGATATCCAAAATTCACGCATATGTCTTTAAATTTTTTACGAACAGAATACTCGAACTCTTCCTAAGCATTGACTAGCACCTAAAGCTTATTTATAAGTAGCAATGCATCAGCCCTTGTG
Organism: Schistocephalus solidus; assembly: GCA_017591395.1. Taxonomy (NCBI): domain Eukaryota; kingdom Metazoa; phylum Platyhelminthes; class Cestoda; order Diphyllobothriidea; family Diphyllobothriidae; genus Schistocephalus; species Schistocephalus solidus. Next base: position 351,902 of record WEDG01000622.1, on the reverse strand, counting down.
CTCTTTACCTTTCAAACGAGTAACCTTTTGACTGACAATAAATGAGACCGAAACAACGGCTTGACGCCAACCGGTACCGTCTGCGTATTAAATTAAATAAGCTGTTAATTAGGAGGCACATTGGGCTTCACCGTTGGGCCTGTTTCCAAACATAAGAGAAAAATGTCAAAAACATCGCAACCAACGACAAAATATGGAAATAAACCTCTTACATCTATCAGGTATTTATCAAACCATAGTGGCTAGCCCTCGTGGTGTTTTTCAACACCAAGCGACAACCGTTTGTTCAAAGCCGTTTTGTTGGTTAAATTTTAGATGGATAAATTTGGATGTATAGGGAAAAAACATAAGTCCCCGAAGATTTGATTGGTCTGCATTAAAAAGTATATCAGGATCAGTTCAGAAGTATGCAAATGCCAAAAATGTATAAAATTGATCTATAATCTGTGCAGTTATGAACCCCTATTTGTAGCACATGCTTAGTTTACGGGTGTTTCTAAGTCACCCAATTAGACGCACCCCTATTTTCCCTTTCCCTTGACACCTGGTGCAATAAGATGGGAATCCCAGTGGCCTATTTGTTATCTCATAAACCAAGTTTGTAGCAGTGGGCATGTAGCAGTTCGCTTCTAGTGGCAGCAACTAAGTGCATGATTGCCGACCTTTACTCTTCCCCTTAATTATTTATGTCCCCAGTCCTCAATCAATCAAAAATTTCTTTGACCTTTACCGTGTTCAGACCAATTTTTAGCATGGTCTTTACCTAGTACATAAAGTGCATTTCATCCTTTCTCAAAACAAACTTTGTGAAAGGAAGTTTCGAAATGCTTTCTTACTACGTCTGATGGCCTGTCGTAAAAACATTTTGAAGTTATTTGAAAGTGATAGGGAAGGCGATTTGTCGCTTAATGCGTGAACTGAGTGGGTCAGTTTTTTCAGCAGTGACTGATCATGTAGAAGATATTACAGCGGATTTTTAAAAACCCCAGTTATATCTGTAGTTCGCATATTTTTCAATCAGGGATTTACTTCTAGTTTTCCTCTTGTTAAACTATATTTGAACATATTTCCGTGAGCCTGTTTCAGATATTAAAAATAATTTCACATATTTACAATACGGGGATAAATAGCGAAGCCTGGGCTAAAAAACTGATTGGTTTAAATACTGTTGAATAGTTGCAGGAACTTTAGAAAACTCCGGATAAATAAGTTTACGGAGACGGACTAGCAATCAAAGGTTGGATACAGTTCTGTAAATCTAACCAAACACAATGTGTTCCTGTTCATCCTGTTTTGCATTTTCACCTGCAAATGAAAAAGAATTTCATAAGAGGATATGCATCTGGAGCTATGTAGATTTTCCCATCCTTGCTTACGGTCATTTAGCGAAATAATAAAGCATTTAAGCAAAGAAAAGATGGTTTCTCGATCGCCGGAATCATGATTTTATTCGTAAGAGATTTCAAACTCTAAACGGAGTTTCCTGAGGCCATGCACTCCGATGAGTCATACATCAATAGACACATTGAGTTGGATGCCGTGGACAAAAATTCCAGGAAAAAATGGCAGAGACGACAACCAATTAATAAAAACTGACACACACAACGACCGCTTACTGGCAAAAAAACGACATAGGTATAGATTGTTAAGCACTTTTGACATTTTAACTGTATTTTCGCATGTACTCTAGTTCGACGACGACCTGGGGAACCAGCGTCAAAATTTGGCAATATAAATTCCTTTTCTGTTCCAAAAAACCTCTTCGCCTTCTATATATATATATATATATATATACATATATATATATATATATGATAGTGTGTGGCTCACCAATCTGCTTAAGGAACATGTATGTTCCGTTGTGCCCTGGAGCTCAGACTAGAGCCCTCACAGGCGGTCGCATAGCGACGTGTAGCATATGATGATAAGGTGGAACTGACAAAGACAAGGAAGACCGGAATGGCCATTTCTTGCTTATTAGCCGTCATCAGCCGAATCCCAGGTGTGCCACACTTGGGATTGGGTATGACTGGCTGATGATGGCTAATAAGCCAGAAATGGCCATTCCGGTCTCCCTTGTCTTTGTCGGTTCCACCTTATCAACATATGCTTGAGACTCTGGTTTTCGCAAAGTACAGGCCAACGTTTTGGACTCGATCGTCGACGATACCTTCGTCATCATCAAACGAGAAATGATCGAAGAATTCCATAATGTCCTGAATTCCATCTTCCCGGACATCAAATTCACAATGGAGGCTGAAATTAACCACCAACTGCCATTCCTGGATATTCTTGTCCAACAAAAATCCAGCGGGCACATAAAAACTACGGTTTATAGGAAGGCGACAAACACACGCCAAATCCTAAGTTACCACAGTAAGCACCCGTTGTGCCCTAAACGCAGCTTTTTGCGAACTCTCTATAGAAGGGCAGAAACACATTGCAGCTAGTCGGACGACAAAAGGGCAGAACTCCGCTACCTCCAGTGCCTCTTCATGGCCAACGGATACCCTCGTAACTTCATCGAGCGCAGCAGGCTGGCCAAACTAAGACAAAATCTGGTTACAGAACAGCCAAAAGTCTGGCGTGCACTGCCATACATTGACGGCGTCTCTGAGGCAATTTCCCGCCTCCTCAGACCGCTGGGGATCGGAATCGCCCATCGACCGGATTCCACCAATCGGAATCTAGTTATGAGACCGAAAGACCCCCTTCCACGAGGTGAGACGTCAAACATCATCTACAGGATCCAATGTGACTCCTGTGAAGTTAACTACGTCGGAGAGACAGGGAAGCGGTTGCAGACCCGTGTTACCGAACACGTGCGGGCAGTAAGGAGAATGGACCCATTGTCCCTGGTGGCGGAACACTGTGCGAACTCTGCTCACACGTTCGCCTTCCAAAACGCCGAAATCTTGGGTCGAGGAAATGACCGCGTAACCAGGGAAACAATTGAAGCCTGGCACACGGAGCCTTCGTCGATCAACCGTTGTGTCGCCCTTCCGGCAGCCTACCTGGCCCTCCGGGCGCAGCTCACCGAACGTCAGTGCAAACACGGCATTAGGCCAAACGTGAATTCCACCGCGGGAGAACCTTTGACGGGTATGCACCTAACCACGCCACAATTCGGGCCGACGAAGGCGCAGTCATGATTACCGCCGCATCAATTACTACCCCGACAGACGAGGAGGCATGCCCTCAGGACGCAAACATGACTATCGACCCAGGGCGCCAATTCAGGTCAATGCGGACCCAGACAATGGCCGCCCCCCTCAACCAGAGACATGTCAACTGACAGCAACTTCCTGTGTGTATGCCGGCAAAGAACGCCAAAGCCAAAGAAGGACTTCCCACCCCGTCCTCCTATCGTGTACACTGTTAAGGTAAACCCTTCCAATCAACGCTGTTACAAAAATGGCTATCATCCCCTTTAAATACTGTGAGACGCGGTACGATACTCACCTCCGACGATGGAAGCTTGTATGCTTTTGAAACGTCAGGACAATACACCTATAGTCCCTGAGATCGCCTTTTCTTCTCATATATATATATATATATGTGAAAAGGTGGAACTGACAAAGACAAGGGAGACAGGAATGGCCATTTCTGGCTTATTAGCCGTCATCAGCCAGTCATACCAAATCCCGGGTGTGGATCACCCGAGATTCGAACCCGCGACCTTTGGTCATTGAGTGTAACACTCTATCATTGAGCCACGAGTACGTTGTTTTGTCGGTTTGCGATTGGGACTATGAATTATGATGGTGAGGTGTGCACCGATCTGGCTAAGGAACATGGATGTTCCGTTGTGCCCTAGAGCTCACTTTAGAGCCCTCGCAGGCAGTTGCATAGCAACTTGGGGAATATGATGATAAGGTGGAACCGACAAAGACAAGGGAGACCGGAATGGCCATTTCTGGCTTATTAGCCGTCATCAGCCAGTCATACCCAATCCCGGGTATGGATCACCCGAGATTCGAACCCGTGACCTTTGGTCATTGAGTGTAACACTCTACCATTGAGCCAAGAGTCCGTTGTTTTGTCGGTTTGCGATCGGGACTATGAATTATGATAGTGAGGTGTTCACCGATCTGGCTAAGGAACATGGATGTTCCGTTGTGCCCTGGAGCTCACTTTAGAGCCCTCGCAGGCAGTTGCATAGCAGCTTGGGGAATATGAGGATAAGGTGGAACCGACAAAGACAAGGGAGACCGGAATGGCCATTTCTGGCTTATTAGCCGTCATCAGCCAGTCATACCCAATCCCGGGCGTGGATCACCCGAGATTCGAACCTGCGACCTTTGGTCATTGAGTGTAACACTCTACCATTGAGCCACGAGTCCGTTGTTTTGTCGGTTTGCGATCGGGACTATGAATTATGATAATAGCCCCATGCCCTTAGCCGGATCCATCCCTAACACTAACGTTAAGTGTACAAATAACCCTGTCCATAACTCTGATTTCAAGACTAAATTTGAGCTCCCTGTGGAAATCAGCGTGATAACCTCGGAATAAGGAGGCTTCGTATTGCTGTGTCTTGCCGATTAACCAAATCAGTTTTTGCAAGTTAGAATTAGCGAGATAAATAACTTTGTACTAGTCATTGTCGACTGCAAATGGCAAAAATGGTCATTTTGTTATTGGATGAGAACTTTAAACCCGCAGGTTCGAAGCAATATGGAAATATCGATTTACATGGCTCAAGTTGTAGATTTCTAGACAATAATGCTTTAAGAGTAAGACACCGTAACACTGCGTTCCGTTGTCTGGAATAATGGGCCAGAACGAACTATTATGGCTTAGCTGGAAGAAGATACGCTTTACTTTGAAAGTATCATTCAAAGCCCTCCATTAACCCTGAGTATAAATGGATACATAGACCAGCTAACAAACGATACATAGTGGCCAAAATTGCTATTTTGATATTATGACGAATCTTTGGTAAATAAGTCACAAACTTTACGCCCGATTTTACTTCCGTCAGTCAGGTGCACGGTAAAGTACAGCCGGCCGCATTGTTATAGCTAAAATAAACGAAAAATGTAAAATTAGTATTTACTGAGCAAAATAATTCAACCGGTGTAGATATAAAAAAAGTCTGATGGGAATGAAGAGTAAAAAAATTTGTAGCTCAATTTTGAAACTCCAATTTTATTATTTTTAACATCTTTAGATTAAAGTCAATTCGCTATCCGAATGGGTAGGGAGTACTGTTTCAGCCAAAATATGCAGCTCTGGCTTCAAACGGAATTCTCATCTCCTCAATCAGTCGGTTGATGATGATTAAAACGTGAGGTCTTTGGGTCTTATATATTAGTACGGGCTCCACTGGCTTTGATATGAGAATTGAAAAGGTGTTGAATATTCCTCACGTACTGGAACTGCCGTTTCGGTTGAGCAGTAAAATCCACCCAAGTGATCCACAGTGTTGCAGCTAAGTAGTAGATCAGATCTAGCAAAGTAGCAACTGTCCGGACAATCTTCAATTGCAGATGTTTACTTAACACCAAAAATTTTGCAAATCACCTGGAGTCATTGTGCTACCTTAAGATATCAAGAACGAACCCCCACAACCATTTTAAACGTGTAGGATGAAAACGCCAACACTCCGAATGTAAATTAGTGCCCGGTAGTAAGGAGCGTGTTGACAGAGGGGCTTTTTCTGCAGGAGCCGAATGCCGGAACTTGTGCATACTTAAGCAGCTCCACCGGACCTGTCTCCAAAACGAGCCGCAGTCAGGGCACATGTACACACACAGACACAAAAGCAAGCACTGGTTTTGCCCATGACAACCGTTATCACGTGTAGCGCTGTGTGCCCATAATCCGGTGTAGGAGCAGTCGTGAGGCCGCAAGCACTGCTGTGTGAACCCGGAGAGTGCCTGTTGCCTGATTACTGCTGTGATATCAGGCTGCATTCCGGATTCATGCGTGGGCACGCAAATGACTTGCGCGTGCATATACAACTATCGCATACACCATCCAACAGTTATTTTTCGCCACTTTGCGCGTAACGAGAGAAAAACATACACGAAAGAGGATGGTTGAAATAACGTATCAGTATGCGTTGCTTAAAAGTCGAGGTGGGTGTGCAGGAAGTTGTGCTCCGCTAGGTTCGGGACTAGTTTGAAGTTGGCAGGTCACCGAGGTAGACGCTGTCAGGTGGAGCTTGTTTATCACTCAGCGAAACAGCCCCTGCTACCATGGGGTTGTTTGGCGAGAAATTTATGTGCCTTTGTGTTGGTATTCCTGAACTTGGGAAGCGTAATGTCTAAGTTGCAACAAAATCACTTTGTTGTCTTCACTTTTCAGGCAATTTCGGTACTTATTTAACTTTGCAGCACTTTGTCACATCTTCCGGCGCCAAGGACGGGAGATCAGTTATTACCGCCGTTTTTCAACTTAACGAATAACTGCTATTAACAGGATAAATCCAAATACAGTTGAAGAATTTATCTAAGGGTCTCACCACTAATTGATCCGAACTTTCAGAGTGGTTCATTAGTATTACAGAGAGACAGAGAGAGAGAGAGAGAGAGAGCCAGCGTTAATCAAATGGTTTTTTCTGGCTAATTTGTCGCCGTAGACCTGCCATAACTTAACCCCAACCTGGAATTTACGAGGGAATGGTCTTGGATCCGGCCTCATCGATTTTTTACAAGTTTGAGTGTAATAACCTACCATTATCTTATCCTGCCGATTGCGCCTTGTAGTTCGTAGTCACGGAGGAAAGATGTAAACCGATAGGCAGAACAGAAAATGAGAAATTCCGTTTGGTCTTGGGGCTGCAGTGCGCAGCCCATGGGCGTTGGTCACGTATTTACGACGATTAATTAGCGGAGAATGATAACGAGGAAGGAAAGCATACCAGAATATGTAATGATGAAAATAATTGGAAACGCATCTGACTATTCCCTGTAAAGACTAGGAAATAAGGAGTTTTCAAGTAATTCCAATGGCTTGTGCAAAATACATGGAAGGGTATATATTTCTAGGCTCCAACCCTACCCTGAATCAAAAGCCAAGTCTTACCGTTAATCTCGCTGGAATTAAGCAGAAGGCCAACTGCATTACGGGGATTTCCAGTTGCTGTGTCTTACCGATTGTGGTTAAGTTTCACACTGAAAACGTGTCCTGCGGAAGCTTTACACTTCTAAAAACTGTTCTCAGGCGTAGTTTTAAACAGGTTAGTCGGGCAATGGGTGAGTGCGAAGTATAAGTGACCAAAACAATACAAAACAATTAATACATGAGAGATAGGTAAACATCTAGGCGGGAATAACCTTGTTCCTTATGTTTCTTAACGTCCTTTTTTGTTCTTTCATTTCTCAGAGTAACATCCTGAACAGCCTTCATGCCTTCCTAGACTTTCGGTCTAGTATTTCACTCGCTCCCTTAACGTTGTCTGCTCCTTCGTATCTGCAAATACACTAAGCAAAGCTCTGGTTGTATGCCCTATACGCTAACGTGGAACTTTTTTCTTTTTGTTAATTTATCTGAAGTCATATCTTCCTATATTATCGATTATTTGCACTGGGGTTTGTATAAAATGATTCAAAAGATTCAAAATTGCATTTGTTGGCTTTTTGGCTGCTAATGGCAAAACATTGTCAGATAAAGGACCGGGATGGTCGTGCTTCGTGCTCAAGGAAAAGAAGCAGATGGAAACGATGAGCAAGTGGCCTTTATACTTATTAGCACTCCTAGGCTTTCGTGATCCCTACTTCTCAGCCATTGCATGTTCTACCAACAAACCTGACATTCTACCCTGTCCTCTTTCCACTTTCTGCCGGACTGCAATCTGCAGAATTCACCTAGGCCAATGTTTTCATTTTTTTGCTATGATTGGTTTCCAGTTAAACCTTGCTAAGGCAGCACTTCCTGTTCTTTGTATAATTCTCCGCCTTGTCTAGACGTAAGTCATGCCAAGCCTAACGCAGGTATGATAGTAACACCAACTAGGTAAAGTCCGCTTTAATAAATTATCTAAAAAGAAAATATTTTTTTCTTTTTCCAGTGTGTCAAACTCTTGGCAATGGTACCTGCCTGAAATAATTCTGAATTAAACAGGGGCATGCAAACTTTATTCTTAGTCAATGGTTAAATATTTGTAACTTTGTCATAATTCGGTCAGAAAAAAATTGAAATTAAGAGCATGATTATAGATACTCTTGTTTTACTTGTGGCCATACACCTGATCTCCGGAAGCCAGGGTTGTGTTAGAAGATGTACCCCAAAGGCCATGACTAAGGTTAGTGTTTGGGTCCGAGTTAGGACATTGGTGGAATCTGTCCCGCCCTCATGAATTTGGCGCAAGTTCACGTTTAGTACGGGTGGTGCATATTTTCGTGATCGACCAATGAAACAACTGAGGATAATGTTTGATTTTGTCCAACCACGTCACCCGGACGTTCTGCTCATGGTTCTAATCCTTATCGAGTGCCCTATCCAAGTTAGCAGTTAGTGGGTACGCGCGCAGAGATAACAAAAAATAACTACGCAACCAAGAAGTCTTTTGGAACTTTGAGCATGACATCGTAACAGCAAACATATCGAAAAACGTCTTATCAGAAGGGTAACACTCGCCCAGGTAGTATTATCTGCACTTCGTACTTGCTGCAGCGTTTTCAAATCGATTTGCGTAGGTTAAGTGGTGGATAATTTGTGAAAGAGATTACTGTTCGCGAAATAGCCTGGACCTCTCAATGAAGTGTGACTCTAAAAATTAACTGCCGACTGACTGAAGAATTTCAAAACATGGGAAACTCTATCACAGATTTCCATGTTTGAAATTCTGAAGTCAGTCGAATTTTACCTTTCCTATTCCAGTGCTCATGCATTTTCTATCAGAAAGCTGTTTTAAACATGGACTTACTCGAACAAACGTGTTTTTTCAACCATATCGCCTTCTACACCATCAAAAGTGACATTACAGCCTTAGTATATTAGGATTTCCCATGTAAAATAGTCACACAGCACAGTATCTCATTGCAAAATCAAACTTTATGGCGGCCGATTGAAGCATTTTAATACAAGCCAATAATCATGGTGTACGCAGAGTATCCAACGGCATCTCGTTGTAATGTCCTGACAGCAACTTGTTTCGCGTTGTTTTCCTTAAATATCAGGGGATTTATGCTGCGCTGGTGATCTCATTCTGGCAAAGGGATCGTAGGTGAACATGGACATCGTTTTTATAACCATTCCAATCATGCTTGAGGTACAAATCTGCATTCTTCTCTCTTTTTCCGCGGCCCACGAGTTTCGGTAGTTTCTTAGACACAAAATGATATTTTACTGCGCTATTACAACTTTTGGCACTTAGGATAGTCAACTGACTGCGGTTCTCTTGCATAATTTTCGCTTTATATCCTTCCAATAAGTGTTTAAAAATTCAAACTTTTGCCATCATCCTCTTGCATACTGTTCTCCACATTATTCCGAGACTCTATTTCAACTGCTACTCGAAGCTCTTACTGACAGTCAAATCCTATTTGACATCAGCTTCTGTCTTGTGTTTTTTGTAATAACTTTCCTAGTTTTGTTTTTTCGATAAACTCCTCTCAGTTACCATCACAATTTTCTTTCTTTCCAATCGCGTTGTAATCTAACTCTTTTAATTGGTTGTTCTAAAAAAACTATTGCAAAGTATGAAATGGCAGTTAAGTGAGGCGACATTTAAAAAGTCGAACAAGTCAGTATCCTGTTCAGGTTGAACTGAGGTCACTACCAGTTCAAGACAACCGTAATATCTATAATTGCTCTCTTCCCGCTATGCTCCTGACCTCCATAAAACTACAAAGGTCACTTTCGCGGTAGATTGCAATCGGCGGTGCGAGCATCAAATAAGCAAACATTTTCCTCTATTTTTTCAGCGGATTTTTTCCAAGGATAATGCTCAGAATAAGTTGGAGGACAAAAAGGAGACGTCCCAATGCTACCAACAACGGTGAGTAAATGGTCCTTTTAATTCCGATTCATTTATCCCTCCGTGTCTATTAGGGGGTTGCTTGGAGTGTCTTATCGGATACGACGGATCCTAAGACTGACTAACGAAGCTCAGCCCAACTTAATCTTCTCCAAATTTGAGTTTCCTTAGTTTACTGATAAAATTACATGTAGGACTATCTGACCCCCTGGATATCACTGGATTGCTTACTGGTTAACCATTTTTGCTGTTAGCATTACTCAGCACAGGTCCATTTGGAGAGAGTGTCTAAAAATGCAAGCAAATTGAGGATTTTAGCATTAGGATTAGTCATCGATATCCTTGTGTAAACTTTTCCACTTTTTGCTTTTCCTCTGTAAGCACGCGCCTGTATTCAAAACGAGGCAAATTTACTCACACAATTTTCAATTTTCTCGTAATGTTTAAGGGGAACTTTCCTTCATTGACGAGGTTTAACAGAGTACTGATCAATCATTATTAGTTCAGAAATGGGGTGATTAGTAAACCGTTTTTCATTTATGAACACCTTCGCCAACAATTACACATGATTATTGCTTATGTTGAACAAAGGGCATGAATATGGGCCTTGTTAGCTAACCCGTCTATTTCATTGTAGTCACTATTATCCAAAGCATACCACCTAGCATAAGTCGACACTGAGCAATTTTCAACAACAATTCCTTGTTTTTAGGACATGTAATATGCTGTTAGTCGTATGATAACGGGCTTTGGAAGGAGGCCCTAAAACTAGATTCTATGATTTTATGCTGAGAAGTATTCGTTCTCCCTCTGGGTGGGCAGACGTTTTAGGCAGTCGACTCTTTCTCCCACATTACTGGTTCAGTGCTGTTGACAAAACCATGGCAAAACTAATTGCAGCGCGGCATGTTGTGTTTTGGAGTCGATGCAGTCTTCGCCAGATTTAGCAGAAGGCAGAACTACGGCTACGAAAAAATGTCTTTAACCTATACTAAGGAACCTGAGCTCAGATTCTTTAACAACTGATGCCTCCTCTACGTGCTACATCTTCAGTTTCACTCTACCAAGTCCTGTACGTGGAACGACACGACCGACCGAACCCGCATTCTATTGAAGACAACGTAAAACCTTAACGCCTCTGATGGCTTGGTCGTATACTATGGCCTGATAATAAACTGCCTGCGACGTCACTCCACCAAACTCACCTAGTGTAGCCTCGGCTCAGTGGTGAGCATATGAAACGAGAGACAGACGTAGCCATATGTCTCCGAGGGCGTAGGATCAATCCTGAGTTCCTAATGTGAATAAATAATGCCTACGTCTTGGTGTTAATCAACGAATAGAGTGTAGGGAGATGGTTAAGGCAGTTAAAGTGGTTACCATAGGAAGTAAATTTACAGGAAGAATTACCATGCTGAAAGAACATGCTAAAGCGAATTATCAGATTATTAAATTCATACATCCAGAAAAAAACTTCCCCAGAATGGAGCCGAACCGCTGATCCTCTGGACTTACGTCGCATGCCTTACCTTCTGGGTTATCGGTGGTGTCCGACTCAGCTCTGCCAATAATCTGTATGAGGTGTTTCGAGTTCGTAAAACTGAGTCATTTTTGTCACTCTGACGATTGTTCTACTGGAATTGCACCAGAAAACGCTTTCTATGGAGTATATGGACACTCTATTCAGCAAACTCTTGAATTTTCGAAATGGCCTGGCTTGTTTAATGGTTAAAATGCTTATTCCCATAAACGATGGAACTACCAATTGCATTTAGTCATTAGAAAGTGTCTTCGGATGGAATCCAAACGCCTAATCCCCGTTCGTGTCGAATGCTCTTCCCTGAGCTATCGGGTGTGCCACTTGTCCTACGACTAATAAAAAGGGTTGGCGTTGCTATTTGACCCCATGTGCGTGCTTTCTGTCTATTCGAGTTTTATAATTTTACAGACCGATCGAAAAATCGTTCTTAGTCCATTTAAATCCACACTATTTAACGTGAGGAACAAATTATGGAATCGATTCCTATTCGCAGACTAAGGGCATCCTTTCCGTCTCTTCGCACGTTCCCGTTAACCAGTTCAAAAACTGCTTCAAGTCCAATACATTTAGTTAAGGTGGTGGATAAAAAGAAAGGCATAATCATTCCTTCCGTTCGTGTGGAAGGGCAGGGAGGGGAAACTAAATGGATTTGATTCGACAGGTTTTTACAGTTGAATAGCTCCAGCCTACCTGCAGGTTTCTAGCTCATTGGCTTCCGGTCATACACACTACGAAGGTCGTGGGAGGTTCTTCTGTCAGCAAACGAGCTGAGTGACATCGCCCTGCAAGTATGCGCTGTGTCAGGGATTTTAAACTGCGAACGGGTGCTCACTAGGCTGTCTGGAAAGTTCTTATGGGATCCACCTGGAGGTGCAAGGTGGAATGGTTTACTATTCTTTTGTATAATTTTGAAAAACACGCTGGCATCTGTTCACTACTGACTAACTTGGTCAAGAAACTATCTCCACGTGCACATACTCATACTTATTATGAATCTTTACTTTTAGAGCAGCGATACAACCAACAACATAGAACATATAAAAACTAAAAAGCTACAGAGCATGATTAGGTGCCATAAATTTATTTGATATAACTAAAAATTGTTGAAAGTAATGGTTAAGAAGAGAACAACCGAAATTATTACTTTTTATACATAAAACCGCTAGTGACTCAACTGTCTCTAGTGGTAAATAAAAGGGGTTGATATATAAATTCTGAGGTGAAATGCCTTTATTATCTGATTATGGTAAGCAAGCGCTTGGCAGGCAGATCCTGGAGCCCGCTTGTCCCATTTTTACTTCGGGCTCAGTGTATAGCCTTCGTGGGCAGTCGTGAGGTGGCCAGTAGTATCTACAGAGGGAGAATGCTGACAAAGACGAGGAAGACTGGAAAGGTCATTTCTGGCCTTTTAGCCGTCATCGGTTGACCTTATCCAGCGCCAGGTATGCGGGCACCTCAGATTCGAATCCAGGCTCTTTTCGTTACTGAACCTTATAAAGCCCAACTTTCTAACCACTGAACCATGGACTCGCTGAACTGTCAATTTGGGTTTGGTATATTAACCATGTCGTCTTGACAACACTCCTTTACGGAGCGGAGACCTGGACTGTCTACTCGAACCAAGCAAGGAAGTTGAATCACTTTCATCTCAGCTGCATCCGCAGAATACTGAAGCTGAGATGGCAAGACAGGATCCTGGACACGGAAGTCCTGGGGCGGACCGGAATCCTCAGCATCCACGCCATGCTGAGGCTAGTGCAACTACGATGGAGCGGCCACGTGGTAAGAATGGACGACGAGCGACTACCCAAACGACTTTTCTACGGAGATGTCACTACGGGTGCTCGCCGACAGGGAGGTCAAAAAACGACGCTAAAAGGACGCTTTGAAGAAATTGCTGAAGCAACTGCAAATCAACCCGTTGACCTGGGAGGGCCTCACCCAGGATAGACCGGCATGAAGAAGATCCGTGAAGACTGGTTCAGCAATCTATGAGGCCAACTGGATCGCCGCCGCCAATGCCGAAAGAGCGGCACGAAGGTCACCAGCGCCCCAGACCAACATCGTCGATGCCAAGGCCCTGCCAACATGCCCGCGCTGTCAACGCATCTTCCGCGCGCGAATCGGCCTGGTTCGACATATTCGGACGCAATGCACCAACAATCCGACAATTCCAATTTCTACGTCAAATTCTGTCAACCCTCCTTCTGATTCCCCCACTCTCAATCCTGGAATCAATTCCATTACCCCCACCATCATAGAGCCCACATCCCTCTACTCATCGCCTGTTACCCCCACCAACGCAACCAACACCAACTTCGCCTTCACTACCACCACCATAACCACTGTCAGCGATGGGGACTCTCTCTTAACCTGTCCTTAATGTGACCGCGCATTCACCTCACGCATCAGCCTGGTCGGTCACTTGCGAATCCATCGTACAGATACTGGTGAACCAGTGCCTGGAGCACCAACACACAGCAGAGATCGTCGCCTCCACTGTCCTCAATGTCCTCACGCATTCACTCATCGCATGGGCCTATTCAGTCTTATGCGCATCCATGACAGCGGAATTCTTCGCAATGCCGACAACACCGATACATTATGCACACCCTACACTCCTGCAATTCTTACCGCCACTGCCACTTCCACTACCATGAATGCCATCCCACCAGCCTCTACCGATTTCTCCTGCCCACAATGCGCCCGCAACTGCAACTCACGCATCGGCCTGGTCGGTCATCTGCGAATCCATCGCACGGAGGCTGGTGAACCAGTGCCTGGGGCTCCGACATATAGTCGCCGCGCCTGCCTCCACTGCCCTCACTGCTCCCGCAAATTTACACACCGCATGGGCCTATTAGGACACATGTGCCCCAACGACAACTGCGATAAACCACCGGAGGCTAAGCCACATCAGCGCACACCATTTACACTAATACATAGACAACACCCTCACAATAATCATAATGTACCTGATAAAATCACGGTGTCTTAGAAACCGTAGCTTGGAAGGCTGCCAATCTGACGCTTCCACCAGACCACGCCGTCGGCCCAGTGTATGTGCTGTGTGTGTCGAGTGGCTGACCAGTGGACTGGGAGTCAGACGGCGATGGCTCCTCCATATTCCCTGATTTAGTGAATCCTGGTGTTTGCGTTATGGGGGCCAGGTCATGCTGTGGCGCGCGAAGACGGGTACGCCAACCCGTCAGCCAATGCACCCACTCCCACATCAGACAACTGACTGGCTCGGATGGTGGTCTGATTTTGGGGGTGGGGGAGAGAGTGAGGTCAACAGCTCAGCGCATTTCTCACTATAAACAATCTGACGCGCTTGAAACTATCGCGGTACGCTAAAAGCCGTGGCTTGGAAGGTTGACAACTGACGGGATAACTTGGACCGCGTGGTTAGCCAAATGTGTGTTTTGTGTGGAATGGCTGACTGGCGGACTGCGTGTCAGGCTGCAATGGCTCCTTCTTAATGTGGCCTTTAGAGCACTCCCACTCCGTGGGATCCGAGTCAGGTGTGGTGGTACACCCAGGGGCGGCTCCGGCCGCGCCAGCCACCTGCGCCCTCTCCCATCTCCGGTCTTCTTGACTCTGCCTTGACACTGGGCTCAGGTGGGGCAGGAGGAGATAGTGCGGTAGCTGCAGCGCAAGGCTACTATCACTTAAAACTAATTCACGTGCAATTCACCGTCCCTGCACCACCTGGTGTGGAGCATACGGTGGACCTCGTCGAAATCGACGGTCGAACGGTCATATTAACCATGGTTAACGTGTTGGACCTGGGTTCGAACCTCACGTATCCCCCAGTTGGGTTTGCTAAGACTACCTGACGACGGTTACTTAGTCGGAAATGCCCATCTCGGTTTCCCTTGTCCTTGTCAGCATTCTTCTTTGCTCTTATTCGTACTTACTCCAATGCCTTAACGAGAGCACACCTCTACACTTATCGACACATTAATATGATCCATGCTTCTCATAACGATAGGGATAAATGCCATCCATCTGTACAATGAAACTTTTTGGTCATTTAACCTTAACCATTGCTTATGTAGGTAAAAGTAGGCATAGACTCCTAGGCGGACAAAAAAAGTGGTTGAAAAATTGAATGAGTAAAATTTTATCAAGATACAGTTGAAGTCGGATTATCTGCTGTCGTATTAACCTGAAACCGTCGACTCTTATCCTGCAAAATGCCCATCCATAACCCATCTGACTGCTGAAAAGTGTGATTTCGCGATTATGTTGCCTAGATAAGAATATAAAAACTCGAGTCGAAGGCAAAAGTGCAGTTTATTTTAAGCGTTCACATCTTTTATAAACCAAAGTTAATGTTGAAATTAAAGGTAAATATAAGAGTGCCTTCATTAAGAAACCAGCAAGTGGAGCATTGAAATGAAAATTGTAAAACTTTTTCAAAACCTCACCGCAGCACACAGTAAGGATTATTTATATGGCAGTATAAACATCTCCACGGGAATAAGAACGCCCGCTGCAGTAATAACGTTGACCATACGCATAATTCCAGAAAGGGCAAATATTCCCGTGTTCTAAATCGCACGACAGTTCGACCGTTGTAGTCCGGCGATGTCCACCGTATGTTCCACCCCATGGTGGTGCAGTGACGGTGACTTGCGCGTGAATTAGTTTTAAGTGATAGTAGAATTGCGCTGCATCTACCGCTCTCTCTCTCTCCTCCTCCCCCACCTGAGACCGGGGTCATGACAGAGTCAAGAAGACCGGAGATTGGAGAGGGTGCAAAGTGGCTGGTGCGGCCGGGGCCCCTAGACCCTAGCCGCCCCTAGGCGTGCCATCACACTCCCCCCCCCGCATGTTCGC
This sequence comes from Schistocephalus solidus, assembly GCA_017591395.1. Lineage (NCBI taxonomy): Eukaryota > Metazoa > Platyhelminthes > Cestoda > Diphyllobothriidea > Diphyllobothriidae > Schistocephalus > Schistocephalus solidus. The sequence continues at coordinate 335,589 of WEDG01000622.1, read as the reverse complement.
ATTTATTATGGGAGCGGAACCCGAATAACGCCTGCCGTGCCCTGATGTGGCCCCGTGTTAGTCCAACGCATCTACCACGTGGCCCGTTTAGGGGACAACAAACACACACCATAGTTTGACCGTCGATTTCGACGAGGTCCACCGTATGCTCCATAACAAGGTACTGCAGGTACGTGACTTGCGCGTGATGTAGTTTAAAGGGATAGTAGACTTGCGCTGCATCTACCGCACTCTCTCCTCCTACCCCACTTATGCCCGGTGTCAAGACAGAGTCAAGAAGACCGCAGATGGGAGAAGGCGCAGGTGGCTGGCATGACCGGCGCCCCTAGGCGTGCCACCACACTTCCCCCCCCCATATTCGGCATTTATTATGGGAGTGCAACCCGAATAACACCTGCCGTGCCCTGATGTGGCCCCCACCATGTTAGTCCAGCGCATATACAACGTGGCCCGTTTAGGGGGCACACTGGCACTAACATAAACTTATGCCGTCCACCCAAGCTAAACCCTAACCCTACCGTTGATACTAAGCTTAAACATTGCACTTACTTTCCTTAACCCTAACTTTAAACCTTCCCCTTGATTTAACCCTAACCTAACTCTATTTTTTCGGGCATTTTTCACAAAGACACATGCATGGTGGACGTTGCATGTTCTCATATCATGTTTGTAAGCCGCATAAGTCATCCTTACCCATCACACTTTCTCTGATGCATATATAGTATACAATTAAAAGCACGTCTGTCGCACAGACAGCATAAACATACCCTTCCTGGATAATTGTACAAATAAGGCCTATTTCGGAAATAAATGAAATCTTTATTAGCACTTGGGCTTGTTAAATTTATATGCTAGTTTTGCTGTAATGCATCTTCTGTTACCATCTTCTTTCGGGTAAGAAAAGTATGAAATTCTTTTGGAATTATGGGTTCCTTGTTTCTTCGTTATGATGAAGCAGAAGTGCGGGACTGCAAAGCATAACGTACTCTGCTTCATGGATTATTGTAATACTTCATATAACCTGATATTTCAAATCTTGCTGCATTAAATCTTTTCAATTCTTAAAACATCTTTTGGTAGACGCGCTTATTAACCACGAAGTTATTGAGTTCTGCTCTGCAGTAGCGTCTAACTTACGGTCGTTCTTTTTCTCTTAAAATGCCGTTCTCTTATTTTAAGCGCAACAGAACAGTTAAAAACGCGTTTTCTAATGCAGCGTTCTGCCTCTAGATGATGCACATGCTTAGCCGCTACATAACCCTCAATGGACGGCCTAAGACCTACATCCCCTGTAGCTGGTTAAAGCCAACAGCAAAGTTCCGTGTCTGGAAAGATAGACAGCAACATTTTTGTTGTCTACGCTTATCATTCTCTAAACCACGATGCCTATGCGATGTTTCCGTTCTCTCCCACATCTACTTACATACATTTCTTTGCGAATCTAGTGAACTTCATATCGCTGCCAAACCTGTTACAAGTGCTGACCTTTCGCATTTCATCAGAATGTTCTCATACGAGGTAAAGGTCTCTGTCAAATCAGTTCAGACATTAGCCGTTTCCATAACATAATGTTGGACTAGTTGATGTCATTGCAAAATGGGTTTGAGAGAAATAAGGTATACGGATGGATCTCTTTTTAACTGATTCTTCTTTGCTTACGTGTATTCAGTCCAAACATTGATGGCTTTACAAAGAACGTTACTTTTTAGGCCAAGATAGCTTCCTCTAGGGGGTTGACTGTATCTCTTCAGTTCACGCCTACCAGCTTCCCCTTCTATGTTTAGGACATAAATGGTTTGAGATCCGAACTGATTCCTTTGCATTATTCGGATTCGACGTATAAGCCTAGGCGCTTTATGACCAACAGTCATAGCAAAATTAGATTCCCAGCCGCTGATATAATACACTCTTCACATTGGACCTCTTTGATTGCCTCCTTTACCTTTATCGGGGTTTTTGCACTACAGCCTTTAGGTCGAACTGCCAGCAGTAATAATATGATTAGCAATTTAGTGCATATTTTTTCTACTTCTGATAGCGTAAGCAGGAATTATAATGTTAATGCTGCTAGTGTGACGATTAATGTAGTTTATCCTTCTATTTAACTCTCACGTTCTTGCTATTTGTTGTACACCTGCTGCTACCATAATTACTCCATATTCTTCATATTGTTCTAAATGCATTTAAATATTGTAAGAGTCTCACAATGGAAGGATGTGACAGGAGCTACATAGAAATGCGAAACTCTGCATCTGGCTCGCAATTTTGTGTGGTTGCTTTAAGTAAAACTACCCTCGCAGCCTGTATTTGGGTAATGGAAACATTTTTTAGCAAACATAATTGCTTAAACCATTCCATACGAATAAAGCTACGATGTCATCTTTAATAATTTTTATAGTCAAATGTTTGCAGGCAAAATCTCCGTTAATCAACAGAAGTTACTCTTATTTTCACTTGCAGGTGGCCAAGTTTGCCTTACTCCTGACAGTAACCCTGCTTCTGGCTTTAAAGTTATAGCATCTTCTAATATGAGCAGTTTTAATTTTAGTTTTACGAATTTCATTTTTGCTTTCTATCGCAATTCAGGTTGAAAGTTTCATTTTCACCATTGGATTTCCCCAATTAAACATCTCGCTGATACTAATTTTAACTGCGCCCAACTATGAAAAACGAAGTGGCCTGCTGTAGTAGCGCAGTTTCGGAGCTGCCGACGCTTTAATCACCTAAGTTACCTGACCTCGGCCGGTGGCCTTGATTCCCTCGCCCAACCTGCCTAAACCTATAAACTCGAATAATTACAAAACAGCAGACTGATTGCCAGGAAGAATTCACCAAGTAATCTACCAGGTGACTACAGGCTAAAGACTCGGCCAAGGCTCCAAGCAATGCTAGATTTACCAGCACTACACAGTCTTTACTGCGATTCATGGTAGTCATTACATTTTTCCGCCAAATCATTTCCAAACTTACCCTCAAGAAATAAATTTTATATCGCCAGCTTATTTCCCACTTTACCGTTCGGTAACTGCAAAAAAATTCTGTTTTTTATCAAAACTGTCTTCCTTACGACCTTTGCCACTGATACGGGTAAAATTAATACTCTTCTCTGACGAGGGCAGTGGTTGCATGCGACACAATGACCCAAACCGAACAATGCCATCCATGGCGCCGTTCTATAAGTCTGTGGTAGGGAAGAAAAAAAGAAGTCCAAAATCAGCTATCTGAAAAGATCTGTATCAACAAAAAAACTGACGCTGGTGAAGACGCATGATACCGAAACCGAAACCTAGTGTAGCCGAGGCTGAGGGAAATGTGAAATGCTTGGATGCTTTGTAGGGTTGAATAAATCCAAGGGTAGGCAAACCGCAGTAGATTAAAGAACTTCCTGTAAGTCACACAAATCTTCAACCCTGAAAGAGAAAGCACTGAATGAGTGCTGTTTTAAGAGTGGCTAGTAGGACTATTTGCACTAAAACGATAAGTGGAAGGCAGAATACTTTCTTTCCACTGGGGTCGCTACAGTCACCTGCATTAATCGTATTCACCAAGAACAATTACTTCAATGCTGTGTAAGTTTGACGTTTGTTCGCTGTGGGAAAATTAATTTGTACCCAATTCGTAGGAATTTCCGTCTTCCATTTTTTATTCGATAGAAAAATTTAGGCTGACCTAAGATACCTGTAATAATGAGACTTGCAGATGCTGACCTGATTATTGTGGAAAAGTTCTACCCGTATGAGATCATCTCGAAAGAAATGACGTAAAATATAAATTGCGAGCAGTTTGAATTAGTTAAAACATCGGAATTAGTAAAAAAGTTCTAAAAATGTACCGCATTCTTTTAACTCAAAATTCCACTAAGACGTATATACTTACGGATGAAGTATAATTCGTCTATTTAATGCACACCCTCTCCATGAGCTATGTCCATTCACCCAACGCAATTGACGATGCACACAGTTGCCGCACAAGGCGGACACAGTTGTTACTTGTGGGTGGAAGTGCCTCTTTTGAAGCGAACTTACGCTACACCTGCTTAATTTTCTCGCTCCACTACCATCCCGTTGCTATGGCAATGCAAGGTCAGAGTGACCTGATTTAGGTGTGCGAGTAATAGCTGCCAAAGCTAGATACCCACGATTTTGTTCCCCTAACCTTATATGTCCCAGGCTTCGTTCAGGGTGTGACTCGCACCTCACACATCTGAGGCCCATAAAATGCCACATTAAGGAGCCACTGCAGTCTGACCTTTATGTATCTTCTCAGTCGATAAGCCTCCTAGACCCAGTTGTGATAGTCGCAAGACTTGTTTGTTCGCGCAGAAAATGTGCTGCATCTCCGTAAGGAGAGGTACTGTAGTGAAGACCTAACGGTCATTCCCATTTACCTTCTGTTATTTGCCTGTCCAAGCCTACCGGCCGGCTGCTGATGCGATTGGGCATAGCAAATTGTCCGACGTAAAGCCTCCGCCTGTCTCACACCACTCGCACAGCTAATACTGCCGCACCACCATCGGCGTGGGCAAACTTCACATCAGGTTTAATGCACCAGTGATGGGACTCTTGAATGCATGCACCTACGACAGGGATGCATACCCGGCGACTGAATGTGTGGCAACAATGATGCCGTGAATAGTGGCTGCTATTTTGCTGGTTGTTCTGTACATCTAATTGAATAGGTCCATGCGTTAGCTATATGTGCGGGTGTAGTGTCGACGGGAAAGGCGTGCATTAAAGGGGTAAACAGGGGGATCCCATACACTGTGCGAGTAAATTACCGCTGCAGATATCTTCTCAGTCTCGCTTAAGTTATCCTTTCCGGACTCTTTGTTTTCTCCCTGTCAAGTCTTTGAAGCAAACGCGAGGAAGACGTGTGGGTCCCTTTATAATTACTTTTCGGTATCGTCGTTTCCGATTGTAGGGATATGGGTAATGATATGGGCAGTGAATTAACTCACACGTAGTGAGTCTCTATGAAATGAGACAGTTTATCCGATAGAGGATAGAAAGTAAGGCCGTTTTAATCGGCTTTTATGCTCCGTCTTTCGCTGGGTGGTGATCGGCGTCTGTGCCGTGTTTAATCCTGCCCTCGAAATCAACTGCTCAAAAGAGACAAGTTTGCTTTTCTATCAATCGTCAAAAGTGTGTTATGTAGTGAGCTCTTTTGAGAACCGACCCGCCTTTTTTCCTTCCATCAAAACCCACAAGCGTGTTAGATAGTTTTTCCATAATTTTGTCAATTCACTTGCAATTTTGCAATGCCATTCAACCAGGTGGTACCTTTCTAATCCTCTCAGCAACTCTTACTCGTTTTATCTAGAACCCTCTCCGAGACCCGAAAGTCTGCCACGGTGGGAGTGGAAAGCAGTCCTGCGAGATGTGTGAGCAATGCTATCGCCGCACTGAAGGCGAATGCTGACACTCTACGGTTCTCAGTGGTCTCCTTAGATGATAGCCTGATGGAAAATGGTCTAAAAAACTGCTTCCAGGTAGCACCCTATGCATTTTCAACCGTTTTTTTAATGTGGCAAAATTAACAGAACATTGCTATGGAAAGATATAAATCGCAGTTCGTCTGATTGTTTGTTGTATTTTCTTCGCTTGCAGTTGAATCTATTTTAACGGGGATCAGTTTTGCGCTTCTTCCAAACTTATTCATATTCTCGGACGTACCCACCAGATCAACGACCACTTGTTTAAGTGCTACAACCTAGGACAAAATGCTTGATGGATCTGAGTGGGTCTAAGGAGTCTGAATCCGATCTCTGGGCTATCCAAACCTGCTGTTGAGGTATAGCTGGCTGGTGTCGGCTAATGGGCCGGAAATGGCCGCCCCAGTCTCCCTTGTCTTTATCGGTACTCCGTAAGGATCTCTTGCTGTGCGTTTAGCAGACGCAAAAGCGCCCAGGACTTTCTGAGACGGATCCTTAGGGTTAAATGTACAGACCTCGTCTCCAAATAAACTGTCAACAATCACAATGACAACCTTGCCAGCATATCCCATGATATCCACAATATTTCCATGTTAAACTTGAAACCTCCGTTCGGCAAATACGAGTTTTCGGTAATTCTATAGTGAACCTGTACACGTACAAAGGTAATGAAAATGTGCGGGATTTACAGGATTTATAAGCGTTTATTTGTTGATATCGCTCCTTCTCACCCCCACCGTCCTGGAGAGGACGGCTTGTTGAGGTCATTAGGACTTGGAGGGGATTGGGGGAGGTAGGGCTAGGTGTGCGCGCTGTTCGGAGGTGGCGCACGGGAGGTGAACATCACTGTCAAGTACGCGGAGTGTTATCAATTGTTCAGTCCGCACACTTGACCTCTGAAAATCACTCACACCTTACCCTAACTCCCCCTCTCTCCCAGTCTCAATTACCTCACCACGTTGACCTCGCCAGGCAGACGGCAAAGGAACGATCTATATTAACAAATAGACGCTTATAAATCCTGTCAAGCCCTCATTTTTTCATTACCCTTACAGGCCCGACATAGAATTACCGAAAACACCTGTTTGCCGACTGAAATTTTCAAGTTTAACATCCTAAATAGACAGTTAAGAAGCATTGGGCATTTACTTCACCATGCACCCTATCACTGTACTCTTTTCCAATATCATAAGTCGTCACTTCGCTGAGGGCTACTAAGGAACCAGCTATAGACCTAGATAGATGCAGTCTGTCTGAAGTTACGAGTAGGAAGACGGGCTACCAGGCGTGCTCATCGACTACAAATTAGAAGTAGTAAGATGGATCAAGCTAGGTCTTCTATTTCTTTAGTAGTCAATCAAAGCTACGAATTCGTAGTTATTTTTTTTAGTTTACCCCTGAGAACCTTACCCAGGTGCAGGTTTCAATTTTTATCGATCATTACCAAATAAAATAGACTCTGGACACCAAATTGACTGAAAATATCTCTTGGACCCTTCTCTGCCGTCCTTCGCAGATGCTATTTGCACTTTCAATCGGTATACTCTCTTTCAAAGTTCCAGGACAATCTAACAGTTTCTGTTATTTGCGCTTATATTTCGCAAAAAATAGTTCTCGTTTCAAAAGACACCACTGTCTGAAATTTATCCAACCTCGTAAGTTTTTACACTGCTCCCATTTCAGCTACTTCAGAGACATGACCTAGTGGTCTTACGTCACCCCTTTACATTTAAAACTGAGCAGCTGGTTACAAAGAATAAATTATGCTCATTAACTCAGAGAAGTATTCAAGTCGCAGGAGATCAGGTCCCATAGCAGGTAAAGAAGGACATACAATTTATGAAAATGCGAATTGTGTGCCTGATAAAGAAACAATGATGCAAAAATTAGAGCAGGTTCAATTTGTCATAGAGTATGGGAAAATGACCTGTCGGTTACTAATCCGTAAATATAATACGTTTCTTCAAGTCTCTGCATAGTGCTGATGATGACCATAAACTTTGAATTCAACGTCGTATATAACTACCATACGCAAACTCTTCTGGTATGATCCAGACTTTAAGGTCATGGCGTTGATGGTTTTCAAATACGAACTCGTCTTGCCTGTATTTCACGATGCAGTTTGTTCACACGCCCACATAACATGCCTCGGTAGCACCTATTTTCTGTATAAAATCCTTTCATACACAGGTAGTCTTTTTTAACCGTTCTAATACTTAATAAAATTGGTGTTCCGCTTTCGACCCGATCGATTTGCTCAGCGTTCCATTTAGGCACGACCCGTCCCACTTCTGTTGCTTAAGCATGGTGCTTGTCTTTTGTTTGCCCCTAAATTCATCGTTCCTTCCTTCTGTTGGGAGTCATTATGCATCACAGTGGTTTTGTTGGTATCAACTGCAATACCTAAAGTGAACACAAAACACATGAACAACGAAGGTAAGATTGCAAAGTTGCCTGAAAAATTGCTTTTACCGACACTCTTTGGACACACATTGGAATCTTTAAATGTGCTCGAAAACATAAGCGTTTCCTTGTGTGGACTTTGAAAGATTAATTTCCCACAGATACCTTAAAACGATTCCAATATGGCGATCGAAGCGGAATTTAATGGAACTGTAACATTACAAGACCTTCGGTGCAGCGGCACAGTCTCCTCCCAAGGTTCTAGAATGATTCATGTAATAGTAGTATAGAAAAAGCGAATGCGATGAAAGCAATAGCAAATTACCTCGGCCTTGCGGATGCGCCTGAGGAAAGTTGGGCGGCGGAAGGGAAGGAGAAGGCTTATGAGCACCTGGTAATGAAACGACGGTGTGAAATTAGAAGGGTACTTACTTTGCAAGGTACTACCTCCTACTTTAGTGAGCAAAGCCACGTATATACTTCAATATATATATATATATATATATATATATATATATATATATATATATATATATATATATATATACTTCATAACAGTTCAGTTCTAAAACTGGGCTTTGCAAGCCCCTTAATCACAAAAATCATTCAATAATACTGTTTTTAAAATTTCTCACACACGATTCTTCATACTCTTAATTTCTTTTTGCAACGCTTACTAGGATAATAATTATTCCACTGTGCAAATTAACAGCAAGGTACTACCTCCTACTATAGTGAGCTCACGTAATGGCAAAGGACAGTTCAATCACTTGAGCGTATGCTGACAAGGTCTTTAAGAACATAAAAAAATGCTCAGGGAATCTCAGGGGCAAAAGCATAAGTCACTGGTCACATTACCAATTCAGCATTGACTTTGAACTATCTCTAACGCGTAAATATGCAGTGTTTTCCACGCTGCATTGAAGCCTTTACAGAACGGAGGAGGAAGCTCGGATTTTGCAAATAAGTGGTCCCATTATTCAAGTCGCACTATGCCGATAGCCCCATCCCCGTCTCTGTACGATTCAGTTAATTGGTTAGGTCCCTCATCACATGTGTACTCACGATAGCATTTTATGTGATGTGGAACTAATTTAACAGCTTAACAACAACGTTATGCAGTTAAATAAAGGGCTTTATATTATTTCAGGATCAATAAATTGTGGTTCATTCTACTCCTTCGTTTTCTTTAACCACAGCTGCTTGGTCCGGTAATATTTCAACTATTGCCTAGCAATCCTCACAACTACTTTATTAGTATATAAGTTATAACCGAATATTTGCTACTTTCGCATATTTTAATGCTTTTTTAAGTTAACTACCGTTTCATAGAAGGAATTAGGAATGTTTTGGGATGGTTACCTTTTAGAAACTGACATCTTCTTAAAGCTCAGTATACGAAAGCACATAATAATTTTGTATGTAAGACGGTGTACAAATAAAGGCAAGACTGCAACAACCAACGGGTTTATTTGATGCATCAGATGGCCATAATTCAAATGCATGTCTGGTGTAACTTGAAGTTAGGTTCGGGCTACATTAGGTAAGTTTAAGAAGCACACAAGATTGGAAACCGGATGTACGGTTAACAGCTTTATTTCGCCCCGTGCCTGTTAGGCATAATAACGATTCAAATACACTTTGAAATTTCGCTTGACGATAGTATGAAGTGACTTCCTGACAATTATCATCTTGAGTGAACCAATTGAAGTCCTCATAAGTCTACACAAGAGACAATGAATTTCACATTGCACGCGTATTTCGGTGAGGAATTTAATCGGCTTTTTGTGCACAGGCGATGAATGATAGGGTACTCACGTGAGTTAGATCTCAGGGTATAACCCTTAACCCGAGATATTGCAACACCCGTATTCCTGAATCAAGCGCATTTGAATTTATCATGATGCAGTAAATTAGAGGCTTGGAAGGTCAGCAGCTGACAGGATAGCTCGATTCTCCTTGTGTCTGAGCGCCAGACTAAAATAGCTCCTTATATAACTTTGATGAATGGGACATGAGAACAGTAGGACTGCTTCACGCCACGTCAGCTACTGCACTAAAATACCATTTTCAGTGGCGGTAACCCGGACAGGTCACTGGAGTATGGAGGAGGTAAGAGGGAGCCCTAGTAGCAAGCGTATATCGGGGCGATGGCGGAGCGATGGCGGAGCGATGTCGCTTCTTCGCTATAGGTATATCGATTCTATGGTGATGTTGTCCGGCGGATGTATATCGAGGCCATATCGAAATTTCGAGATGCTCGAAAACGGCGACAGCTGGCCGTACAGCGTTACCGGCGATTCCTTTACTTAGCTTTATACCGGCGCCCACCCTTAATCCATTCCTATTAGCGGTGTTTCCTCGCCATTTACGTTTTAACCCTCTTATTATCGCTTAATTTGAACGACCAACGTATAATTACCGGATCGAGCGACCGATAGACGCTTAAGTGATCCCCCTTCCGCATGCAGCAAACGTGTAATGCGAAAGATTTGTCTAATAATAAAGTGTGTATTGTAAAAAATAAGAAACCATATATTTACAAGTGCTAAAGTAATTGTGGCACAGTTTATAGGTGTTGAGGCAATCCATTGGCGGTGCAGAAGGACCTATTTTCCTTAAGGAAAATGTGAGTAGAGTTAACAAAGCGGCTAACCTTCTGGGCGTGCTTGCGCTCCCGAGGGGAGTGTGTCGAAAGATGTGCTGGTAACATCTTGGTGTTGTAGAATTTCCTAAAATTGTGACCAGTATTAGATGTGCATAACATACCGGGGGTGATAAGCAATGGCCGGTCAACTCAAGTTTGCAAGTGGCCTCATTGCTGACTGATGTGTCGATTTCAGCATCCTCCGGCTCCGCCACGACTCCAAAAAGATTAGACGACACAGGACTTAGCGACAACAACGCCTGTGATTCTTCTGCTCTTTCTTCAGAGGACATATTGCTACTATCAAGCTTACTACAGGACAACTGATCTGCCCTCCGCCTTTTAGGGACTCCCTTCTCGATTTCACTTAAAATTAGGCCAGGGTATCGCTTAATTCGTCGTTTTCACGTTCTTTAACCTCCTCTATTAGCATAGTTATCAATAATTTAACAAATGCAAGCAGATATAAATCGATAACAATAATAGAGAGAGGCTTGTCGCGTCACATGTCGCACGCGCACGTCGCGAGATAATGGTGTGCATTGACACGCGCGGGAAGTACCTACGTGACTAAAGGTTACCAGCCAATCGGCAGCCAGATTACGTCAGGGAGGGAACCAATAACATGCCGATGGCTCTAATAGCGAAAATTAGCTATTCGCGGTATCGCATCGATATACTCTTGCTACTAGGGCGTGAGATCGACCCAGCTAAGATCCGAAACCTAATTGTTGAGTAAGAACAACCCAAGTGCGCTATCAAATTATCGCTACGTGTTATCAGCTGGTTCGAAGGATGTCAACTGTTGAGATAAGTCGGTCATACTCGAGACTGATGGTCAGGTTTCGACGGCTTTTTCTTAAGTGGACTTTCCTGGTGCTTTTATGTGTGATCTGCTATTCCCTGAATGAACTGTAGGAGGTATGGTATTAAGACCTACATTCAAACAGGCTGTTTACACTTGACAGCAAATATGCACACGTCAACTCCAAGCCTTCTAGGCACTTTCTGGCCAGCGGAACGGGGTGCATGTGGGAGGGGAGAGTGAGATGGATGCTGTGTACGTTATTTTCACGTTAAGCACATTCATACATAATTTCACGGTTGAGCTCATCGTGTGAGACAGTAGTTAACCCCGTCATCTGCCAGGATCGACCCAGATATATCCTCACCAGCGTTAAACCAGCTGACCACAACCGCGAATGATGAAGAAGTAATTTTTTAGTCAAAAATGTCATGTTTTTGTAATTTCTATCTAATCTGCAAAGCTACGAACACCCTTACAACCGCCATCACCATCATCAATATTATCTTAGCGACTAGGATTCAGCTAACATCACCTGCTAGCATTAATGTGATTTGAAAAGCTTTTTTGAAAGCAAACATAGTAAATAGAGGTTATCATCGTTGTATAACTTTGTTAATGTGTGCAAAGAATACTGTACGTAGGACAGTGTAAGTCAGGACACTCTCATTAGGGTTCAACTTGTGTTGGAAAGCACATAGAAAAAGAAATATGGTAGTGGTGGATCAACAGCTGATGGTCCTGTAGCTTCACGAAGGACGATGCCGTTAAATGCAAAAGACCGGAATCAATTCATAGGTCAGTTTCTTATCATTGAGAGGAACGATGAAGGGAGCGCTAAAATTCTTCCCTTATTCATCTGTAGGATTCTCATTAATCTGGTTGAGGGGTAAGAATTTTTGCTAGTGCTCATCTTATATACCCCATCTGTTGCCTGGACGCGGACTTATGGCTGGGAAGCATTCAAACTCGCGTCTCGTGACAATGGATCAGCCCTTCAAACTTTACCCGCGGGTTCTTGGGACGAAAATTTGTGTTTCCACGGTCGAGCGTAAGTTTCGGGTTAGAAGTTTGAAAGATCGGCCACTAAACTAAACTTTTTCCCCAGGGATCTTACACTGGCTTGTCGGAGGAACAATAAAATAGCGACAACACTAATTGATGCCCACAATTACCATTATAAATAGCAATTCGAAGTTACTTCATGCGCATTTGCGTGTGGAATACAGCATTTTAAGTAACTCATCACTAAGAGATGGTGCCCTAGAAAAGCTTGGTATTTAAGCAGGAAGTTAGTGTATTGATTTTGGAATGTGCAACCTCTATCAAGATTGATTTTCTGAATTTGGGGCAATTTTGGAATAATTGTGACGAAGCTCGCCTGTCAACCAGTTTGTTTGTCACGAGATGTGCCTTCTGAAACCATCTTGTTACCACGATGATAGGAAAGACGTTGAATGAGCAGGTGATAAGACCTGCTTGTCTCGTCGTGCCTTTGGGCTTTCCCGAGCCTTTTGTAGCAGGCGAACGACGATTAATAATCTGCAAATGGCCATTGCAGTTTTGATTGTGTAGGTCGGTCTCGCAAAATGGTTATCCCCAACGTCTTCTTTCTTCTGTTATCCACTCAGTGAAATAAGTAGCAGCGGCTTGGATAATCAAGGATAAACTTGTGTGAATCGCTTTTTCTTTTCCTCAGCAGTTTCTGTCTGTCAACTCATCCGTCTGCTTTTCCTCATTATGCCCCATAATTTTCCTCGCTTGCCCTTCTCCGTTCTGTCCAGAAGTAGATAACTGGGACAAAATTGAATCAATGTTGTTTCCGACATTCTTACTAGGCGGGTGCTTAAGCTTGCCCTCACGGCGGCGAGAGCTGTCGAGTTAGACCTCAAAGGAGCCAACATTCCGTTATGGCACAAGCTTCCAAATGATGTCTTACTCACGTTTTTAAAAATATTTAATAGTAAGGGTTATTTGTGTAAAGCAACAACATTTATATCAAGCTTACTCGAGCATTTGCTAGTACTGAGGCAGAAATAGTGAGACCGGCTTCTCAAAGCATTTCTATTTTGAACAGTTTCGAAAACTGAACCGTTGCGAAAAAGTCGAATCTATGATTTAGCCAATTTCAAGCATCAGCGTTCTTCCTTTGCCACAGATTTCAACGCACTTCGGCGCCAAAACAGCGCATGGTAAAACTTTGTACGCCGAACAGGCTTCCTCTCTGGGTCGACAGGAGAGACGCAACTTTCTTGGAAAGTCTTCAGCTCCAGACCTGGATCATCAATTGGACCTCCCGGATACCAGCACTGCTTGTGCGAAATTTGTACGCATGCGAAATCGCTCACTGAATGGACAGCTTGCCAAGCAGCAATCTACCGGCCAGTTGGCGAGTGCCGCAATCAGATCGATTCATCGAATTTACACCTGTCAGTCCAGAGCCGAACGGGACTACTGGTTAAACAAGTAAGTTCTGCTACGTCTTCTTCAATAGTCCAGATCGGAGGAACTGGTGATGTATGAGGCCGTCTCAAATGCTAATCATTTTTGTCGTGAGGTGTGAAATTGCGCTTGTAATCATGGGGCATCCGAATCGCAGCTACCTACCTATGCGTTTACCTTAACAACTATTTTTGCAATTTTATACTTTCTGGTTACTAAGTGTTAACGACTGTTTTTGACCCAAATATCTATGTCAATTCAAAGAAGACTAGCCTCATCTACGGTCCGGTCGATAGGTTATTTGCAGCGGTTGACGTTAGTACAATTGCTGAATGGATTCATCCGCTGACAGATTGAGCGTGGAGATATATTACAGGAAGCGAATTCTGTTTTCTTTAAACCCTCTACTTGAATAGTTTAAGCTTCTGTCTAAAGTTGGATTCGTCTCAAATGCAACGCCTCTGGCGTTTTGCAGTCTAGCACACCTACTTATGCTAGTTGAATTAACCTTCAATTATTAATCTGACTATTCGTAATTACTCTGAGCCAATCGACGTCACCACGTCTAGTAGGTTATCTGATTTGGAGAAGTCCGTCATCTCGTAATTTCCTAATAACTTATTTGATTTGTCTTTTCTAATGATATACATTGCTAAAAAATTATCTTTTATAGGTCTCTCATAACTACTGTTTTCTAGCCAGTTGAAGTCCTTTATTTATTTGCTTCTACGGACGAAGTGATTACGGAACAATCTACAGTTTGATTTGACAGATCATTTTAGTGGATGCCCAGAATACTTTATCGTTTTAATGGCCAACAGTTTAAGATTGGCAAGGAATTAAATAATAACCCAAAACCTACCTTTAAACACTGAAGTTGATTTCCACTCATTAATCGGTAAATATATTGCGCCAGCAAGTAATGAAATGTTACTGAGAAAATGGCCGCAACTGCCCCAGGGACGTTCATCATTTTTAGATCCTAACCTCGTTATTGCCGCATTCAGAAGCCTTAAAAATATGCAGAAGGCAGTGACCTTTAAAAAAACACAGCGAGAGTTACTCTGAGTGCTAAAAAGCACTACAGTCTGGCCAATGACAGACCATCACATGACACAAATAGGCGAAAGCGACGATCGGGAAAGTGCTCGCTTCTTGCCTGTACCTTCGCATAGGTAACAAAAAGGTCGCTCCCATTTTTACTTAAAACCGGAAGACCGAAAGCTAAAAAAAGTTGTGCTCCACGCTAAAGCACGCAAAGCCACTAGAACCCATTGCGCGCACGAAAGCACACACGTACCTGTACTGATGCTCGGGTGAAAAGTATGTCCTATGAAACCCTGAAGGAGTATGTTCCTGTCCTCTATTAGACGGCCAACAGTTAGGTACCTGTGAGCAGTACTTTTGCGACTGAGTGTGCGTACAAACCCCTTATTCCTGCCTATTCGGTCCTCTCCTACGCCAAGCACTGCTTCTACCGCCGTAGATTCCGCCCACACTTTAGACGTGCCATGGGTTCAGTGTAGAAGTGGTCATTCTGAATATTCTTTCAATCAAAGGTAAAACCTTTTGTCAACAGTTCTATCTTTAAAAAGTTCTTTACCGGGGTATCTGACAGGCGCATGTCCACGTTCTCCATCTCTTCCATAGCCATTTCATAAATTTCGCTTGCTGATGCTGATGCCCATATGCCGCAAACAAAATTACTCCTATTTTTTATATAACGGAACCCTTTTCGTCATTTGATTAAATGGAAGCTCAATTTTATGCGTAGAACTACCCTACAGTGTACATATTTCAGTATTACAATATTCTTTGTATGATTGACGCGATAACCACATCCTTTCGAAAGTGCAAATTAACGGAGGGTCAACCGCACTAAACATTTTCCTGTGGGCTCCACTCTTTAAATAGCGCTTGAAAGGGAGATTTACAAAGTTAGTTATTAAATTCATTGCACCTGCCTGGGAAGTGCCGATGTTGGAAAATAAAAGCTTGCCCGTTTACTTTTTGCTCTGTTTCGGGGTATAAAATTGTGTGCATTCACAGGTTTCAATTTCGAGTAATAATGGACCTTTGCTTTTTCCGAGTCATCTCGAAGAAGGAGACACGATCGCTGGAACAAGAATTTTACTAGCCTAATGTGTATGATTCTCTCTCGAATCCCCATCATCAGAGACAGTCGCACAAAAGGGTTATAGGGGGCACAAGGTGTTCTAGAGAGGTGTTCGGGGGAGAATCCGAAACGATAGGCTGATAAAACTCAGCGATCGTGTCACCTTCACCTAGCTCTCTTTTGCCTGCCTAAACTGCTTTACACGAACAAGTTATTGAAGCTTCAGAGATGCGAAGACTATGCTGGTACGCCTTTTTCGTGTGGAGAAACACATGCTAATCTGCGAGTGTTTTCTGTGAGAATTATTAGCAACGAAACTTTCCTCGATATAGAGGACAGTTGATTCCAGCTAATGATAAACAGCATTTAATTTTTAAAAAAGTAATTCACGAACATACTCTAAATTAGAAAAAAAATATTTTTTTCCTCAACCTATAGAATGCGTGACGTTCGAAACTATCCAGCCAGATGGCTGAGTTCTGGTTATTGTGTTTCGTCATTTTTCTTATCTACGGTAATTTACGTATTTCTGCTACTGATTAGTTTAGAGCTCTGGGCGCACTCTTCATGACACTTTAAGGTAGACTGCATGTTTGCCTTCTTTCGGCAACTAGGCGTGTCGTGTTTCCTGGACAAGGCAAACTCCTTTAACTACCTTACAGAACCGATTTTTAATTTCGAGTACTTAATGTCGCTTCTTGAAAACATCTGATAGATATTTGTATTTTTACTCGCCCCTAGGCATGAATTCCAGGGCTGGCTCGAAATCGAGCATATTATCTTAATGGTCATACGATAAAACTACCGGGCTTCGATGAAAGACAGAGATCTTTGAAGTATTTAACGCTACAGTAGTTTCCACATATGGTTGTGTACTAAAAGGACAAGAGTTCCCCAGAAAGAACATATTTCATGCAAACTGCTATCTGCTAAAACCATCGACAAAAACCATGCAATCATTTCGGATTATTTTATTTATCAGGGTTTATGGTAAATGTCTAATGTAATGAGGACCAAATCTCGCGTACACTTACAAATGCGACCGATACGGCGGCGGTTCACTAAACATTTACTAAATTTCCGTATATTGCTTTCAAACACTGGCCACTTCAGAGGGGTCGTAATTGATACAGACAAATACTGGAAGTTCAGCGGAACAACTGAACGGTTTTAAATCTTGCGACTCACTTGTGTCAGTGTCACACTTAAAAAGAGCACTCTTTATGTGGCTACAGCGTTTTCCTATTTCAACTGGTCTTAAAGAATATATGATTTTCCCTAGAATACATTGCTGAGGACTACTTTTATTAATGGTGTACTTGAAAAAATCAAGTGGTGTTCAAAGTACAGGATTTGAATGCTTTTCGAAACGCAAATAGCGTTTCGCGGGGTTTTAAAATTGTTTTGGTTGCATTCTTATCTGTACGCGTCTCTATTGACGTAATCGTCCTTATTTGCAAGCAGAGTTGAGGGGTTCAATTATGGCTTTTATATACTGACGCTTCCTGTTGATGGCTTTTCCTGTAGCTACAGACATTGAGATAGCCGTTACCATTAAGCAAGCTCAAATTTTGGCCTTGCCTTGTCCGATCAACCTTTTTCGACAGAAAAAAGCATCCTATGCATTTTGGGATTTTGGACTCGTACTGGAAGGCCCTACTTAAAACTCCGTACTTGTAATCACGGACTTCATCTAATTTACCTTTGGTCACTATTGATAAAACCAGATTGAAAGTAAAATCCTTTACAAGGTGTCACCTCCTTTTCGGCTTAAAGCAAGACTTGTCGTCTGGCGGAAGGCAACATACTGGAGAAACGCTCGTATATATTGATTTGGTCTACACGCGAGAAAGTGTAGGGATGGTGAAGGGATGGTGACTGCCTGCACAAACGGTGCACCTTTTGCCAACACAAACTTTCGACACCTCTTCTGTCTGAGAATGAATGTTCTTTTTTGCATAAGGTGTAAAGCAACTTGGTCAAACGCACAACTTTCGCGTTTATCCAGATCGACAGTCAGGGTTTTATTTCTCGTATTTAGTCATAATGATCACCGTTGGTTGCTTTCTCTTTGTTTCTATACTCCTGAAACAGAATACGCCTTTCCGTCGCTCGGCAGACTATCATCTGCAAGATTATTAAGTGATACTTGCGACATCATCGAAAAAATACACTTTTTATGTTGTGTTGTATGTCGGCACTAACGACACATTGCCAGCCACCAGTTGGCGTTTAACATGTAAGCACTGAGAAAGCTTGATCTTTTTGGTCTGTTTAAGAGATAATTGTCTCCAGAAAGGACCTATCTTGTATTTATTTTGTTTCTATTCTTTAGCTTCTATTCGATGTTCATTACTGACACCGATATCGGGCGGAATTACGATTCCTGACTTATTTCCATGTTCACTGATCCCCACCTCCACTAAAAAAACAGCAGACCTACAATTTTAAAACCTGTCCAGTTACGCTCTTGCAGTTGAACCATGAGCTTTATGTGTGCCTGCTAAGATTTTGGTTATTCACTCTACCGAGTGATGCCCTAAGTTGGATATTTCTAACGTTTGGAGCTTCGAAAATAAATCCGTTGCCAGTAAGACGTCTTTGTACATCATAATGAAGTTGCCGACCATGTGGGGAAATCTTTGTTGACACAAATTTCTCAATTATTTTCCTTTGTTCCCTGTCGCAGCTTAATGTTTGGGTTGCTAAGGGTGTTTGGAGACAGAGCCAAGTTTCTTTTCCTATTTTTATAGGTACACCTTACTCCGCAGCTCAGGCAGCTCACAGCACCTTTTAACCCATAATGAATCCTCTAAGAAAGTCCTTTTTCTATGTCTTTAACCATGTCAAAATAATCGATATACTTCGGTGGTTTTCCCAGACATGGCGGTTTATCCTGAGTATTTAGAGATTCAGGCATCCCTAAAGTCCCGGGGAAGCAGCCCATGTTAGTGCCTCCAGAAATTGAGCGTTGGTGCATTTGTAGATTTCTGAAAAAATAGTTGGCACCCTGAAGATTTCAACTGGGAGTATGCTAGTCTGCCCTGATCGGCCTCTGCAAAGAGCGTGTACGATTAAGATTGTTTTTGGTCTCGAATTGAGAAAAGCCTGTTGGCTGTTTTCGCAAAGCCTAAAAATTTATAGTTGATGATGCACCCTCGTGTGTTCAGGAACCTGGAACTTCCGGTACTTTCTTAATATAGCTTGCCGTGGTAATCGCGAGGAGGCTCTTGCTTTCGTCTTTCAGCGTACCTTTAACTTCCGCATCCCTGAATATGTTGCGTTTACCACATGTGTCAGTTTCCGTTGTGGTTTCTCAGTGTGTACTGTTAATGTGGTAGTTTCATTAAATACTTTTTTCTCTCCGAAACTAAACTGAACTAATCGTTCTCTGTGAACAGTCGCTGGATTGTTTAGTTGTTTTTGGTGCCTTAGTTTCTGTTTTGCGCATATCGTTTTTTTCAAAACCTTGCGCATTTTCTCTACGCCGTCATAGTCGTACTCGTGTCTTTGCTTCGACCTTATATTCACCTAAAAATATATTTTGCTCCTCTGTTTGATTCTGTCCGGAACCAAATGGTGCTGCATTCTTGCGTTTTCATTTCTTGAAACGGTTTCCGTGGTTAAACTTCTAACAAGTAGGGGATGGTCAACCCATATTTCCGCACCTCGAATCCTTTTTGTCTGCTTCAACTCTTCCTGCTATTTCCTGCTTCCAGGTACGCGCGACAAGTGCTTGCGTATGTCCAGTTTAGGATGCAAATAGTTGGTTAAAACTACCATCGCTCTTCATTGCTCATTCCAAATTCTGCTTTACCATTTTTTCTTTCAGTTAGTGACTCTAACACTTTTCATCCCTTCTGTTTCCCTAGATTTCGGTTCGTAACAAGCCCCGATCTTTTTTCAAGGCGGCGTCGTGAGAACAGCTTGCATCTCTGTCTGCAGGAACTGAAGGGCGTTCCGGAGGACCAGCAGTACGTTCCATGTCTTGTACCTGCATTTTTTTAAAAATGCAAAGTTTAGATTGATTTTTAGCTTTTGATTAGGTGCTGCATGGGGTGCCTAGGTGTTTATTGTTCTGTTCGGGGCTGTCGGATAAGTTCAGCTAGAGTCCGAGTTGCGTGTAAACAGTGAAGCCAGTTTGCGTATTGTTATGGTCTTGCCACCAACATTGATAAGCGCCCGTCCAGCAACTCCTCGATCGAATCCCCAAAGGACAACTCAACAGCAAGATCGTATGCCATATGCTTGCAGCGCCTCTTTAAAGTCAACAAAGAACGTACGGGCATGTTCAGGGTTGGGCTGCGATCGGATTAATCTGGTAGCTTCCTTCAGAGGGTAGCATCTCGATTGGTCCGCTGACTCCTCCGACGCATCCTGTTGGCAGCTGCGTGACCACGCGCTGTGAGTTCGTCGGCTTGAGCCCGGCCCACTCACGGACACTACGTCTTACTCCCTTTCCCTGTCCCTTAGTGGCTAACTACAAAAAGGTTCCCTTCTGCTTTTCCAGTGATCGTGCTTACACCTCTAAAAAATAGAAGTACATTGCGGTATCTGTGGTGGAAAAATAAGTGACTTCGCTCCTTCATCCCTCATGTTTGCTGCCTGTCTCCCTCCTATCTGGACATCGTATGTTATAGTTAGTTACTCCATCATGCTTACGAAAAGGTTTAGGTTAGACGAGGTTCAAGCTTAGAGCTAGTGATAGGGTTCGGTTGGAAGAAGGGTTAATATTTCGTGCCGCATACCATCTACCGCCCCCGTCATTCACTTGTGTCACTGAATTAACCATTTCCGCCCCTTTGCGCGCTTTCAATTTGTATCTTTAAAACTGTGTGGTCTGTATCCGCATCTCATCTGAGTAATAAACCAAATATACGCCAAAAATGTGAGTTTTCTCAATACCTTCCGTAGATATTGTTAATTAGTGCCTCCATCTCTCCCACCCATAAAACCAATATTAACATCTCTTCTGTATTACAGAAATCTCTGGGCTTGATTTTGAGGTGGGCTTCATACTCTATCGTGACTTAAGTTAACGGTGAGGTAGATTGACGTTATTCATTCGACCCACTTTGAAAAAACCGGTGGTGTTGGTGGGATTCGAACCCACGCCAGCCAACGCTCTAGTCAACTGAGGTATGAGGCCCCAACCGGGAGCCTCGGGTTTAATCACACTTGGTTCAAGTTACACTTTCGCAGCCATGCGCAAGACAAAATCATTATTCAGCGGCCAATAATTCGAACGCTGAAACTTAAAATTCGTTGGATTTATGCTTCGGATTCTCACGCCTACCCATTATCAGAGACAGTCGCAGAATATCATTATTGGATTTAATTATTGGATATAAAACCTATTCACTAATTTACGATTAGTTGAAAGTAAAAATCAGCACTTTGAAGGCCGTTTTACCTGGCATTGAATGTATTTATTAATGCATTCGTTACCCGACGCTGTAAGACGCCTTTTCGAGTCTCCCTCCGACTAAAATTCGCTTGAGTAGTTCCGCGGAATTTAAAGTTGTTTGAATTAACGTCAACCCCATAAACCCCTGAGTTGTTTTGATTCCTTTTACTTAGTCGAATTTCACACTTTCCTTGCTCCCAAAGGTACTTTTGTGAAATCTACCTGGACAATATACTTCATGCGCGAACGACAGTGAAGACCATGAAGGAGATGCTTGTCTGGGGAGAGGAGTTTGATTTCAGGTATGTGACCGTTCAAATAAGCGTGTTGTGGCAAGGCTTACAACCATAAACACACAATATTTAAAACTGCTGTGAAGCTTTAAAGTGATCAATATGTTGTTTTGCAGACTAGCTCACCTTTAGATGCGTCATTAAAATTAAATAAAACTAGCTACTAGCTATTTGTGCGTAGGCATTTTGTTTGGTGGCAATTTGCTCGCGGAATCAAAGCAGTTTCCTAAATTCTGCAGTCTTAACAGTACCTTTTAACGGCTCCTATGATAAAAACTGCGTTTTCGAAAGCTGCTCACAAAACAACATGGCAGGGGAAGCTTAT
Source organism: Schistocephalus solidus (assembly GCA_017591395.1). Taxonomy (NCBI): domain Eukaryota; kingdom Metazoa; phylum Platyhelminthes; class Cestoda; order Diphyllobothriidea; family Diphyllobothriidae; genus Schistocephalus; species Schistocephalus solidus. The sequence goes on along the minus strand of WEDG01000622.1, from coordinate 313,720 downwards.
ATGACGTCCCGGTAGGACAGTGGGTTGATTAGTGTTAGGTAAACGTTAGGGCGTGGTTTAAGAGTTACAGTTGGAGTTACGGTGCAGGTTTGGGCTGTGGTTAGTAGTAGGGTTAGGGCCGTCTGTATTACGGGTAGGGTTCTTGTTTCGTGTACTGCCGAGGGAGTGGCACATCAACAATCCCTACCGACAACGTTTTTAAAATTTGCCCCAATATCAAAGAATGCGCTAAATTTTATTATCGATTTTTTTTTAAATCCGACTATCAGGAGTAGCACTGCCATGTTTGCGGATTTTCTATTCCACTTAGAGACTGACTTCTGCTTAAGTGCGCTTCGCTGCTTAAATAAATGTTCGAATGGCTTTATTTTATCTAGCCATTGGTTGGGATTTCGTGTAAATGACACGAGTTTTAGATCACGCCGACTTTGATAATATTTTTTTAATTACTCGGTTTTTTAAATATGTACTGTTTTTAAGCCTATCTCTCAAATTTGCTGAAAAGTTTACTTGCTGTAAATAGTCGGCAAGGCATGGCACATGGATCTTTTTCCTTTCTCTTCGGTTACACTTCCGAACATCCACTTCAACCAACTTGTTTGCCTGCAGTTTACTTCCAGATATCACAGATGTGAACATCCTACTTTGGCTTGTAAAGTCTGCCGCTGTCTCGGAGGAGCGCGCAGCTGCACCTGCCGTTTCCTTTAGCGAACGCAATCTTCGACGCGCCAGCCTGGCACGGACGGCTGATTACGAGAACGCTCATCACCCCCTACAGCCTACTCAATTTGGACTGGACACGCATTGTATCTCCATCACGCATGCAGACTCCTGGGCCTCCGTGCCAACAGATGCCTCCTGTTCCTCTCTGGATACAATGCAGCAATGTCCCTCAAAATACCAGTCGACACAGGACGACAGCCCTCCGGTCTCTGCCCTTCTTATGGACTCCCGATACAGACGGAAGAGGCGTTTTGGTACTAACCGAAGTAAAAATAAACTCACTCGTTTCTGCTTAATCGGTAAGCTCCTTTGCCCGCTATGGTTCTCCTCATTTCAACAATTTAGAGTCTTCTGATTGTGTTAAAGAAGCGGTTTAATGGCCAGGGAATCGGGGTTTCTGTTAAAGAAGCTCTGTGCAGCATATCGGCCGCATCGTTATTTGTTAGTCGAGGACAACGGTGGCATGGTTTACGAGGAGGTAATTTGGCATGAACTATTTCAAGCGTTCCGTTGAAATCAGCTCAGTATGATCGCCTCGAGAAATCGCGAAATGCTTCGCGATTCAATACGTGATGCATAATGGTCCATCACACGAAGATTGTAATGGCTTGCCATTATTGCTGCGGACAAACAAAATCAGACAGCGTTCATCTATGGCATACTTGCGTGCAACAGTTGGTCATTGCTTGACGCAGGACATTATCACTGAACCGAGAATGTAGCCAGGAATTTGCAAGGCACGGACGATTTCGACGACGAAACATTCAAAGTCGGTTTTATTGTCCGTATGAAAACCTAGCATGACTAGGGGCAACTGCTTGCTCCAGATTTCATAGATCAGGAGCGAGAATTTAGAACGTTGACGGAAACGTTCGATTAGGCCATTTGATTAATGATAGCATGTTATTGTGAGAAAACGGAAGCATCCAAGAGGGTTATGATAAAGTGCAGATGTACATTGCTGGTTTTGATCGGTGAGGGTAGCTGAGGGTACTCCGGGGTTGGATATCCAGTGATCCAAGAATTGCTCGAGCATCAGTATATGCAGTTATATCTGGAATGAGCGTTGCAATTGGCCCTCTCATAAAAGTTTCAATCTCAGTGAACAAATATTTGCACCTTCACAATTTTCGTAAACGACCTACAATGTATGGACGTTAGCAAAATGTCCATCATGTGCAAAAGTTGCTAATTGGAATTCTGTTGCACCTTCCAATCTTGAAATTCTGTTGGTTTGGGCATGCACGAGTCCACTGTCGAAAATCATTTATCACACTAGGTCAGATTAGATGGTCGATGGCGGGGCACTGAATAGCTCCGGATGCCAAAAACGAAAAATATTTGCAATGAGGTGAAATTATCTTGTCTTGCGCTAAAGGTGAGGAGATCCCTCACCACACGCCACACAAATTTTACTGGAACTGACGGACAGGGTGAGAGAGAAAGAGCGAGAGACGCATGCACTTTATTTTTTTGAAATATTATTCAAAATTTTCAGTAAAAAAGGAGATGGCTCCATTCACTCAAAAAGAATAGGATAAGTTAGCATACTATGCAAGAATCAAAGAGTCAAAATGGACATCTAATGGGGAGGTAGTTCCAATCTCAGCTTCTGTATTTCAGTCTCTTCAAACATAAGGAAGCGTGATTGAAATGGCAAAACAGAGCGCTGATATGCCGATGTACGGCAAGCTAAATGACGAAAGCCTCGCACATCGGACGGGAAGATTTCAGGGCAATCAGCTCAGAGTGCAGGTGATGGGTGACATAATCGAGAATTCGCCCAGCAAATTGCTTGACTGTTGTGAACTGTCGTGTTGTTATCAAAATTCACTAAAAAAAGTATAAGAAGCACCAGCAGCAGCAGCAGAAGAAGAGCATTCGGAGGGTACGTTTTAAAATCACCAAACCCTTTTTAAGCAACGCTGGTAAAACCACAAGAGAACAATAAAGGATGAGAAGAAGAATACATGCCACTATAAATCCCCAGATAAGGGCTTGAGGTGTATGATAGGAACGTAAACGAAGGATATAATACAGAAGTTGACGAAATTTTGTAAACAGAGTATCAAAATGTTGAGAGAAGGAAAGATGGGATGTCAGAGTAACGCTAAGGTACCGGACAGAGGATACCTATTTGGGAAGGACGGCTGAAGATTCGCAACTAGGGGAGGGTCGCAGCTGAAAAAAACACATTGGACAGATTTCTCATAGTTGAGTTGAAGACTATTATCTGTCGACCAAGTTGAGACATGGTCCAGGCCATCCTTCAGAGACTGGAGATGTGTCTGATTTTCAAGAGGATGACCGACAACCATATCGTCGGCATATTTAATGTACAGACAGTCGTTTGGTGATCTCAAATCGAGTCTTGCTCTAAAGACTGTTGTGCACAAGCTGTCCGGTAACGAAGGGCTGCTGCTTTAGTTCGGCTTTGCGCTCCGATTGGATAGAAGGGAGGACAATGGCACTAGTACCAGGGCGTGAAAAATACCCAGCAACCTGATTAGAAACATCTTTAAGAAAATGGAAGCCGATAATTTATTGAAAAAAATTAAATGACAGGCGTTGCTGAGAAAATACTTATTAGAGGAGGTGTAGAAGGCACAAATAAGAGGTTTTGGGTCCCTGTCAATGCCAAAATCTCTGCCATAGACAAAAACTTCTAGAAATACTTGATGAGAGATAACAGTTTTTCTGTACCAAAATGGTTACAGCGAATTTGTGGAGAAGCCGATTATGAAATAAAAAGGTCAAATTTTGGGTGTTTTTTGAGCCTCTGATAAAATTGGTGGCATAAGCCGGGTTGTAGAGTGAGACAGTGATCTGGGGAAAAGAAAGTTATGCATATCCACAGGTATCTATGTGGCATATCTAACTACCTCCGCGGCTGTGCTAGAAAAAAAAACTCAGTTTTTTCCACATAAAAAGATCGGTGAGACGTATCCTCAGCTGCGTCTTGTTGCAAACGACATTTTGATTAAAATTAATGAAACCTATTACTACGCAGTTTTCAGAAAGAATTCGGAGTAGGTAACTCGTGAAAAGCTGCATCTTATAAACCTATGGGACAACAAGGAAGTGGGTGAGTTTAACGCCAAACGTCGTGTTGGCCCAGGTCAACCGTTTGCTCCAAAGAAAGTTGTTGGAGGGGTGGTTACTTGCGCGTGACTTAAATTATCCTGGCAGTAGACTTGCGCAACATCTATGGTACTCTCTCCTCCTCTCCCCCTAAGCGCCACCCATAAGCGTGCCGACATGTCTGGCTAGCATCCCGCTGAGTGGGATTGCCATAGAGGTCACATTAAAAAGGAACCATTGCAACCTGACGCTCAGTCCATCAGTTGGCCACTCCGCACGAACAAACACTCGGCTGATTGTGAAGTCCGAGCTAGCCCGTCAATTGGTAACCTATCAGGCCACGGCTTTTGGTGCACCGTGATAGCTTCAAGTGCGTCAGATTGTTTATAATACAGAAAATGCGCTGATCCATCGACCTCATTCCTTATTCCCATTCCTAGGCCCCAGCCACAGTCCCAGAACTTCAGTTGTCTGGTGCGAGGAATGCGTGCCAAAACCCATTTATCGACACACTGATTTGGGTCAACCACTGAAATATGAGACGTATATTTTGAAGGTTTTTGCGTTAAATGGAATTTGCAGTCGGCATAATAATGGCCGTTTGGGGTCATCTTCTAGGACAACGGGGATTTGGAAAAAGGATTTTAGTAGACCAATGTTTAAAGTATAATTGCCCCGGCGAGACTTCTTAAGTCACAGGGAGGAACGTAGGTATAATTCGACAACTTGCGATTTTTATAATCTCGGTAGTAATCGTATGGATGACAGTGAGTGAAAGACTTCTGGCAAACCATGTGCAGAGGAATGGTCCATGCGCTAGTGAAGGCCCACACAATGCTCAATTCCAGCATATCACCGGATCCATGCTTGGTGATAGCTGACTTCGCGGTGATTAAATGACGACGACAACCGAAATGTAATGCATAACGTAATGATTGTTCAGTTGATCAGATCGTGAAGGCCTGCTGATAAAAGACAGTTCTGTGCGCAGGCTGAAATACGGAATGCGTCACGGGACAAGAGAAGTACGTGGATTAGGCAGATTAAGTTGTACGAGGCGAACAAAAAGAAGGCAGAGAATTCATCTGACCAGTGCATTTATGGGACATGATATCAGCGAGGAGATTGAAAAAGAATAAAATATGGGCAGCATGAATGGCACTGCGGACGTCAGCGACAGTTAATAACCGGTAAAAAGAATGTCGTAAACCGAGACGCAAAGCTAGTGGACGCACTATTAGCTATTTGGGTGACTTAAGTTCATTGGATACGATAGAATTAGACTGACGCCAGTGTCAGTTTTCACGAGGAGGTTATAGCGCGTACGCCTGCTAGAAATATGTGGAAGGCCACTTTGGAACATAAGACCAGCCTAGTTTGTCATTATTATCGGCCAGCAGACGAGTTTTCCGCCAAGGTTGTTTGATGAAATGGAGACGGATAGTGGTTGGCATTGGAACCAATTTCAGCAGAACCAGCAAAAAGCGTCAGGGTGAACGGTCCAAAAACTGTAGTAGGAGACCTTGGGTGGTGAGCACTTGAAAGATTTCCCTACTGGGAACCCCGGGTGGCACGAAGATGGGCAACCTCAAGGGAGAGGACGTTCAGAGGTTTCGTTGCCTCCTCGACATTAGGCGTAGCTTTGGTTGAATACAAGTGGTGGTTTGTAGAACTAGAGGATAAGTTCGGTAGCCTCCGCTAGTAGTTGGACAGACGAAGTAATTTTTGACATAAGGATTACTTGGACAGAAGAGTGCATGAGTTGGATGAAAAGCTGTTTGAACCTTGTGACATCCCATTTTTGTCTGTCTGTCAAATGCTTAAGACGCCTAAGAAACTACCTGGACATCCTATTGCCAAGGTCTTCTTCAGTATTTAAACGCTGTCAACATTTTTTTGCATTGATAGAGACATGTGTGAGATGAAGTCCGCCTTCAAATTGCCATACAGAGCGTCTCATAACAGGCTGCGAATTATGGCGATTTCCCAGTGGCCAATCAGCCACGACATACTGAAATTCTGTTTCCCTCTCTAGTGATCTGTCGCAGAGCCAAGTGAGATTCTACTGTGTGTGCAAGATCGCTGACCCATATGCCTGGGAGTTCGAAAATATGCAAACTGGTTATCGGCCGACCAGTAGTTCGTCTACGCGATGTCGGCCCGATGTCAGCTAAGTAAACCAGGTAACCGGCACGTTGTCACTGTGACACTAGTATTGATTGAGAAGGCGTGGGTGGTAAATCACGTGAATGAAAATGCAAGCGATGGAAGGTAGGCGGAAATCAATTCGAGCGAATGTGGTTAAATGTATAGTTGAAACAGACCAAAACAGTGAACAAAAATCGGTCCGCATTGTATAATAGTCACGGGCCCTGTCCCTGAACGAAAATAGTCAATCTCCCGAGGGCGTTTACGCCGACGGTATTTGAAAGGAAGAATGAGCCACGATGTGTTGTTATCGATGGAATTTGACTGTTCTACATCGTGTTATTTTAACAGGCGACATTAGCACACTCTAAAGAAAACGATCGGTGAGCGTTCATCAACTACTGTCAATATTCGTGCTCTAAACCAGCCATCCAACGAGCCCGTGACGCAGTGAGTCAGAGTGTTGGACTTCTAATGAACGGCTCACGAGTGTGAATCTCGGATGGTGCACTACCTGGAGTTGTGTATGGCTTGCTGATGACGGCAAATGAGCCGGAACTTGTCATTCCGATCTCCTCGCCTTTGTCGGAAATGTTCATCTGCCCATAACAGTAGCCACTGCCGGCGGAGCTCGAGAGTGAGCCGCAAAGGCAAAAAGCGGGACGAGTGAGTTCCGTAACCGATTGATGAGCGGTCATCACCTAAAGCGATTCTTGTCACTACATTGCCGGTCGCTGTTCGCTTGACTTACTGTGGTTTATTTTATCTTGGAGTCCAGGAGAACCGGTTGTCTACGTGAGCCAAATGAATTCCTTTCCGCGTGCAATTATATTCTGCGTGATCATCAAATAGCAAAGAGACTGGGTCCTACTTGCTGGCTTTGTTGGCTAAATGTGTACGATCCGTAGGCATGTTTGGACAGCGACAAATTATTAAATGGAGCAGTCCCATACTAATTAAACAACTAGTATTAGTAGTATAACTCTTGCATCAGGTGTTTTTTTTTTCATGCACCGCCACAGCCGTTACCCACCACTTCCTCCCAAAACCTCCCCAAGGTAGTCAATAAAAGCAGCAAGCGGGTTCTCTGTTTGAGTCTTTTTATTGTAAATTTAAACTGCTTGCCTTTTTATTTTTCTTCCCCTCCAGCCAAATTTGTGATACCCACTCGGAACATCAATGATTTGACAGATACTGAAGCCTGGTATTCAGGCGAAAAATCGACCCATAGTTCCAGCGGGGATCTTTTCTCAGACGGGACTGACCGCGATTTTGACTCCTACAGCCGTCCCAACGCAGGAGTGAAGCGACTGAGTCTCAAGTCAGGGCGTCTAAAGGGGGCGGGCCAGAAGGTACGGCTGCGCATAAAGGCTTGCTACAGCAGCCTTACCGTCCTACCTGTATGCAGCTATGCTCCCCTGCAAAAGTGTCTATCAAATCTGGAGGCACCTCCAACAGACAGCACGCAAGCTCAGTACGGCCTCACCTCTCGGCAGACTGGGCAAAGCGGAGAGAGTGAGACGAACTGCATTGACCTTTTGCGACACCTAGAGCCTTGGCTGAGTGCAAAGTCGAAAGCAACTCTTGCCCAGTCCCTGCTAGCAATGCACAAGCTTCGCCGACAGGTCCCGGCCTTCCTCTCCTCGTTGGTGCTTGCTGAGGTCCACCAGCAAGGTGACGGCATTTATTTGTGCAGTCTATGCCATTATATTAATAACTAGGACATTTTTTCACGTGATCATGGGGAACTGCGGGACTCCTTTTGTCTAGGCAGGACTGTCGCTTTACTTCTAAGCTCAAACTGGCACGTCAGCTAACAATGCGGATTCGTCGGTGCATTTTCTACCTGTCTATCGGGAAGTTAGTTTTCGGTCTTGACACTATTTCTGTTAGGAGTATGGAATAAATATTATAATCACATAAGATAGGCAGTTGTTTTTCACAACTTAGGCGCTTAGCAGCGTCTGTGGTTTATAATAACTAAAGTAATTTTATCAAGACCAACTTTGAAAAGTGGGGAAATGGGGCAACCGTCGAAGGTTCACTGCAACGCGACCATGTTCCACGCGTCAAAAAAGTACAGTTTTCCGTTCTAAATGCTGTGTAACATCCCGAAACGCCGTTTTTTGCAAATTACTATGAGGTATACAAATATTTGGTAAGGTTCCTTTATATTCCTTGGCAGAACGCAGGAACAAGTGACTTTTCACCAAGTTCCAGGTAAATGAGGGTTATTGTTAAGATTAGGCTGGGATAAAGGTTAAGATTTGTTTTAGGGCACACAATTATTTATGCTAAAACGTCCATTTTTTATCAGCTTTCCTGACTGCGCCCATATAATCTTGCAGTAAATTGCCTAAATGCCGCCTGAAATTCTGAAGTGTGTTTTCTATTCAAACAAATTACTTAAGTAGGTTTGCCATCCTGATTACCATGCAGTCTAATTCAAATATATTTTAAGTACTTCAGGATGCCCGCTTTTGAACGAGGCAGCCGGCAAAAATGATACCCTGCAGAAATTGCAACTTATGTGCATAACTGTATTAGTCTGTATAGCGGAACATCGCAGTTCAGAGGTGTTAGTCCATCTTTAATGTGGGATTTTCAAAAAGCGAAGTAGAAACCTATAATCCCACGTTGCCTTTCTTTTATGTGCGTCAAACTGAGAAATTATTTCCCCTGTTCAAATGAGTTAGGTCGTGTGCCAATACAACTGATTTTTAAATGCGCTACGATTTCGATGGAAAGAGGAATTACCAGGTAAGCATCTGCAAAGGGCTGCAGCCGCAACTTCCCTTGTACAAAAACCCAAAAATGCTACCTAACTCATGACGTTGGCTTACAGCTGCAGCTTTTCTCCCTAACGGGACTCCACTTACACAACTGAGCCCTCGACCTATAGATTAGATCTATAAATGACATTTTTCTACATACTGTTTCCAGTCGGTTAATATTGCATCTTCTGCCCCTCTCCTTTCGGTTCGCGGGGATTTTCGTGTTTGAGGTTGTACATTTAACATGACCTTAGGAAATTCTGCTTTTTTTCTTTTCATTACTGCCATTTCTGTACTCCGAAATGGATAACCGATAGACAACCCAAACATGGTGCTTCGGAGTAACAGCCTTGCCACGAAAGCCATCGAGCTCTATTTGCGCCAGACAGGTGAACCCTACCTGCACGCAGCTCTGGATGAGGTCGTGGAGACAATTCTAGCCTCAACAAAGCCCCCGGTGGCCTCAGAGGACGCGGTGACTTCGATGCAAACACCACGTGAGAAACGCGGCTCTCTCGGTAGGCGGACATCCGCCAGCCCACTTCCGTCGTCTCACGCCTCTTTTTTGGGCAAAGAGGCCGATCAAGCTGACTTTGAGGTGGATCCCACTCGCGTCACCAATTCATCCCAACTGTTACGGAATCAGAGGAACCTGCTGCGCATAGTCTATCAGGTGTGGCAGAAAATCCAGGGGACTATCAACGTCTTTCCTATGTACGTTTAGGCTAATCTGTCTGAATTAAAATGCTCGACTTTTCAAACAATCCGGGACACCGTGGAAACCACAGGAAATTTTCATTGTGTGGTCCTCTCTATAATAAAATTGTTATGATGCTTTCATGGATTTAGCTATTGAAAATTACATTAATGGATGGAGACCAGACGCGGCGGATTCCTTCTTTTTTACAATTAAGATTTTTAACGAGACCGTATTACACCATTTTTGAGTAGGTCTGATAGACGTGTGTCGATGCGTTACTTTCCTACACCCGGAGACAGTGTATTTTTTGGTTGAATGTATTTCCATTTTTTAAAAGCCTGCCCGTTCACTCAAATACCATCACTGTATGATAAAGTATCCTGTCCAGGTACATCACAAGTGCTCTTGAAGTATTTTGTGAACTTAATGCCTTCAGCGAAAAAAAAAACGAATGAGAAGTACCGCTTTGTCCTAATTTTATTTAAGAAAAAGAACCACATCCTTTTCATAACCTACTCCTGGCAACAACTTCAGCAAGTCATGTGACAGATTCCTGTTTCTTATGATTGAATTTTCAACATGCTTCACATGGAGTTCTTTCCACAAACTAAATTTTGTATTGTTGGAAAATGAACACTGTGTCCCCTATATAAGTTATTGTCATGAAGCGGATATGCAGTGATCATTCCCTCTAGATGGCGCTCAAAACGAGCGTTCCCTTCGGAGATCTGTCAAGGGAAACCTGGGTGACATTTAAGGAGAAAAATGCCATAGAAGTTAACGGTGAGAAACTCCTGAGGTCTGAATGTCCACGTGCGTTTTAGTGAAGTGAACGGACATAGCAGTATGAAACTGTCCACATGACTTGTGCCGAAGGCCGCATAGCGCACATACGCCTTCGGTCCCCGGCACATGCCACACATGTGATCACCACCTTCGGGTGGAGGTAGCTTGCGCGCATTCACCCTCCGAAAATAGCCAGAAACCTGCGCCAACAGATCCAGGTCTCATCCAATAAAATCACCAAGCTGATGCGGACTGGCTCTAACATGAGATACTCTGAACAGTTCGACCGTCGATTCCGACGAGGTCCACGGCGTGCCTCATAGCATGATGACTCAGGAGGGTGACTTGCGCGTGATTTAGTTTTTGTTCATAGTATACCATTCAAATGACCGGCTCGACCGGTGGCTGGGGCCCGGGAATGAGATAGGGAGCGAGGCCGACGGCTCCGTGCACTTTCCTCCTAGTAAACAATCTGAAGCGCTTGAAGCTTTCTCTTCGCGCTAAAATCTGTGGCTTGGAAAGTTGCCAACTGACGGAATAACTCGGACCGTACAGCCAGTCTATTGTGCGTTTGTGTGGAGTGGCCGACTGGCAGACTGAGAGTCAGGCTGCAATTGTTTTGCCTTAATATGGCAACTATGGCACTCTCCACCAAGTCAGGTTTGGTGGCACGCTTAGGGGTGGTTCCGGTCGCGCCAGCCACCTGTTCGTTCTCCTGTCTCTGGTCTTTTTGAGTTGATTATGATACTGGGCACGGTGGTGAGGGGGAGAGATAGTGCGATAGATGCAGCATAAGGTGGTGCAGGTGGCAGGCGCGGTGGGAATTCACACCTAGGCATGCCAGCATACCCCCATGTCTGACCTTTGGTATTAGTTCACCTCCTCAAGATCACCTGTCATGTCCCTGATCTAGCTCCTGCGTTGGTCCAGGGCATCTACTGCGACACACACTTAATGCGTTCGCATCCACTCACTATCTTGGAGACGCGCGTAGACCCCGGGCTAGCCACGAGTCGAGGGTTCAGATTGCCATCAGGCTTCTGTCCAAAATGAACACCCTTATATGTGCCCTGTCCCTTCTAAACGGCTCTGCGCTGTGGAAGCATAATGATAAGCGTATTGCCATTATAACCTTTTAATGATGCTTTTATTCATCAAACAGTCAGAGGGCACTATGGATGCATAGCTGCAGCAGGGTTTACAACGAGCCCACTTTGGTTGGCCTTCTTTCTTGTGTATGCTGCCGTCTCGACCCGAGCGTTTACACGCTTATTGTTTTGCCGTCTTACGTAAATACGCTTGTGCTTATGGCAACATTCATCCATACTGATTAGGCAACGACATCGCGAATGGTCATCTTTCGCAAGAGTCGCTCTTTCCTGGACTCCCGAAGTAAACAGAGCCACTTGTCATGTCTACTCAATTCTTCAGTTAATGAGGTCATAGAAGTTGGCAAAATGGACGTCGTCGAGCTATTTTAATCCACGAATAAGGAGAACAATAATTCCAGGCCGTGTTTCTGTTGTCAATTGTCGATTTACACGAGGTCAACCGTGTGCTCCAAAGCATGGTGGTGCGAGTACGGTCACTTTTGCGTGGGTTCGTTTCAAGTGACAGTAGACTTGCGCTGCACGTACCGCACGCTCTCCCCTCCCCCACCTGAGCCCAGTGTCCTGACAAAGTAGAGAAGACCGGAGGCAGGAGAGGGCTCAGGCGACTGGCGCGGCCGGAGCCGCCTTTAAGCGTGCCGCCACACTTTGCTCGGATCCCACGGAATAGAAGTTCCATAGTGGCTATATTAAGGGGAAGTTATTGCAGCTTGGCTCTCACTTCGTCAGTCAGCCACTCCACACAAACCCACACTGAGCTGACCGCGTGGTCTGAGTTATCCCGTCAGTTGGCAACCTTCCGAGCCACGGATTTTGGCACACCATGATAGCTATAAGTGCGTCACTTTGTTTATGGTGAGGAATATGAGGTGGGCTGTCGTCCTCACTCTATGTTCCCATTCCCAGCCCCCAGCCACTTTGAGAGACGGTGAGTTGTGTGGTGTCAGGAATATAACTGTTTAGTTGTTTGTTAATGGTGCGACCGGGATATGAACTCTCAAGGGTGCAACACAACCGTCATTGCTGAACTCCTCTTAGGCGACAAATACCTTCGGAGTGCATGGACCATGGCATATATCAGTAGGTATGACTTGTCCGGGTGTGTGCAAATTGACATTTTGATTCTCAATAGGATTTTTAGCTGATTAGGATAATTCCTTCATTGTGTGCATTAACTCTCCTCTCCAATGGCACCTTGTAGCTCAGGTGGTGAGAGCTTTGGCTGTGCTGAAGCCCTCCCCATGCTTTCTTTGTTCAGAATCCTAACAAGGCAACCGTTTTTCACAACTGCTCACGTAATGGATCCGCAAATATGTTTGATGAGTACGTAGGGTAGCGGGAGCTGCCCACTTGTTTCATCCATCTACCGTGAACATACAAGTAACTCCGACCGCAGCATCAAAAGTGCTCTTTGGTAAACTGTTTTTTTTAACTATCGAAGGCCGTACGCCGATCAGGTTACGGAATATACATTTCCGTTGCACCTTGGAGCTCAGTCTAGAGCCCTCACAGGTAGTCACATAGCGAAAAGCAAAATATGCATGCAGGGAGTGTTGACAAAGACAACGGGCCCGTGGCTCAATGGTAAAGCATGAAATTCAAACGCTACAGGCCAAGGATCCGGGGTTCGAATCTTAGGTCCTGCAAACCTAGGATCGGGAGTGATCGGCTGACTGCGGCTAAAAGGACAGAAATTGCCATTCCAGTCTGCCTTGTGTTTGCCGGTGCTCCCTGTCGGTAGGGTTAGTTTAATAACCTTTAATGCGGCAGAAGATCACACAAGCGGCCCAGCAGGCCGTGACAACAATTGATTTTACCCGCCTGCTGTTTACGTCCACCCGGGTGCGAAGTGTGTCCGTGCGTCTGCCCTTTGTCCGCCGGCAAGGAATCCTCGAGGAAAAGAACGTCTAACTGTCGTTTCATCGGTGCCGAGTCACGCTCCGCGCAATCGTTAAATTGTCAGGGCTACCAAAAATGGCCTGCGAAAGCGGCCGCCCTGGCAACCACGGATGCTGACTGTCCTGATGTACTCCCTTTCGCAAATTACGCTGGTGGTTTTTTCAAGCTGAGCCAGATGTATTCCTTTGAAAAGTGACCGGCACAATGGTGTCGAGGCGGTTGGAGGCAGTCGGACAACAACCCGTGTCGGTGGCAGTACCCTTGGGGCCATCAGTTTTATGTTCCCTCGCAGGTTGCCTTTTCGGCAACGCAGAACCTGAGCACTATCCGAAACCTCAGAAGATAGTCAGAAAAATTCTTTTTGCCGGTGTTGGTACCTCACCTCGCCCGGAAATCTGGCATACAACGGACTCAGTGTGTCCGTACCGGCAAGTGTGACTCCTCGTCTGTGCTTTTTACGAAGTCCAAGAACAGCGTACGCTTAGAGCACGCCCTTACAAGGCTGTTCATAAAGGCGGTTCGACGGTGTCAGTTTGGAGGCAGCACACTCTTCTGAACTAAGTAAAACAAACAGAGAACATACCCCCAAACTCTTGTAGCTGTGCTGACCTCCAAGGGGGAGGGTGGGGGTGGGTTGCATGATAAGTTGTTCCTGAACTGTTTCAGTCATGGTGAATTACTTCCGATTGTTTCGCATCGTGGAAAAACGATTCGAACAGCCCGTTTTTTGGCCAATTTACCAAAATCTTAATAGCCGCTTTCACTTTTCTCCAAACCTCAGGACCAATTATGCTAAAAACCGACTAATTCATTCTTCCTGGATTTTACGTATGCGTTTATCTCTCGCTGAGGTCCTCCGCGGCTGTGTCTTTGACATTAAGGTGACGTAGAATATCTTTTGTTTGTCTGGCTCAAGAGGTGAGCCTTGAAATGAACCGCAGAGCTATAACGCCCGGCAAAACCCGGGGGCACATTTGCTCGTGGCATGTCTTGGCCTGGGTCGAGGCTATGTCAGTCCTTTACCGTTGCCCTACATGCGAGTGTGCAGAGCGTTAGACGGAGACTTCAAGCCACGCAATCCCTGCGCTCCGTCTCACTGCCAGGCAGCCGAAGGGCTTGGACAGGCCATTGGCGCTTTCGGGGAAAGAGTAGGGCAATCCCGAGAATTCCGCAATAAAATAAGTTGACGCTCTTGAAACTATCCTGAGGCACTAAAGTTTACTGACTCAGGGACTGTCAGGTAACGGGACAACTCGCTTCGCTTTTGGAACGGAGATCAGATTGCAACGATTCTTTCCTTCGCCAGAGTTGCACTCCCTGGGCAAACCCTAACCACTACGACTTTTATCGGTTTTTCGATCCCTCACTTCTATCCGCTTCGATACCTCTTCCTTCAAGCACGGATAATGTGGAGACCAATACCAGGTCGTGTCTATCACACATAGATGGACTGTTTTGGCTTGTCAGTCATTGCACCCACGTCCATCATCGCTAGTTTTTACCCTTTCCTGGTATCTGAACATACGAACGTCGTTTGGGCGGCTCCTGTATCCAATGCTCCCTGATACTGTAAACGGAAGACAATCTTTTGCAACCCCGTTGACTTGACCAAGGGAATTGGAACACGAGGAGACATCGAATTGCCTTCAGCTATTGAGGGTTATTCTTTCCTTCCCTTTTCAGTTACTGAGTGCAGTCTGACTAAGTTGCTCATTACACACAACCTACTTTACCTCCTGAACTTATTCGTACAGTTTCTCACAAATTTATCCGAGTTTATCTTATTTGGCCTGAAACTTCAGACTTCTTATGGGTATTCTCTATGTAAGACGAAAGAAGCGTCCTTTCTGGATTGCATTTTGTCTCCCTTTTCACCCTGCTGGTTATTTTTGCTTGCGATCCCTACTCTGGACGATATATCTCTTTTTAAATCATAGTGAGCTACGTCGCACCTTCTTTGCCATTCGCTGTTCAATGGTTCCTCCCGACTGTGCCGGTGACAGATGTCAATCGGAAAAGAGTTTTTCGATGTTGCCGTCAACCGAAAGCCAGCAGCATGTTCAGGGTGCGAAGGAGCTCTTTGAGCACGTAATATCTGCTTGTGTTTTTCTCCGTTTCGTCTGCCCTGCGATCTTATCGCCCTCCCTCTTTGGCCTCACTGATCGGTTTCCCGAAGATACAAAGGTGGTTAGAGCCTTTACTCTCGTAAGTCGCCCATCTCGCTCATGCTTAACTTTTATTTCTTATAGCAAGAGGCACTGTTGTTTTGTGCGAAATCCGCTTAGTCAAAAGCCTGTCACGACAAAACTAAACTTCATATGCGCGATGAAGCATTAATTACATATTCTCAATCTGTTGATGCATAAACTGATTGCGATGCTGCATTTACAGAGAAATTGTATTGTGCGTGATTAAGTCAACTCCCTCTCTTCTATAAGCTCGTATAAGAGATGTCTTCATTGAGCCAATATTTACATTGGATGCTTAATATAGATTCGTTTAGCTTAAACGGGTGAACTTACCTGCTTTAAATCTGTGCACTTCATCAAAGAGCTCGCTAAAATGGGAAATTACTTTCGGTACTTTCAGTAAATGCTCCTGTAGGATCCGCCAGCGCAGATTGCTGATCGAACGTCTTCTGCATTACTAAATTCACAGTATCAATAAACTTTGCAGCCGCCTGTCAGTTATCTCATGTGATTGATGAAATGTGCATCAGAATATATCCCCTTCAAGTGCTTCACAGTTTTAGGCTGATCAAAACAAGTAAAATATTCAGGTCTATCTTGCTAGATTCACAGGCAGGAGAATATACTCCTATTATAAGACTTTAGACTGCGAAACGCTTACCTTTCTCGCAAACCTTTCCAGTGCCAAGTGTTTTTTTAACTTTTTAACATTTACCGACTTGATAAAAGGCGAAATGTACAAATATACTTTATAAAAAAAGCATAAAAATGGTGTTCTCTGTAGGCGAACAGATCGTTGAGGTTAGCCTTGAACTGAAGCATACAATCTGAACTGACAGGACGTTTTCAGCCAAATTGACCAACAAGCGTTGTATGCGCTGCAGGCTACACACTGAACAGGGATAAATGCTGATGGTGACTTTTAGTTCCTGTCCGAGGGAACATCCTTTTACGTGCAAACATTTAATAGAAACGCCAAATAATTTAACCTGGAACTTGACTAAAATGGGAGCGAACTACTGACTCCCGGGTTACGCGGGGTTCTCTGCCTTCTGACCAATCACTAATGCCCAACCTGCCGCCTGTACACATTGTTTGTCATTCCTTTGTTTATGACTCGCAAGTGTTAACTTTTTCGTAGGAGTGAGATTTCAACTTTGGCATAAGGCAGGCTTATTTATTTTAAGCTCTAGGATTAGCATTGCATCCTGGAGCAATATAAGCCTACATCCCCTGCAATAGTGGCTGTAGACACCACGGTTATTTATGAAGGCAAATTCTGTTTAAAGCTGTTTTTGACGCATTGGGGCCTATCTGCTTCTGGAAGCTTGATGCTTCCCTGTTCTGGAGGTCCAGCCGGCCTACGCTGGCGCTCTGAGCGCTGTCCCGAGGGTACAGCTTGGGAGCAGTGCCTCAGAGAATTGAGGGCAGTTGCTTTTTATTTCCTCAGGATGCCTCGTATTGACAGCACAGGTATTAACCTAAAGCCCAGGGACGTGTTTCACCGGAAATTAAAAAAGCAAATATTGATAAATCGGAGTATCTACCAGAAAGAACGCAGGGAATGCTGGGGGACCCACGGATGAGCTGGACTCCTCACAGTTGTGTCCAACAGCGGCAGAATACCGGCGAAACACGTGCGTGAGCTTTTAGGTGGTACCTGCGCTGTGAGTATGGTGCATCCTGTAACCCATTTAGAAGTGAGTGTTAGGTTTAAACATCGCTCCTGTTAACTTTCATTTCGCTGTCCTTAGCTAGAGTTCTGGAAACCCGTATGATTGACTAACTGTCCGCTCTCTGCCCAAACAACCCTTCCCCTATGCAGGCAGATAGGCCAGAATCGAATTAGTCTGGAGGAGCAAGGCGTTCTTCGCTCATATGTGTGACCCGTGGCACACAAGAGCATCGTGCGTTTATGATAGCCCATAAGTGTTCAAAAATTTATTATATTATGTCCGGACGCCGTTTCGCGTTTGGTACATCGTTCACGCATATACCAGGGTTCCTTTTCACAATAAAGCCCAAAAAATACTACTCTTGTATGCGTATCCAGTGAGAGAAAGCACCTTTGCGGTAATTATTACAGAACCCGTCTTTTCTTACTCAGTTACCGTCTTCATCTTCGATTGACAGTTTGTCTGCCGAAACTGCTCCAAAGATGGAAAATGCCGGTCTGCGAATATCCTCGGTTTTCTGAGCTCTATTTCGAATTATTGCTTGAATTTTGAAATCCGAAAAACGTGCATGGCAGCATTCTTCACAGAAGGTTAATTTTGTAGAGAGGACAGACGACATAAAATATGGGTAGATTGATACAGTCCGTTGCGGGCTTATTCTGCCTTCATTCTGCTGATTGGCTGAATGAAGGCAGAATAAGCCCGCAATAGACTGTATCAATCTACCCATATTTTCTGTCGCCTCTCCTCGCTGCAATTATAACTTAGCAGACTTCGGCCTGGTAATTGGTTGCCTGTTCGGGACCTTTGCCACCCATACGGAGCTTGTTTGTTTCGGGAAGCCAATATATCGGTGTGTGCCTATTCCTGTTTGGTTAATTTTGTCTTCTAGGTAGCGACTTTTCCCAGTTGAACAGACAAACCATGCCGACGAAGACGAGACTGGAATGGCCATTTATGGATCATTAGCCGTCATCGACCAGTCATACACAACCCGAGGCGGTGCATCACCAGAGGTTCGAACCCGCGACCTGCTGATCAGAAGTCCGACGCTCTAACTATTGAGCTACGGGCTCATTGTATTGCCGGTTTACATCGGGAATATTGACATTACGTGTTGAACGCTTACCGTTTGGTTACGGAACTCACTCGTCCCATTCGTCCCTGGAGCTCACTCTCGAGTCCTGCAAAAAGCTGCGCAGGGGCCATTATTATTATAGGCGGAGGAACATCTCCGACACCGATAAGGTAGACTGGAAGGGACATTTCTGGCTCACTAGCCGTCATAAGCCAGTCATATCCAACCTCAGGTGGTGCATCACTCCAGGCTCGAACCCACGACCTCTTGGTTACAATAGGTGTGTTGGCAGTTTTTATAGTTCATCTGGCCCAGTTTTGTAAAAACTTGATGTCTTCGCTAGGAATAAAACCCATCACAACAAGGGCAAGGTTTGAGTACAGTCAACCATCTAACCACCTGAACTACGAGGTCCCGACTGAGAGACGTGGTTTTAATCTTATTTGGATCTAGTTACCCACCCGTACTTACTGCAACTTATGGAGTCAATCAATTCGAATACAGTAGGCTAACTGTCCAAGGAGGATTTCCCAAGCAATCGATCTAGACTCAACCGGTTGATTGGTTAGGAAATCCTGTTTACTCTATCAGAATTGGTGGATTACATACTTTGCTGAAAGTTGGGTAGGCAGTTTGGCCCGTAGGTGATTAAAGTCAGTAGTCTCTACCGGGACCTTGTGCCTCAGGTATTTCGAGCCTTCATTGTGCTCTAGTCTTCTCGCCCTTGCGTGTTCGGATCCCACCGAGGTCTTCGTCTTTTCCCAACTAGATCAAATGAACTTTTGATATTTTTCTTGGAGACCACTGTATCTTTGTCGATAATAACGCTCTCTCGTGTCGGAGTTCTCACTTCAGACTTTAGTTAGGGTTATTACGTGATCACCCCGAGTACGCCATCAAAGATGGGGACATTGAACCAAGCAGTCGACAAATGAACGCCAAACGACTTTGCTACCAAATCAAGACGACTGACGGCGGTGAACGCATACAACGTCGAATTTAAACCTTCTTTCAGACGTTTTTTCGGTTCACGTGCTATATATTTGCACGACTGTATTTGGTTATGCCGAAGTAGAGCGGTAGACAAGGTGAACGTGGTAATTCCAGTCTATATGTAGTGCCAGCGTATTGTTCCAGCTCGCCGAAGAGTTTGGCTAGGGTATAGCAGTAAATTTATAATAAAGTAAAAAGGTAATCCAACACCAGGAAAGGGAATTTGATGCTTCGAGTTTTCGGAAATGTTGAATCCATATTCATAGTTGCAAACATAGCAATCATTCAATGAGCTTGAAAGTCCAAAGTTGGCAGTTAGATGCATAGCCTCCAGGTAACGGCAGCCGTAAATACCCAGACTGGTTTGTGCACTTGGTGTTGGCAGGCGCCAGGGTCCGAATCCCCCCTCCCCTACCCCCGACGGGAAACGGGAATAGGAACGCCCCTGACCCCATAATACAGGTGGCCTAGAGTTAAATTCCTGAACGGGTAAATAATCACATGACCTAGACCTAACACTACCCCCAACCCAAACCTTAACACGAGCCCTGACTTTACCCCTAACCCTGCCTTAACTGTAACCCGAACTGCAATCTTAACTTAACTCTAACCCCAATTTCCTTGGACTCTAACACAAAGCCGGGCTGGCCCTCTTCCAGTGTGCTGCCACGGCGGAGGAGGAGGAGGGAGGGCATAGTAGCCATCTCTATCGCCATCGTACGAACTTAGGTGGTCAGACTAGACCTGTTGGCGCGACGGGGCTGACGGCAACAGACGGGCTACTGGTGTGTGAGCGGGGTGGGCACAGCGTTACGGTAGGTTTCAAGGCCAGAGGGGGGGGGCGAGGGGCGAACAGGTGTGCCCCCAAATGCTGAGGGACAGGGGGTAACGACTGCAGGCGGATGGATTAGCGGTCGCAAGTGGCGGAGGGAGCGGTGACTGCAGCCCCCGGATCGGGCATCTAGGTTCACATGGCGATTGATACTGCCCGCATTGGAGTAAAAAGCCACAAAACCATTATCCCACTCAAATTATTTTGGCCATGGTGACGACCTCAGGGTTATAGCACTGGAATCGATGTTCGCGCCGGAGGGCGTGCGCAAATACTAGGCGCAGGGGGTCACGACGACGGACATCTAGCGTGTTTTCATAAAGATGAGTGCCCACGCGCCGATCCGAATCATCAACGCATGCGATGCCACGAATTACGTTTGTTCGTTGCTCCTTGGTGATGGCTACATGGAAACTTCTGCTTTGGCGTCGCCGTCAGTTACTTGTTTTCGGTAAGTCACAGACAGCTGGTAAAGGGAAGCTATTACGTAAGTGTTCCATCTGAACTGGTCAGACAGGTAGGGGGTCCTGTTCATACATTTTTTCTTGTGCATTTTGAGCAGACCCCATAAACCATTTTACGTTATTTTATAGTTTCTAAAAACAAAGAAGCCAATTTGTATCCGCGATATTCCGACACACTGTTTTTTTAGTTCACTTTTGGATTTTTCGTCAACGGTAGCACAAAGACAGGGGAGTTTCCGTATTCCCTCCTGAAAATTCCCTGCTGAAAATTTTGAATGATACGTCAAAATAAAGCGTATTCCTCTCTCTCTCTCTCTCTCTCTCTCTCTCTCTCTCTCTCTCTCTCTCTCTCTCTCTCTCTCTCTCTCTCTCTCTCTCTCTCTCTCTCTCTCTCTCTCTCTCTCTCTCTCTCTCTCTCTCTCTCTCTCTCTCTCTCTCTCTCTCTCTTTCTCTCTCTCTCTCTCTCTCTCTCTCTCTCTCTCTCTCTCTCTCTCTCTCTCTCTCTCTCTCTCTCTCTCTCTCTCTCTCTCTCTCTCTCTCTCTCTCTCTCTCTCTCTCTCTCTCTCTCTCTCTCTCTCTCTCTCTCTCTTTCTCTCTCTCTCTCTCTCTCTCTCTCTCTCTCTCTCTCTCTCTCTGCCTCTGTCCCCTCCTCCTCCTCCGCTTCTTCATCACTTACCTTCCACTGCTGTCTGCATTTAGAGGTTGATGTTATGAAATCCTTCAGGCTGATGACAATTGTCATAAGCATCTCAATGCCAGAAGACTGACTGCTCTTCCTTAAGGGCCTGCTCCTCCAGCTCTCGTAGCAAAAGTTATCCAATCATTCAAATTTTAAAGAATCCATGGGCCTTCCTATAATTCTCGTACAAGAGCGTGAAGGGCTGATGCTGACAGAAGCCTGACTTGCCGTAAAGTCCATTGGGCCTTGATACCTTTTGGCTGCACTTCAGTGAGAACTTGATATCTGGAAGTCGCTCAAGTTAACCTCTAAATGCCCAATTAATTGACGGAGGTATATCCACATACTAAGTGATTCTGTTCGAGAATCGGGCGTCGTGGCTTTTTATAACAACCTTCGATACCTGTTGGTGCATAAAGTTGGTATGTCCCACTCATTTACTATAATTCAGTTCGAGCCTCGGGTGGGGCTCCCTCTGGGGTTGGATATAACTGGGTGCTGATGGCTAATAAGCCCGAAAGGGCCATTTCAGTCTCCCCTGTCTTTGTCAGCATTGTGCACCTGACTTTTCTACTATTAGCCGCTGCTGTCATGGCTTGAGAGTGAGCCCAAAGACAGAACGGGACGAGTGATTTCCGATAGCGATCGCTGAGCGTTCGTCAACGAATGTATAGACAGAATCGATAAAAGACGTTTCACTGCAAGTCAGTTGAAATGAGTTGACTGGACTGAAAGAAATGAACAGTGTCTATATCTATGCTCACCCCATTTTTATCGCTTATTAGTTGTGTAAATTTCGTGTTTTTTCCACAACCTCTCATTTAGGTTGCAAAGGCCATCCAGAATCTCGCAAATTTTACCCTCTTCGGAGATTCCAAAGAAATGCACATGTCATTTCTCAACCGTTTTGTTGCTGAGCAGCTGCCCGCAATGCGAGCTTTCCTTTTACATATCTCTGACCTTCCCTCTGAGTCTGAAGCTCAACAGTCTTCGACCGTGCCATCCTACTCTGCCCGGTTGGTGGACGTCTTCGTGATTTCAGAAAGTCAGAACGCACGTAGCGCCGGTGGAACCCATGGACGCTCAACGCTTTCTGTGACTCCCAAGTTCCACACCAGCACTCTGCTCCTTGAAGACTCTTTATCCCCTGCCATTCATTTGAACGGTGGAGCCTCTTCTGATTTTGATGACATGTTGGTACGTCTTGAAAGCCCTTTTGTTTCGCAGAAGAAGACGATGCGATCACTGGAACATAAATATTATTGAAATGCTGCTTTGGATTCTCATTCGAACCCATCATCAGGGAGGGTCGCAGATAAGGGTGCTGAGAGTGCCAGGAGGGCAGTGTTTATTGGACGCAGTTGCCATGCGACTTCGTGTCTTATCCAATTGGCAGATCTTGCGCACAGGGCTGGTGGCCGTGCATGATGCGGTGATTATTGGTTAGTCCGCGTTGCCATTGTTAACGGTCGAAATTTGATCACCTTTAACGAGGCCGAAATTAACGCAACGACTGCCAACGAAGTGAGCAGTGAACTGTCGAGTCTTGGTTCTCCGGGCCGCAGTTGAGTAAAACGCGAAATAACCTCCCGACTCCAGGTTCTGTATTGAGAATTTGCCTAGGCAGAGTACTTAGTCACGAGGTTGAACGCGGATGGTTAAAGTTTCCAGTGACAGCGAGCCGAATTTTCGGGTAATAATCACGCCAAGAATCGAGAACGACGATGCAATGTCGAAAATTGAGGGCTCGGGCGCGGACTAACGAGTAAGCATCATATCAGGTACGATCACCAACGATGAATGCGATACCCGCTTGGCTGCTCAGTAACTGCGTCCTATAAATACTGCACTCCTGGCGCCCTAATCACCCTGATGGTGGCCAGGCCAATAAGCTTCAGGTTCCAGCAATCTCATTTTCTTCTTCTTCTGAACTGCTTCATGGAACTCGCTTATATGTTTCTATCACATTTTGTTTCTCACGGTAACGTCTGCAGCAATATCGCACCGTGCAGCACGCGCATACTTACATTAATTCAATGCACTTTTCGCTTATCTTTATTAGGCGCGTCTTGTATCAGGATATTTAACTCTACACGAACTCCCACTATTTAATGGGCGCTTTCAGAATCATATTTAAACAGCTTTTCTGTCTTCGGATTGGCGGATTTCTTGCGCGCTTCTCAAATAAATCTTCCTACAACTACCATCAAATACGCCTCCCCTAATGAGGCCATGCATGTATCGAAAGTCCTACCCAATAAAAGAACTGTTTCTCATTTCGACAGCATAATTTTAAATAAGAATAAATACGGATGCAACTATCTCACCTATTAGAAAAGGCAAACCGTGGCGAATTTTACTTCCGTACGCCGCATTTCCACCACCAATCCTCTATTTAATGATATCGATTTTTGGGGGTCGAAACGATTTTAGGTATTTCGAGTTGTGCGGAATCTCTTTCGGATTACTTTTTCGACCTAAAGCATTTCTATGTGAGCTCAGTATTATTTAGGTCTGAGGATCGCGCCAGATACAAGAGGATTCGAATCTCACTGGTCTTGCTTAAAGGTTCCAACAGCTCTTGCCCGATGGGGAGGTGCCTTGTCATTCCGTGAACCAGAATTCTCTTGCCCTGCTGTGTTCTGAGTAGCAGGTTTTCTCAGAGTATATGGAGGTAGTCTTGAGCGTTCACGGGCAGCTGTAGAATCCTGAACTAAATTTTATCGTTTATTCACGCTGCCCAACCCAATACACTAGAAGTGACCCTCACTCACAATGGACTGTGAGAAAAGTAGATTCAATGGAGAGCATTTTACAGGCTGGTCATCAAAGCCGGAATCGTCTGTTTTGACATGCTTCATTGGGTTAAACTACCCAACTCCGGTGCATAGTATGCCGCAGACAACACCGCACCTGTTATCCAAGTTTTGCCTTTCCCTGTAGAGAATGTAACAAGCTTGCGCGCCTTGGGTATCTAATTTTGACACCGAGCTCATTCAAATTCTGACCAAGTGCGCGCAAATCAACTGAAAACTGACGCAAAACGTGTGCTGTTTACGCGAAACTTAGTAGCCTAGCTTTTCCTTTCCTCGATTGCTGCTCTTCCGTGGGATCTAAATGCTAACGAGTCACTTCCAATTCGGAGGTGACTCATCTTTAATTGCAACCACCATATATCCGAAAATGAAGCGCCTGCTGCTGCATGGATGCTTAAATCGTTGTAGATGTTTACGAGGTGTTTTACGAGATGTTTTACGAGATGGGGATATTGGAGATATCGGAATCTGTGGCTTGCCCACGTATAGCGGATGGTTATTAAGGTGTGCTGATTGTAAGAGCCGCGTCACGCAAACTGAACTGCTCTAGTACTCACTCAGTTTTCGTTTCGTCAGTTGTGTATGTGAAGGGAGTGGAACATGACGCCGTACTGAAAGTTGCAGACTCATATGTTTATCGGTTCCAGTGCCTATCTTCCGTCACGCTAAACAAATACTGACTGAAAGAGTCTACTGCGTTTGATGGAAACACACTGAAATAGGAGCTCTCCTGTCCCATACCTCAGGTTACCTTGCGCCAAATTCCAGGTAGATTACGTTCAAGATTAAGGTTAGGGTTAAGGTACTGGTTATTGTTAAGTCTAGGGGTACGGTCAGGGTTGGTGGTAGCGGTAGAGTAAGGGTAAGATACGGGACCCAGTCAATAAGGATAGTCTTGTGCCAAATTCAGGAAAGTGCAAATTTTATCAGTTCATAATTCTAACGCCATCACTGAAACTCACCCAAAGTTAAACCATGGACCAAAAATTAAGTCTGAACCTAACTCTGGATCAAACTCTTAACCCTAACACTAACCTAAGCTCCAACCATAGCCTTAACACTAACGCTTATCTCCCTGGAAATTAGCACAAGGCCCTGGGGGTTACCATACATGCCTATTGCAGGGTTTGCACAGGGAAATGTGTGTACCCTTCCTGGAATTCAGCGAAAGAACACCTGCGTAACGTGGGGATTCTTCTCGCATATCTTACCCGTTTTGCTTCATGGATTAATTAACGGGGCTATCATTTGGTTTTTTTGCAATGATGCATAGGATCAGAAAAAAATTACGAAAGAAACCTGAAACAACCAGAACTACTAGGATCCTTCGGCTATATCTTGTTTGAAGTAGATTGTATTTTCAACGTAAACATGCACAGAAAGCACAGAAGATATGGTAGGCAAACTCACGGTCCTATATCTTTCGCTGGCGCTTCAAAATATATGCAAACAAGTGCCAAAAGCCCGAACGTCATCATAATTTGGGCAAAAAGGAAGGAGCGAACTGCTTTGGGATGGAAATTCCAAGCTCCTCTCGGTTCAATTACTGAGCAGAACGGGTCTCCTAGAGTTTTTAGGGCCTTTAAAAGAAGTACACCAAATGGAATAAGCCTCCTAGCTAGAGAAATACGATGTACGCATATAAACGCCTGCTGTATGGCGTCTTCTTAATTATTAACTCCAATATACGGACTCCCGCTTCTACACTTGAAAGTTTAAAGTCTGGATGGTAGCAGTCATATAACAGACTTTCATAGGATATGATGTGGCCATTATCGGTTATGAAAGCAAGCATCCTGTGGCTAACAAAAGAAGTTATATTCCAAAAATTTTCATCTGACCATGCACAAGCACGGTATCCTTAAAAGGCTCACTCATTACTTCGATTAGTGCAGTCTGCCGGGCATCCGATCGCCACCAGCAACACCAATAGCACTACCATTAACATCAGCAAATGTGACCCAGATTTACTCATACAACTTGCCGTTGCTTGCAGCATCTTTGTACTTTTACAGTTGTTCCAAGCCATTGGCTTGTAAACTGGTTTCGTTATCGATCATCCGACTTTTGTTCTCAAAACAGGGCCGCAACGATGTGAATGACTCGCTCTCCAAGGTGCGGGATGCCATAAAGGCCAGTATCTCTAGCGGCCTTTCGGAAACCCGCAGTCTCGACATCGAGGATTGCTCAACAGTAGATTGCGTCGGCAGTCCAGAACTTCGTGGGGTTCCCGACCTCCTCTCCGAGGTGTCTGTGTGCCGGCGCGCAATTTGTACCATTTCCTCGCTCCTGCTCGCCAATGGAGATGCCCCTGCACTGGACCAATTGAATTTGGCCATCTGCCTGGCACGATGTCATCTTCAACTAACCGCGGCTCTGGAGCGCGTACCCTCAGAGGTATTTTCTTCATCTTACTCGCTACTGACCATGTATTCACTAACCAAACATCCAAGACTGCCAGCTTGAGCTCTGTCCAATTGGCAGCCTGTTGGCAGGAAGGGGGGGGGGAGGAGGGACACGGGGAGGGGGACGTAGATAGTTGTTGTTTTGTATATGTTGTTTCGATCGAATTTCTCGTGTCTGGAACCTACGATCAGCTTACTGACAACGTCCTTTTCAGTTTATTTGGTAAGGATAATAGGCTATTCCCTTGAAAACCCTATTGTGTCCATGCCAGTTCGTTGGAGACTGCGGGATATGTCTATCAAAATTATCCCTATAAACAGATGTGAGTAGTATAGTATTTTCATAGTTAACGGGGCAGTTAGCTGATGTTCAAGCCCTCGAGGGAAAGCAGGGGACCCATATAGTCATCCAAGCCTTTCTTGAACAGCTTAAGGTATGTCGCCTCCACGACTGATTGAGGGAGATCATTCCAGCTCTCTACTACACTTTGCGCGAAAAATTCAGAGCGGAGGTTCAGCCTGGAAATTTTCATGCGCAGCTTCATCAAGTGCCAATGAAGATTGGGAGAAAAGTGCCACTGAAACACCTCCTCCAATCTCAATCCATCCTCAAGGCCATGCATTATCTTGTAAACCAGGATAAGATCACCTTTTGGCTGCCTGTAACACAGAGGAAATAGATTAAGGCAGCGCAGTCTTTCTATGCACGATTGATCTTTGAAACCAGTTAACAGCTTTGTTGCACGGTGTTATACTTGTTCGAGGCATGTTTTATCCTTCAACAACCATGGCTGCCACGCTTGTATGCCATGTTCTAGATGAATCCGAACAAAGGTGCCGTAAACTCTCCCAAAAAGGTCTTTGTCAAAGGTTACAAATGTCCTTTTGATTGCATGTAATACTCCAAAGGCATTTTTTGCGGCCTTTGTGCACTGCAGTGCTGATTTCATGTTGCTCTGTATCCAAACCCCGAGATCTTTCTCTGCTCTTTCTGCGGGAAGAGTAACGCCTTATAGGTGATATTCCCTGACGCTCTCATTTGAGTAGTAGTAGGTTGGACGCAGATGAAGAACGGCACACTTCTGCACGTTGAACTCGAGGGGCCATTTGTCGGACCACGTTTGCAGTCGGCGTAAATTATTTTGAGGGGCTTTTTGATCGTTCGGTCCTTTAATGACTTGTCAGGGCTTAACGTCGTCAGCAAACATTATTTTACCGCAGTCGAGTTCCTGTAGGCTGTCATTAACGCATAGGATAAAGAGTAAGGGTCCGAGAACCGAGCCTCGAGGCACACCGCTAGGCATGTTCACCCAGTCTGACATGTCATCTCCGATACAGACGTGCTGTTTTCGACCAACCAGAAACTCCCCTATCCAGTTTCAAAGATTACCCCTGATACCGAGTGCGTTGAGCAGACGGTGGTGGTGCAGGACAGTGTCAAGTGCTTTGCGGAAATCGACGTACCCGACATCGACCTCGAAGCCCTCTTCTAAAGCCCTGGTCCAAACCTCCAGGCAAGTTAGCAAATTTGAGAGACAGGAGCGGCCTCTTCGAAACCCATGCTGAAAATTCTCTAGTGTTATTTTCGTCCCAAAATTGTTGTATAGCACTATTTACGAGGAATTCCATCGTTTGGCGTGAGAGGCAAGTAAAACTGATATACCGGAAGCTAGTTGCTGTTATCCTACTACCTCCCTTATATAAAAAGAGCGAGGTTGGCTAGCTTCCACTGTGATGGCAGTCTCCCGGTTGTCCTTGAAAGGTCAAAGAGAATTGAAAGAGGTCGTGGTCGAGGATTTGAACCTGGCATTGGCTAACCCTCCATATTAGATGTGCTTTGAGGATGTTACTCGACTCATCGTCCCTTAACAAAGCTTTAGCATAAACTTTTAGGAGGTCTAGGCCGTGCTTAACTCTCTCCTTTGGAATTGATAAAGCTGATTCCGGGACTTTTTTTAAATACGTTTTGCTCGCGATTGATTCGCGTGCCTGTTGTTGTTTCACATCTTTTGACTGACAGAGCGTTCGGTTCCAGTTCACTTATGCCACTAGGTGTAGATGAACTGGCTATTGGGCTGACTGAACCCAAATTCTTGAACGCTTCGGTCATCTGTGTGTTGGTAGTAGTTCGTTCTATGTTGCCGTGTTGTTCGTTTGAAAAACCAGTCTCAGTTACATTCGAAATCGCCTCTTCAACTTCATAGCTTGGTTTTCGCCCACACGACGTTCCTATATCTCTGTTGCTCGACATAACTGAGAGCTTTCGTCGGCCCTTCGCAGGCCTCCTGATATTCTTCCTCCGTTGGTATATATGTGTGTAAGCTGCCTGTGTTTCTTTGGACCCTGCAGACGCACGGGGCATTGTTCTGGGACGTTTCTTTGTCTTGTGAGGTCTGTTTTGGTTGCCCGTTTCTCACCCGAGAGACTGGCTCCCGGTTATGCCTAGTTCAGTGAGTGAACCGTCCTCTTTTTATCCTTTGATGTGGTTAAAGAAGCCGTGCTTGCGTATGTTTTTTTGTTTTCTCAATTTCTGATTTCGTTAACGTCTTATAGCTTCCGCTAAAGAGTGAGTAAGATTCCTTAACTTCTCTACCTCAATTTTTACATCGTTTTACTCCTTTTCCAACTTTGAAAATTTCTGAAGGAGTCCGAACCACGTCATACAGGAGAACAGGACCAGCCGCAATACAAGTGTCTTTGTGCCAAGTTCGACAGAAAATATGGTTAGGTTTATGGGTAGGGTGATGATTAAGTTGCATGTTAGAGTCTATGTTAGTGTTAAGCTAAGGTAGAGTTAAGATTATGGATATTATTAACTGCAGCGTTATGGGTTAGGGGAGGTTTAGGGTTAATATTAGGGCATCAGTTTAGGTTTATGCTGGGGCTAGTGTTAGGGTGAGGACACAGGAATATTCACCTATGCCTATGCGTGGGATCGCATTTATTACTTAATCAGGGCGTTCTTATTTCCGTGCCCTATTTAGGGGGGCCATATTAGTAATACTTACCCTCGTTGTGATCTTCCGGCGTTATCCATTTTACTTACCCAGTTTTATCCACTATGGATGGAGGAAGTCTTTGCTAAAATGTTTGGAAGGATACCTTATTATCAAAAATAAAGCCTACCCTTCTCGTACTCTCCACTAGCACTATAAACGAATTCAAGTGCAAGTAACTTTCCCTCCGACCATTCTGCTGTGAGGCACACGGTGGACTTCGTCGGAGTCGACGTTTGACCTGTCTTATGCTTTAGTTCTCTTGACGAACACCCGTCCATCAAGTACGTCCCCGCACCGTATCAGCGTGAATCGATGGTGGGGTGGCTTTTACGTTCCAACTCTAAAGCCCATGCATGTAACCAGCCCTAAGCGTGAGAAGGAGGCAGGCGACGGAATAAGCTTTTTGCAAAGTTCTGGGAAGATTATTAATGCTGATAAAATGTGAATCACACGGCATAGGGGGGAAATGTGTCTTGTCCCATGTGCCTGTAGTTCTATCGTCCTTGTAGCTCTACCGGACCCGCCCTACTGGTGGACGCGAATGAGGGACATTCTTAGCCTGCAGGCTCTAGGAGATTTTGAGTGTACATGAAATAAAGCTTAGTGCTAGCATCTTTGCATTAGCTATAACTTTTGTTAGAGCATTTACAAGCAGTTGCTTATGTAGCTAAAGCATTACTTACCGCATCTACCTGAAACAGGATATGTGAAGTTGGAGCTGTACGACTCGAATGAGAATTATATTCCAGTATGTGTTAAAACTGTTGTCGGGGATATCGTTTATCAAACAACATCCTTCTAAAACAGGACTGCAGAACGTAGTGTCAAGTGTCCGGAATAATTGACTGCCTTCTTTGACCATATTCTGTGCCATCTGTCCTGCCGTTTCGAATCTGATCTTGTACACCATTTATTTCGGGTCATTCTTAAGGGGACATTGTAAAGGTGATGACCTAGGTGGACATGTTATGAGCCGCCTCGGCTAAGCCGTCGACGACGTAATTTTTGCAATCCCAAACGATATGGGCATACTGTGGAATCACCCCGCTCTGCTGTGACCCTACACGATCACTTGGTCCACGAATGTCTAATGAATGAATTCCTTATTGTTGTAGGGCTATAAACAATTTCAGATCATTACCCGTGGATGGTACTGGCTTCGACTCGAGAAAAACATGGTGCGGTATATCATTATGCAAAAATGAGGACTTTTAACCATTCCATTCAAATAGAATGTGGTTTCGCCGGTTCAGACAGTCACATGAATGCCCCCTTGTTATAGAAAGCACAAACATAATTCTTTTCGCCGGCCCGAGTTCTTTAACCGTAACTCCCGCAGTCCAGCAGCACAGTATGGCCAAACGCGGTAGCTCCATAGGCTTCCGTGGAAGCATTCTTGAACAAGACGCTGTCCACTATCATCACGCCAGTCAAGCATTAGCGTTGCAATATGCACTGGTGCCCCGTCTTAGTGATAAAAGCTGCCACTTTGTCGATCTGTGTTGAAACGATGCCACAGTTCATTTGACTGGCATTGACCGAAAGGACTAAAGTCCACTTGTGCACATGCATCAGACATTGTACGCTAGTGGGGCTGAGAAAATCAATGGTGTAAAAGGCGCAGGGGAAAGGTTTGTTGTGTTCCCTCCCGCGGCAGGATCATCCAGCACGGGAGAGTGGAGTTTGAAGTGTCGTGGGACCCTATTGGTGAGGCCGTCAGCTGAATTCAAATTAAGGTTCTAGCAATAAGAAGAGCGAGAGAGCATGGTCCATCAGCCGTTGACACTGTGTCTGTCAGCTGACCTGCCGCAGAGACTGCTCCAACGCTGACTTCGAAGCGCTTTGTCTACATGCAATAATTTAGCAGAAAAAATGGAGCCAACATTTCGAAATCGACACTCCCGAGCCTTACAGGTGGCCCGAAAGCATACTGAAGAATTTTCTATAGGGAAATTGGTCTCCTTTACCCTTAACATTATCGCGTTTCCCCTTATTCCTTGTCCCCCAATTTTGGGTATTTTCTGCTGATTTGCTTTTTCTGCCGTTCTTTCCTCGCCACTTATCAATCCTTCCTGCTTGACTCCACCACCACCTCCTCCTCCTCCTCCTCCTCCTCCTCCTCCTCCTCCTCCTCCTCCTCCTCCACCCTCATGCATCACCTCATTGACATATCCTCTTTTAAAACAGCGTCTCCTATAATTAATGTAAATATTTGTTTGCACGGTATCCGCAACTCTACTTAAGTTCTGTTTCATCTTCTCAGTTTTCTCCTTTTCCGCTTTTCCATCCCCATTAACTTTCACTGTTTTTGCTTGCTCCCAATCTCTGACTGTTGCTACCATTCCTCCCGTATTTATTATTCCAGTATTATTATATTTGCTATTTTCTTTTTATCATCTCGTTATTCTTACCGTTTTTGCGTTCACTTTATCTGGAGCACTTATCTCACGCAGTCGCATTCTCACTCTGTTTCTTTTGTCTTCTGTTCTCACCTGCTCATTACCTGTCCTACCTTTTTCTGTCTTTTCTACAATCTCGAAATCCTTGCTTTCCTTCCCTTTACTCTAGTATATCGGTTTAGATTTCTAACTGTTGTATCGGTGCGTTCAACCGTGCCTCACCTTTCCACTTTCCATAATCGCCTTATCCTCTTTCTTGTCTCTTACCTCGTATTTTCCACGTCTAGTTTCTCTGCCTGCGATTTTTTTGTGCTTATAATACTTATCCGTTTTATATTTGCACTCCTTCGTATTTAAGAAGCCAACACCTTGTGCGAATAGTCCTTTCGTCGGAAATCTTTTGCGTTACAAATTAATAATGTAGTTAGTTATGCCTACAAAAGTTTGCTAGTCTTTATCAAGTTTTTTTACCACCCCAGCTCCTCTGTCTTTCCCCTCTAAGAAACTCAACTCGCCACTGCGAGCGCTCTGGGACATTTTGACTAGAACGAATACCCTCCTCGCCTCCAACC
Source organism: Schistocephalus solidus (assembly GCA_017591395.1). Taxonomy (NCBI): domain Eukaryota; kingdom Metazoa; phylum Platyhelminthes; class Cestoda; order Diphyllobothriidea; family Diphyllobothriidae; genus Schistocephalus; species Schistocephalus solidus. The sequence continues at coordinate 281,398 of WEDG01000622.1, read as the reverse complement.
CGGATGTGGAGTGGGAAGTAAAAGAAACTCCTGTTTCCTCCTCCGTACCATTCCTTCCGACTATGATTTCTGCATCACCAGCCCCGTCTACAATCCCAACGTTGGCGCCAAATGCTTACTCGGTCCCCGTCAATGAACCCACTGGCGCGCCTTCCTCAACTTCCTTCTCATCCTCCACCACCACCACCACAACCACCACCATCGCTTCCTCCCCCTCCACACCACCTCCTCCCACCACAGCTGTCGTGATTACCCTGACAATTCCGCCAACAGAACAACGCAAAGCCAGCGATTTTAGCGACCTAAAGCGGCAGGTGGAGGCAGCAGCAGCTGAGAGGAAACTGTTGGCAAGGCAGCAGCAGCAGTGCGAGAAGGAGATGGCAACGATGGCTGTGAGGACAAATTCGGTCATCCTCAATACAGTGGTTACGGCCAACTCTGACCTCACAACTACCAGAAGACATCCACTTCCATCTGACCCTGCAACCACGGGCCTAACACCTGCCTGTCATGTGAGTATTCGCCCGCGCGCGCGTGCAACGCTTTATTGTATACTTGAGTGGCAAGTAGTCCCTCCGTCCACGACTTCAGGGACAAATCTTAACATTATGTCGGCTCGCATGCCCTCTTTTAGCAGCTATGGCGCACGAGAGTTGCTCGGGTGACAACGATATCAGAGCTCGCGCCCACCTATACACCTATCATAGACACCTATGACTGTGTTTTGTTGGCGCTTGAGGTGATGATGGTGGTGGAAGTAAAGACTACATTTTGTGTCATTTTTTACAGGAACAAGATAGCATTCGGGGATGTTTGCTTTGTTCAAGACCCTGTAGTCACCGCAGGGGCACTAGTCATTACTGGCTGCCTCTGGAACCAGGTGGCGGGGGGTGAGACCCATGAGTTTTCAGAATGGCCGACGATGTTCATTTAAAGCATGTGCTAAACCTCGGCCTTGGCGAAAGCAGGGCATGCAGACGCGAGACGGCGGGGCCGAGAAGACACAGAAGGGGCAGCCGTTCGGATCTGATGAACTACCTCGGTCTGGGGGGTTAGGTGCGCCGAAGTTTGGACAGGTGAGGCCGAGATATTTGACCAGGATCTACCCAAATGGGATAACTAAATCAGAGTTCAGGAGAGCTAATTGGCGGGATACCGCAGAGCAAGAGATATCCGGAACGGTTAGCTTGGCAGTTTACTCGTGTAAACAGGTTTTACGGCAGTTGAGTATCAGCATCAACCAGGAACCGTCTGTCACTCCGGGTGTTGCAGACGTATAAGGCGCCACCAGATCTAGGGACGCCAGGGTGATTAGTCGCACCGACATTCGAACTGACCCGCTTTACCCGTTTGCATTGCTGGTAGATGAAGGAGCTGGAAAGATGCAGTGACGGGCTTCGGCACCATAGTGGTGTGATATCAGCAGGTAGCGACTGAGTTGAAACAAGATGAAGAAGTAGGGTGGACATGCTGGACGGATGACCTCGGCATAAGAGGCTGCTAGCAGATCAAGCGAAGCTACAGGCTCGGTAAACTGCACGATCTCGACCCTAAGATGTGGGAGCGGACACACGCGAGAATCTGGCGAAGTTGATAGTATGGCAAGTGATGGCTGGACAAACCCATGCGTCTCCATTAACCGTTCGACCATTTTAATGAGTTGTATGGCAGAAAGAAAGGCAGAAGCAGGGGTCAAAACATGATGAACTTCTGGAGGAATGTTGCCCATAGCAAGCCCCAGACTACATCGTAAAGTTCAAAGAAGTCTGGCTTTCGTTAAGAGTCGCCAATTGTCGGAGTAGGATGGTCTAAAGCAGGTATGTTCCCAAATGATAAGTCAGAGAAACCAGATAGGGTTAAACCAGATTCTAACAAGAGGCTCTGTAAATGGCTGCCACAAGCTGTCCCTTCAGTCCAATCTGTGTTCGCCGTTGAAATTCGTTGACTCCAACGCGTGTCCGCCTTTATTCTGGCTGCGTCTGCCTACAGTTAATCAGCGAAAAAAGCCGTTGCTTGGCTTTGAACTCACGCACGGGTAGTGCGAAGTCACGCGCGGTCCTAGCAGTGAATCCATCGGGAGCATGAGGCGAGCAAGGGCTTCAGGAAAAAGCGGCAGCGGCGATGTTGGGAACGGACGGCCGTATAACTACCATCACAGAGCTTTCCGTTAACGACCATATTTTAAGTTGTCAATATAAAATATCTCACCCAGAAAGCAAGGATTGTCTACTACCTTGCCTCATGACTCGATGCTCGGTCTGAGGGGAAATTTTTGGTAGCGGACGCAGCTGCTTGTACGACAAAGGCATTCCTGCAGTCTCCATGGTTTCCTTCATCCACCGGCAGAGTGATGCCACTAGTTTTTCACACCGCGGTGCACCCATAGCTGAATCTACATAAGTGTTTACACACCGTCCGTTTTTGTGCCAATATTTGGCGTTTGCTTTTAGCGGTACAAATACTATTACTTCTACCGCTACTACTACAACTACAACTACTACTACTACTACAACTACTACTACTACTACTACTACTACTACTACTACTACTACTACTACTACTACTACTACTACTACTACTACTACTACTACTACTACTACTAATACTACTACTAATACAACTACTACTTCTACTACTCCTACTACTACTAATACTGTTACTACTACAACTACTACTACTTCTTCTACTACTTCTAATACTACTACTACTTCCAATACTACCAATACTAATACAACAACTACTATTTCTGTCAAAGCGAAAGCAATATTTTTCACACCGCGGTGGGCTAATAGCTGAATTTGCATATGCCTTTAAACACCGCCCGTTTTGTCCAAAAATTTGGCGTTGCTTTGAGGGCTAATAATACTACTACTACATTACTAAAACAACAACAACTACAACTACTAGTACTTTTACTAGTACTACTACGACTACTACTTTCAAAATGAAAACAATATTTTTCAGACCGCGGTTGGTTCATAGCTGATTTTAAATAGGTGTTCACATACCGCCGGTTTTTGTCCAACCATTTGGCGTTGCATTGAGCGCTATAAATACTACCACTAAAATTTGAAATACAGCAACAAAAAATACTACTACTATTACTACTACTACTACTACTACTACTACTACTACTACCACCACTACTACTACTACTACTACTACTACTACTACTACTACTACTACTTATTCTACCACTGCTACTTCTACTAATAATGCAGGAACGACAACAACAACTACTACTGTCTAAGAGAAGGCAATAGTTTTCAAACTGCGGTGGGCTCATATCTGAATCTACATAAGTGTTCACGCAACGCTCGTTTTTGTTCAACCATGTGGGGTTTCTTTGAGTGCTACAATAAAAACAATAACTACTACTACGACTACTAATACAACTACATAATAATAATACAAAAACAACCACTACTACTACTACTACTACTACTAGTACAATAACAACAACAACAACAACTACTACTACTACTACTGTCAAAGCGAAACCAATAGTTTGCACACCGCGTTGCACTCATAGCTGAATTTACATAGGTGTTAACATGCCGGCCGATTTCGTTCACAAATTTGGCATTGATTTGGGTGTTACTACTAATACTGCTACTAATAATCATACTACTACTACTACTACTACTACTACTACTACTACTACTACTACTACTACTACTACTACTACTACTACTACGACTGCTACTTCAAGTACTACGATAGTTCGACCGTCGTAGTCCGAAGATTTCCACCGTTTGCTTCACAGAAGGGTGGTGCAGGGACGATGACTTGTGTGTGAATTAGTTTTAAGTGATAGTAGCCTTGTGCTGCAGCTACCGTACTCTCTCCTCCTCCCCCAACTGAGCCCGGTGTCATGACAGATTCAAGAAGACCGGAGGCGGGAAAAGACGCAGATGGCAGGCGCGGCTGGAGCCGCCCCTGGGCGTGCCACCACACCTGGCTCGGATCCCACGGAGTGGGAGTGTCGCAAAGGCCACATTAAGAAGGAGCCATGGCAGCATGACTCTCAGTCCGCCAGTCAGCCACTCTACACAAAAACCACATTGGGCTGACCACGCGGTCCGAGTTATCCTATCAGTTGGCAACCTTCCAAGCCACGGCTTTTAGCGCACCGTTATAGTTTCAAGAGCGTCAGATTGTTTAAAGTGAAGAAAATGCGCTGAGCCGTCTACCTCACTCTCTCCCCCATAATCAGACCACCGTCCGAGCCGGTCAGTTGTGTGATGCGGAAGTGGGCGAAGCTGCTGGTGACCTCGTCTACGTGTACCACGTACACGACCTGGTCCCCAAAACACAAGCACCAGGATTTAACACAACAGGAGGTTGAGAGGCTCATATCTCACACGTGTGAGCTAGCCAGAGGACACGTTGAGAAGGAGCCATCGCAGCCTGACTCTCAGATCACCAGTCAGCCACTCCATACAACACACATTGGACTGACTGCGAGGTCTGAGTGTAATTGTCAGTTGGCAACTTTCCAACCCATTGCGTTTATTGCTCCGTGATATTCCCAATGTCAGATTACACCTGCAACGGAGGAGCCACACGGAGAAGGAGCCGAGCATCATACTTGCCTCTCAATTAGCTATACAAACTGAGAGCATGTTTTTGTGGTGGTGCGTGTGATCGTGTGAGGTGCAGAGTTTAATGAGGAGAGATGTAGTGTTGTTGTATAGTCGGCGGTGTTCTACCGCAGGTTTTCATGGAGAAGCATGTGGCCTAGTAGGCCCATGCGAATGTGCGTGGGCAGTGCGGACATGTGCGTCGGGTGCGGAGGGTGTATGTTGGTGCTCACGGCACTGGTTCGCCGGTCTCTGTGCAATGGATTCGCAAATGACCGACCAGGCCGATACGTAATATACATGTGCGGTGACAATGAGGACAAGATAGGTCTGGAGGTACTGAGTCAGCGGGGGCTCTGCTGCTGGTTCTGGTAGTTGAGCGCATGGGAGGACGAAGGGCAGAGTTCATGGGTACGCAAGATGTGCTGGCATCGCGGTGGATTCAGCTTTCGTGGATGCGCATGTGACCGATCAGGCCCATGCGATGAGTGAATGCCCGTGGGCAGTGAGGGCATTGGAGGCGGCGGTCTCTGCTGTGTGTTGGTGCTCCAGGCATTAGTTATCCAGTCCCTCTTATACGGATTTGCAAGTGACCGACCAGGCCGATGTGTGAGGTGAATGTTCGATCGCAATGACAGCAGGTTAGTAGCGAGTCCCCATCGCTGGTACTGGGGGCGGTGGTGGTGAGGGTGGAGGTAGCAGGTAGTCAGAGGTAGCTACTGAGGTGGTTTGAGTAGAGCAAGTGGTGTTCGTCGCCGTGCTTGGCGCAGGGGGTGGAGGAGGGAGGATGGTGTCAGTGATCGTGGGTGGCGGGGTATCGATTAAGTTGTTATCAGTGGTTGGGGTGGTCGTTGTCGTGGGATCTGAGGCAGGTGTGGCAGAGGCTGATGTTGTTAGGTTGATGTTGCATTGAGTTCGATGATGTCCAACCAGGCCGATTCGCGTGCTGAATGTGCATTGACAGCGTGGGCACGTTTGCAGGGTTTGGGTATTGGCGGTGTTGATCCGCGGTGCTTGTTCCTTGCGAGCCGCGCTTTTGGCCTTAGCAGCGGTGATCCGGTCGGCCTCATAGATAGCCGCACCAGTTTTGACGGATCTTCTTCAGGTCCGTATATCCTGGGCGAGGTCCTCCCAGGGCACCGGGTTGATTAGCAGTTGCTTCAGAGATTTCTTCAATGTCTCCTTGTAGCGTTGTTTTTGACCTCTCTGTCGGCAAGAACCCGTAGCGAAATCTCCACCAAAAATTCGTTTGGGTTTTCGCTCGATGTCCGTTCTCACCAGGTGGCCGCTCCATCGCAGTTGCGCTTGCCTCCGCATGGCGTGGATGCTGAGGATTGCGGTCCGCTCCAGGACTTCCGTGTCCGGGATCCTGTCTTGCCATCTCCAGTTTAGTATTCTGCGGAGGCCACTGATATAGAATGGATTCAGCTTCCTGGCTTGACTCGAGTAGATGGTTCAGGTCTCCGCTCCGTAAAGAAGTGTCAGCAATACGACGGCCTTGTACATCTTCAGTTCGATGTTCAGGTGAATACCGAGGCGATTCCACACGGAGGTCTGCAGTCGACCGAAGGCCTGACTGGCTTTGGAGATCCGTTGAGCAACCTCGTCGTCAGTTCTCGTGTTACATGACGGTGTGCTTCCCAGATAAGCACATTTTGAGTTGAGCGCCCTTAAAATTGATTCGAGGAGTATTGCATTCCGCGCTGGGTGGTGGTTGGTGCATGACCACCGTTTCGGCTGTATTGATTGTTAATCTAAAATTCGTGGAGCCTGCGGCGAAGAGGTCCATGCTCCTTTGCATGTCCTCCTCCGGCACGGAGTTAAGGGCACAGTCGTCCGCGAAGAGCAAGTCATGGACTGTAGTTATAGGCACGCGCGTTGGGGCCTGCATACGCCGACTGCTGAAAAGATGCCCATCAGTTCTGTAGGCGATTCGGATCCCAGGCTACTCGTCACGGTAGGCGTCCATGAGCATAGAGGAGAACATAAGACTGAAAAGGGGTGGGCGCGAGTACGCAGCACTGATTCACTCCGTTGATCAATAAGAATGCTTCGGATACCGTCCCGTTGTCAATGAGACGCGCCATCATCACGTCATGAAGCTGACGCACCATGTGCGTGAACCGCTCAGGACAGCTGAATTTCTGCACGACTTTCCGCAGTCCGTCACGATTCACCATGTCAAAGGCTTTCGGCAGATCCACGAAGATAGTGTAGAGGTGAGTTCGCATCTCCTGGCACTTCCCTTGTAGCTGGCGGTTGGCGAAGATCAAGTCGGTTGTTCCGCGGTGTCGTCGGAAGCCACATTGGCTTCCCGGGAGAGGCCCTGCTTTAGGTGACAATTCAGACGATTGAGAAGGGTACGAGCGAAGATCTTCACGGCGATGTTGAGCAAAGAGATGCCTCTGTGCTTACCACAGAGTTGCCGCTTGTAGAGATGGACGATGGTCGTGTCTTTGAAATCCTGAGGAACTTTTCCTTGGCGCCACATCTCCTGGAAGAGTTTTGTGAGTTCTGCCATCAGCCGGGGTCCGCCGTGCTTGTAGACTTCCGGCAGGATTGCGTTGCATCCCGGTGCTTTACCGCTGGAAATCTGTTGCACGGCCCGGGTGGTTTCTGGTAGGAAAGGCGGCAGATCCAGGTCATTGTTGGTGTCCACTTGAGGGAGTCGGTAAATGGCAGCATCGGAGATGGCTGATGAGCAATTAAGGACACTTCTGAAATGCTCGGCCAAGCGCTTCACAATTTGGGATTTCTCTGTCGGAAGTTTTGTGCCGTCAGAGCTGAGCAGCGGTGTGGCTCCCTTGATGCAGGGGCCGTAGATTGCCTTGATGGCTTTGAAGAAGTTTTTCCTTTCATTGTGGTCCGCATATCCTGGATTTCCTCAGCCTTTCGGATCATCCAGGCGTCCTGCATCTCCCACAGCCGTTGCTGTACAAGGCGGTGGCATCTGAAGAAGGCCGCTTTGGTGGCGTCAGTCCGAATGTCCATGTAGGCTTTGTGTAGTCGATTCTTCTCCGCGAGGAAGTTACTGATTTCGGCGTCATTGTCGTCAAACCAGTCCTGAAATACTACTACTACTCGAAGAATACTGTTATCGTAATTTCCCTCCTCGTCGTCATCATCATCACTGTGCAATTTTCTCTGGTCCTTGTAAGGGAGGATATCACAAATAGTGACTGCCTTCGAGACGCTAAAGGAAAAAAAGGAAATAAATAGATAGCTTGGTGTGAGCAATCATTGAAGGATTAGGAGTCTTTGGAAGGGAAAGGGGTGTTTGGACTCCTACCTCTCTGCCCTTATTTTCTCCTTACAATGTGGTCTCGTCAACCAGTCTGCTCTCTTCTTCTCTCTCTCTCTCTCTCTCTCTCTCTCTCTCTCTCTCTCTCTCTCTCTCTCTCTCTCTCTCTCTCTCTCTCTCTCGTTCTACCGTTCTACCGACTTTCTTAATCGGGGTCATTCACACTAATTTTGATGTACTTGAGTGAGGTTGATCAAGGAAAGCCGGCTGAGGTGTTGCTCCTGTTGTAACAGGATAGAATTATTTGCTCGATCTTTTGACTGTTAGCGGTCTTTCGAACACCATTTCCGGTGCTGTCGCATTGAAGGGACCGGATGCAGACAACCTTTTTCCCTCCATCGTCCTGATTTTGGCATTAAATTAAGCTAATTTAATCTGCGCCAAAAGCTGGCTTGTTTGCTACATCTGCTGCGCCTATCATTTTATTCTCTTCGTATTTTCAAACGCGATTAACGGTAGTCATGACGCGGTCACTTTCGAGTCTGGCCGTGTGTTCAATCCATTCGGCCACACTTCAAATTCACACACCTGCAAATGTTCGCGTGATGTAACGAGGGTTAGTGCACCGGAATTAAAATGCCAAAGAGAAGGGGGTGATAGATAGCGAGACAGAGCACTGATTCTGCGCAGGCTTTACGAGTGTTCTTCCAAAATCCGTGAATCGTGGATGGCCCGAGATTTCCTCGTGGTGGCTTTGCAGCCATTGCGGACCCTCTCATTGCAACCAATCAGCGTACAACACTCGAGGCACGGCTGTCAGGCAGCAGTGAACAAACAGCTCCCGTTTTCGCTCATTTTTCACGCACAAAACTCGGCAATCATGGCCAATCATGGAGGACTACCCGGTTGGGCGCACAAACCCGGCGCACATTTCTGTGGTGATGAATCTACTGCACGGGGTCCATAGAAACTTTCCTATGATTGTTACTACCCCGTGAGCAGCATTGATTCAGCAGCTGATGTCGGTTCTACTCTGTCTATTTGACAGAAACCTCCTCCCGAGGTATTTGAAGCTATCCACTTCTTCAAGTTTATGTTGATCCCGATTGGTGACTTCTCCTGGTCAGGGATAGAGCTCGAAAACCTCCTCCCGAGGTATTTGAAGCTATCCACTTCTTCAAGTTTATGTTGATCCCGATTGGTGACTTCTCCTGGTCAGGGATAGAGCTCGAAAACCTCCTCCCGAGGTATTTGAAGCTATCCACTTCTTCAAGTTTATGTTGATCCCGATTGGTGACTTCTCCTGGTCAGGGATAGAGCTCGAAAACATATAAGTTTTCCCAGAGGTTGCAGATAAGCCGACCGATTTAGCCACCTTAGTTACCCACGAAACCACATTCTGTAGATTAGCAAAGCTTGGCGCTCACAAAACTGTATTGTCAGGATAGTTCAGGTCAGTCAGCCGACGCTAGCTAATCCAAAATGCCAGGCCCATAAGCTTCTTGTTCCAGCGATCGCATCTTCTTCTCCTGTGCCATGGTGTCGATAGAAGACTTGGAGAATTCTATGTGGATACAGTCCTCTTCTGGCCCTTGGGCGTTACACGGACGTTGGATTTTTTATAATTTTGCCCTTAGAAGGGACAGTACATCAGAATGTAGAATTACTTGTCATTATGCGACTGCCCGTGAAGGCTCTAGATTGAGTCCCAAGGCCTAACTGGACTAGCATGTCCCGCAACCTCATCAGTGAAGGTACTTTAACCACACATTAAAGTGCATAGACTGGCGCAGGAGAGAGGAGGGAAAAGGGTTGGGAAGGTACTCGTAGTGCACGCATCGGCACTTGATCTTGGCCGAGTTGTCATCAACAAAATCACCAACGGCGAGTCTGCCATTCACTAGGCAATCAATTTAAACGAGTTTTCCGGTGTCACCGACGTTCGAGGTTTACTCCATGTATGTCGTCATGACAGCTTAATAGTGTTTACGGTTACCCCGGTCAACTCTTCTGGAGTTACCTGAGGGAAGCCTCGTGGCGGGACTTAGTGCAATCGGCCTGTGCAGAAAAATGTATGGCCCTCAAGCTGACCCTGTCGTTGTAGCGCTGCTGGGTGAATCCGATAACTCTCTAAACTGCCTCACGATAATCATTTGCTCTGGATTCTCCTTTCCACTTGGATTAACATGTGTGACCCATTTAACCTGCTCAGCGCCTCGGCTGTGCTAGCTTGTCGTAAATTTGCAGCATCAGGGCATTTTGTATACAACACTCGGCATACGAATGAAAGGTTAACTGTCAGACGTGTACTAGTTAAAACAACGTCTGACCCATATAGGTGCTGACACTCTCAACAATACGGATGGAGTTACCATCAGAAAACCATCTATTAAATGTTTGACTGCCTAGCATACACGATCACCGCAGGAATACCCGGTTGGCAGTTTTGTACGGTAATGCTGTAAGAACAGGTTGATAACAAATTACCGGTGCTGACTCAGGGAAGGCAAATCCTATTTATCATTATTGCATCAACAGCCAAGTGCACGACAGAGGATAAGTTCGTCCGGCCAACTTTACTTATTTCGGCCCTTGGCAAGAACAGATAAAAAGCTGGTTTTGATGGGCAGACGGAAGCAGCAGATATTGGAGTACGGTATCCCTTTAGTTAAGCATTAGTTAGCCGGTCATCGACCACTCTAACGCCTGTTGTGACAGGGCAATCACCATAACCTTTACGTGTCGTGTGGTCCTTTACGATGAGCAGTGAAGAGCTATTTAACGGTAGGGGTCTTAATTTTCTGAGAACTTCAGCCAGAAATTCGAATGTCAGACAGATCTGCGTTGTTCCGGGGAATAATTTGCGCAGCGAAACTTTAACTACTAAAGTAAAGTATCATTTGCAAATTCTTTCTCGATTGGGCTGTCCATCTCACCTCTTATTCGCCCACACTATTGAATCAGGTTGGCTGAACACGATGTTACCCATCGGGACCGTACAATGCATAACGCTCTTTAAATAGAACATTTGCATATTATTTCTTGGGTATTTTTAGTAAAAGCTGGCGTCCGAAATCCAGCCTTATCGATTGCCTGAATTTTCCCCTATAGCTTTTGGCGCAGTACCCTAAGCGATAGACAGCAGTAGCAAACAAAATCAAGAAAGTCTTTTCCTCGTCGCGGTGGCACACCGCTGCCATTAGGTTTTAGCGGTATCATATAAGGTAGTTGGTGTGCTATATCGACCCTTCATGCCCGTGGCTGATGGTCCGCGAACTCATATTTGCCAGAATCGAGAGCCTGCCTGTTTCACGTCTAGCTTTTAATGAAAGCCGTTCGGCCATCCGCCTATCGCGAGAGTTCCGAGTGTTCAGAATTCAGGATAACAGGTAAACAAATTTTACCGGGTTTCGCCTTAACTCGTTGATGTTTTTCTCTAACTTGGGAGTCTGGATTGAGACTTTCTGATTGACGGCAGAGCCTTAAAAAAGCCAAACTCGATGAGCCTAACAGGATTTTCATGCTTTAAAATAAATTAGAATCAGTCGTCAAACGTCTTAGAATTCCTAGTGCCCCCTGTCAGTGGTGCGGTCCCGGTTAAGTCAGAAAATAGCATACCAATAGGAAAGAAGAAGAAGTAGAAGAGGGCAGCGCTTTCGAACGCTGAAGATCGCGTCAGATATAAAAGTGACAACAAAGCAAGCAACAGTTAGAGGGGGTTTGAAGCCAATCAAACATTCAATAACGCCAGTCCGTAGGTGAGCGCGCAGGGCTCTGAAAGCTGGCGCCACATCAATATATCGATTGGTATAGTTCTCATTAGAGGCCCAGAAGTTATTCAGTTCGTGGCTTGCCTGGCGATTATCATTGTGGCTGCTAAATTAAATTCCTGTCCTCTTTCCTACTCATGCCAGCCCACGCTCAGGTGCCCGTTGCACATTCGGTTTTATTTTATTCTCTGCATACAACTGTACTTGCTGTTCTCTTATTATAATTTGAGCACAAATGCCGTTATTTTCGCTGCTCCTCCAGGCTGCAAGTGAACCGAGCTCTTTAGCAGGACTCGGAAACCGGCCCGAGAGAAAAGGTGAACGAAAACCCAAAGCTGGAGAAGCCTCTCGACAGGGTTCCCTCACCTCCAAGCAGACTATTGAAGACTCCTCGTGGAGTCTGTTGAACTCTTTTGTCAGCGGTTCTGACGCAAGCCAGTCCCATGTGAATTCCGCCACACCGGCTCCCTCGTTCGACCTGCCCTCCTCTACAGACGGCAGTATCGATTTTTCTCCAGGTCCCGTCCCTCCACTGTCTGACCTTCGGGCAGACCCCCACAATTATTCCGTCGCTGTTCCCTCTTCACGACAGGTTACTCAGAAAGTAATTGGCAGCAGCAGCATGTGCAGTGAAGGCAGATCAACCAGCCCCATAAATGGGCCAGGCCCCACCACAAATTCCATTAATGACCAAATTTGCTCATCTGCCTCATCCAATGCCTCACCTAGAGTAAAAAAGTCGCCGTCCTATCCTACCAGACAGTCCTTCCGCCGAGCAACTCCAAGACAAAATAAGTCACCTGGTAGTTACCAGTCAGAGCTATTGCTGGCCAGTTGCGCTGTCTACAACCCACTCTACTCCTGCTATCCCGAGCAACGACCTAAGCTGATTTCGGTTCACACCCAAACTGTAGGTTGGGAGACTGACGTGGCGGATTATCCAACGATCATACCTCCCTCTTATCCAGTAACCGTTCTGGATGAAGAAGGGGCGCTGGGTAGTGGCGACGACTATGGGAGTTTTTGTAAACCGCAGCTAACTGCTGCGGCAACTTTTTCCTATTCTGACACGCGGACTACCAACACCGCTCGACCCCAACGTCGTCACACTTATGTCAATTTGGTAGATGATTTTGACTCTAAGGTGAAGCATCTAGGACAATGGTGAGAAGATAGTTCTTTTTCCACTTACTCTGCATGTTCAAAATCTCGTCAGTTACCTGCTTCAGGTTGTACAGAGAGGTGCCCCTGCGTGTCTTCTAAACTGGAATACCCTCTGACTCCCTCTATCCTTTCCTTTTTTTTCCTTGTACCTTCGTACAGAGTTTCTTTTTTCAAAAATGTCCCCCGGATCCACAACGAAGTTATGTACCCCGAAGGGTTCAAGCGGGACCACTTCATATTATATACATACATGAGTTTCTGTATAAGGAGTGTGTTCTTTTAATAACCTATTCGCATAAACTTGAGGTGCAGCATGACTGGCTGATGACAGCGAATAAGCCAGAAATGGTCTTTCCGGTTTGCCATATCTTTACGATCAATTTGCATAGACATGTATAGACGTTTAGGATGTAAGGCGTCAATCTTATTAGGTTACACGGTTGGTATTAGCTGTGAACGTTTCACTTTGATCTTTGGAAACTGGTATGTGGTATCGAACTGGGTGTGCGTAATGATGCTTGTTCCGTCTGAATGCATCCGTTAAAGAAGCACATAACCCTTGTTTGCTAGTCAGGTGCCACCGATGCGGGACTTCTCCCGAACCAATATGTTTATCGTGGCATGTGCGTGCAAGGCTACCTTGGATAAATGGTTTCCTCTCATACTGGCTAGGTTGTGTCTATGTAAATGGATAGACTCCCAGGTTTGGACGCAGTAGACTGCATCACAACTGATACTTTATTTCGTTGACAGTTTCTTTTCTATTGGCGTAGTCAACCCTGACTTTAGGGAGTATAAGCTGGGTGCGCAAACTAATTTTAGGCTTATGCACTACCTGTAGCTGGAGTTTTTCAACTGTTTTTAGACAAGTGCAAACATTCTACCTACAAGGAAGATTTCATCAATAGTTTGGTTTTTGGGACTGCTCGCCCGAACGCATAGATGGACAAAGTCGGACGAATATCCATTGTGGGAAAATGGTTTTAAAAGATTAAGTTCCTATTCGAAAAATTTTTGTCCGAATAATTGGCTTTAGCCAGACTTCATAAGTCTTTGATAAACTTGCGCTTATAGGATATGAGATATTTTCTCCCGGAATGTATGATATACTCGGAGTAGGTATAATTTTGATAGAGTAACTTCTGTAGACGCCAAACAATTTTTCAGTGTACGAGTAAATCTAGAACTGGTTGTCTACCAGCCTCTGTTTCGAGGGTAGGATGAATTCCCAGCAAGCGTGGAATTTAGGGTCAGTGTAGAATAGTTGTCAATAACTCTTTTTAACATAAAAACCGTATCGGCTATGTTGCACAGTCACAATTTCCGATTAACTTTGGATATTATTCTGGCTTCCAATTTCTACATTACAGCTCCCACCACAAGCCAGATATTTGTGAACCAAATGATGCGCCGTTTAGTTTTCAATAAAGTTTTCCGCAAATTTCCTTCAGCTCATTTGTCTAGCTTGATTAGAAAACAAAGTTTGGCTGCGGTCGGTGAGAATAAGCGAGCTTCTTCCCACGAGTAGCGTGTGTGTGTGCCAGTTATCGCTCAAAAATTCGAATACTGTGCCTCTTTGATGTGACATATTTTTAAGACTTTTACTGGTTGGGCTTTAAATGGGTCTTAGCTTTATTCTTGCAACCAAGACTGTCCCGTCGAACAATGCATTAAGTGAATGTTACCTTTGAGCCTAATTCGAATACTACGGAAACTGTATTGCATGTAGAACTTTTAGAATTCGTAGTTAGGGGTTAGTTGCTTCAAGTTCTTCATTCTTTTTCGGCATCCAGTCTAACGGTCAAATCGAAGATGATTGATTCCTTAATTTCTGTTTGCTAAAGGACAAGTTGTGCCGAAAGCTTCACAGTATTGATGGAAATTCATAGTGGATTGGCCGAATCCCAAAATTTTGTCGCTGTTTAACCAGATTAATTAAGGTATGTTTGGGCGATGATAAGTGGGGCAATTAGCGTAAGGTTTAATTGTTTATCACAAATAAATACCCATCATTATGGCAACACCTGTTTATAAGTGTCGAGGACAACGGCCTCCGGTTGAGTTGAATAATCTTCTACCATGCTACACCAAGGTACTTGCGCAAAGAAATCCTCCTCACCTATTGGGATGTTACCGATTCTTTTAATGGTTGATTGAATAATTTTCTTGCGGTAAAAGTCCTGTCCAAGAAGAACTGGCGATTAGCTCGAAAAATGACGCCTTTATTGACATGCTATTACATTGAATTTTTGATACCAATAGTTAAACTAGTCGTAAAATATCCTCATGTGGCTTACTATAGAGAAGTGCATTTAGGTGTACGGAATGTCTCCTAAAAATACAAAGTGTCAAGTGGTAGGTCAGTTTCCCAGACAAAAAGACGCTGGAGAGAACGGGCATACCCATTATCTAAACCGCTATCTACGAACTGCGATGTAACGACCAAGACCTGAGTAATGGCCACGCGCGCCTGTCGAAATGACTATTTTAGGACGTCACTGTTACGTGTCAGCCCGGATAAGGTGGAAAAGGTATCGCTACATCTTGCGGACCTCTCTCAAGCATCCGAACATAAACTCTGAAGCCTGGGCAGTTCTCGCTAAAGATCAAAAGGAGTGGCCTACCGCCGTAGGCCTGGAGAAGCCATAATTGAAGCCAACCGAATAGCCGCTGTCAAGGTAAGGAGAGATGTCCGCAAGACCCCATTGCCACAAAGCAATAACACAAGAACCCACATTCTGTCATCGTCTCGACACGCGCCCTTAATCTCACAACACACTACCACCAACGTTTTCAAACCACCATCCTGTAAAACACTCCTACCATTGTGCTACCAATAGCATTATGAAATCCCCTCAAACTTTAGCCTAAGCGCCCAGACACTGGAGCACGCAAATTTTCGTTTGATCACCTTGTTGGCCCATTGCACCGAGACCTGCGAACCAGTGTCTGCCGCCCCGACCTCTACTCGTGGCACATTAACTTGCTCGGGACATTCAGACTCAACATGGGTCTACTCGGTCGTATTCGCATTTAAGACAGCGGGACTCGGCGCAGCGTCATCACGCCCATAACCTACTGATGTGAAATCTGAACCACACTTTTCACAGGTTGGCACATGCCGTAGGGAGCATTTTCTTTGTGGCCGTCGTAGATTGGTTGTTTAGCCGTGTCAACTATTGCGCCTGAGTCTGCCTTCGGTCTTTTTGACATTACCTTTGCATCGAAGCCTATTGTGTGAGAGAGTAGAGAGGATGCAGTAAATTTTACGCAAGCATGCCTTACTATAAACTGAAACACGCGACAGTAACTGATGTTGCGCCCACTCCAGGGGGCGCTATGGACACCGACGTCTGCCGCAATGGAAATGTTACCATGGTACAGTAATACAGTTCCTTTATCATTATACCATTGAAGCATAAAAGAATGGTAAAAAAATCGACATAACGAAAATGCGGAAAGATTGTCAGTGTTTCCGGTTTAGAAAAGTAGTACTTGGTGCAGAAATAGCTGGCACTTATAATGTGAGATTTGATCACTCACTATAACTGAACTAAAACGCTTTTGCACGTGCACATGAAAGAAATATTTAGTTTTGAAATTTATGGATCAATCAATATAAGCAAGTTTTTAAAGGATGCTATATTGTCGACAAAAAGCAAGCTAGCTGTGAGACTTAACCTCTAAAGGATTTCAGGCAATTTGATCCCTATTCTCAGGTCATTATGAACTATAGCATTTCAAAAGATAATTTGGCGAGCATACGTTACCTTTTGCTAGATTCTCGTCAGGCCTTTACATTTATATCACTGCGTAACCAAGTCAAATATGCGGGTAAGTAGAACAAATCATACGGTTGACAGGGTGGGGAAGGGAGGGGAAAATAAACAAAATTTAGGTCCGTTTTCTGATCATCGTCAGAGGAATGGTGTCCGCCGGGACAGGTAATTAGATGCGGAAGGCTGAATTGGTGGCTTTTGGCCACGGTAATTGCGGCGCCTTTTCTTGAATGCACAGAACCGGTTTGCGTAGCCTGACGCGAATTTATCGAATTCCAACGTATGCTCGCCAAATTGTCGTTTGAATTTTTGAATGGGAATTTTCGCTACTCTATAGCATTTCGATTGCAAGTTCAATTTTGAGCCTCAGGTTATCGAACCACAAGGTTAAGACCAAATCACATATCAGAGCATAAGAAAAAAAGAGCATTAGTTGCATCAACGTTTTTCCCACGTAGGAGACGTGTTTTAATGAAATTGGAACTTACTGGAGTGATATAAACTGGAATACGCAAATGATTGCGGACCATTATTTGTAAATATTTTATTCTTAAAAACAATTTCCGGCGTCACTCCCCTTGGGGGAATAAAGGAACTGGTTACCACTCCTCACGATGCCGGAGTGATCGGTGCATTGTTACGGAAAACTAAAACCAAAGTTTCAACTCTGTGTCGGACCTCATTTCGAGACAAAATACCCGCACCTGGTGGCTCACATGTGAAATCCATTCTGGTTAGCTGTATGGACTTGTAAAACACTTAATTTGCTACAAATTTAGCTTGAGCAGCAATATATTCTCACCCACTCACAAACGCTTAACTGAAATATGTTAGACTTAAAAAGTGACTAATTTACCTGAGTTAACAGTCAGTCGGTGACTTGGGGTATCGTGACGCTCAGGATTGACATCTCATAGGACTGTATTGTGAAGGCTTCAGAGCACCTGACGAAAAAAATAATTATTTTTGGCCAGCAGATATCACATAAATCCTCGGGTTACTCTAACGGAATACTGCCCTTGTAAAACTTGGCTTGTGCAGGTTATGCGTGTTCCTAGCGTGTTCCTAGCGTCCCTATTCTCATCTGTCGCACCCCAGAGATAGGCTCTTCCTAGCTGTCACGCCCCGGTACCAGTCTCGACCGACGGCCTAAATCAGGACACTTTCCAAAGCCCTTCGGAAAGGTCGACAAGCAATCTTGTAGGTAACCTAGGCTGACTCGGTTTGCTCTTCCACCGTAGTCCACAGTAGAGTTCAGTAGCCGTCTAGGATGTCTGAACAGTCATATTTATTGACAGCCTGCCTACGCCTCACGGCGATGGGACAGAAAAGGCGCCCTGAACAAATGTTGGGTCGCATGTCTTCCGCAGCTGGCCACGGCTCCCAGTCAACTAAACAATAATCCCATTCCTTATCCTCCAGCCATACCCTACAGACTGCTAGGGTGAGTCCGCTCACTCTAGCAGCCTGGGAAGTTCTTTTTTTAGACAATTTGAGGAGCAAACAGCCAGAACGGAGAACGGTGCTAGTCGCGCAAGAACTAAATCGCGTCAAGGTGGAAATCGCTGCTCTCAGCGAGACCTGATTCTCTGAACTGGGTCGACTGGAGGTGATGGGTGCTGCTGCTGCACATTTTTCTGGAGTGGGCGCCCAAAGGCAGAGCGATGGGATGCTGGCGCAGTTTTTGCCATTCGGAACGACATCCTGGCACGACTGCTCTGTCTGCTGCAGTGCCTTAATGAATGATTGATGACCCCATGCCTGCCTTTTCGGAGATCCAATTTCGCCACCATCAGCAGCCTCTACGCCCACCCCTCCCCCAATGAACAGTTCTGACGAGACAAAGAACAACTTCTAGGAGGTCGTGCACCTCCTTCTATCTACTTTACCAAAGCCGGATAAACGTACTGGCCTTGGCGACTTCAGCATCCCCGTCGGGACCGACCATGTTGTTTGGAAGGGAGAAGTGGATCCTCATGATCTAGGCCACTGTAACGATAGGAGCCTCCTTCTTCTACGAACCTGCGCGAAGCATTGCCACTACAAGCAGCGGTGCAATAAACGATGGGGTTCCATTCATACGACAAATAAGCGCAATCCTCACTATAATGAAATGAGTTGCTTAAATCCATAACGACGCGATACCAGTCATGGCTTCAAAATTTGCCAACTGACTGGATAAACTCAATCTTTCCAGAGCTCAAGGATGAGGCCGTAATCGCTTCTTTTTACTAAGGCCTCTATGACAATCCCATTGATGTGATATCTGTGGGGACCAGGAAATTTGTGGCAAGTCTATATGCGTTGTTTATGCTTGTCCGGCGCTGTATCTGATCGCACCTACTGTCTTTACAGTCTTTTGTCATTGGAGCCTGTTGCATAAGAATGAAGAGAGTGTGGTAGATGATGCGCAGTTCGGTCGCATCATAAACTAAATCACATGCGCCAACGCGAGGGGAGGGCGCACACAATAGACGCGACGGCCGAATTGTTGTCTGGTGTTATCTATGATGATAGCTGAACAGCAATTCTAAGACGTACGACAAAGGAAAGGCTTGTAAGAGTGAAGAAGCCTCCTTCTCATCCGTCTCCTGGAACCCAGCTTTCTCCCTTTATGTCAAATTCCTCCATTTTTGCTCGAGCTAACTGATTGGCAGCTAAATTTCAATCATACCGTATTTCAGTAATCGAAGTGCCAACATCTTGAAATGGCCAGCCGATGTATTGCGCAATACCAGTAACGTGTGGAGGTCCTCCACTTGGCCTTTCAGTTGAGTTGCTGACCGTTAGGTTGAGTGACACAACTGCAAGCTAGACATATAAAGGTTCGAGCTGGTCTCTCACTCCAGATGTGAAGGCAACACACACACACACACACACTTTATGATGTTGCACCTCCACGTATCACGCTATAAGCAAGAATGACGGTACTTTTCATTTAATCTCCCCATACTTAGTCAGCAGTTATCACGGCTGCACGGACCAACGTTCCGTTTTACTTGGAAGTATGTCCTCTTTTCTCCTTGTTACTGTTTACCTTGTGGTGTCTGATTTTACTATTCCTACGTCCCTACATTCCAGAAGCCACCACCTTAGATGGGGAGGGGTGGTACAAAGCCTCCCAGTCGGAGATCGTACAGCACTCGAAAAACCTGCGTTTTCGTGAGAATTAAGTTCGCTGACTACCAGTGCGAGCTTCGGATTAACTGAATTACTATACGACAGCCCGCTCATTAGGCTAAAGGTTAGGGTTGTCTGGTATGGCCGCCTAAGCAGTATACGGGAACGGGAACCGCCGACAATGTAGGATAATTTGCGCCAAACTACGGGAACTGAGGTTAAGTATTTGGGCTAATATTAGGGTCATGATTAGGGTTATGCTTAAGGTTGGGTTTAGGTTCAGAGGTGGGGTTAGAGTAGGAAGTACTTTAAGGGTTAAGATTTGGGTTCGTGTCAACTGTAGGATTAAGATTTAGGGTAGGGCAACAATAAATATTACGGCTACAATTAAGTTTTTATGTTAGGGTTCTTTTTAGGTTTAAGCCATGGGAATATACAGCCTTCCTTAAATTTATCCCATGGCCACTTAGGTTAAATGAGTGAGGCAGTTCCCGTTGTCGTGTCCTGTTAAGGCGGCCAAAAAGGTAATCCTACCAGCTAAAGATTACTGGCTGTGGGCAGGCGAAAATAAGATGATTATGACGGCGTGAAGTGAGGGCAGCAGTATGTTCCAGATTTGCATGATAGGCCACACAGCGTTCGACGCCATCTACATTCTCGATTGCCAAGTAGATTTAATGATTTGCGACAGGCAATTCAGGAGAGCGAAAAGAAAATCAGGCATGGTAAGCGTTTAGTATGAGAAACCTACAGCGTTTTGCTGATGACAAACGACCACGAAGAAACGGTTTACCCTGTATACCTTCATTGCGTGAACTGACTCGCTTTATTCTTATAAAGTTGTTTAATCTTTTTGAATTAATGATTGCCAACTTTTTAGGTCACCTGTAAAAATTTTATTGTCTGGGGATATGAATTTGAAAAGAAGCTACCCACGAAGCGAAAAAGTTCGTCCTTATTTCATTTCTTTACTGGACAACATGCACTTTTCCTAAATTAACTCGCTAAGAAGCATCGGCTGCTCTCTTCTCCCCTTCTTGAGATACACTACAACAAAAAGTGCGTGCAACACGCAGAACTAACCAAATTATGCTATCCACTTCTGTTTACCCACACACTTCAGCCCAAGACCTGTGGCAACCCTGATTATAACTGCTCAAGGCGTTCCCCAGGGAGGCTGCAACCGCCCCACTTCGCAGACTGAAAAACGCCCAGCTTTGATATTTCGACATAACTTACGAACGTCTGTTTCCTTTTTAACTGATAAATAAAATTAATATACTGTGTAGGTTTTGATTTTAGCGATTGTCTCTGGTGTCAAACGCCTCGATTGCTCATAAAATCAAAGCGATTTAGGCAGAATTTTATCTTTGTTACTTGTGCTCATCTACTGTATAGAATTATTTGATAAAATTGAAAAGAAATGTGCAACATTAACGGAACATTTCAAACACAATACGGTATGGCACAAAATAAAAACCCTAGTGATAAAAACATTCTTCTGCAATGTTCAAGGAAGGCTGAAGATGATGGAATCTGAACCATAGCCCAAATTTTACCATTAGCCCCAAGCTTAGCTGTGAACTTTGCCTTAATCCTGATCAAACCCAAGCCCTAATCTTTGCCTAGTACTAGCCTCAAAAACGAATATAATCTTGCTGGAATTTAGAACGCGTTCCTCGGAATAAAGGGAGGGTTACTATGCCTTTATCTTGCCAAAGCCGCAAAGTCGTATGGAAATTCTTTCCCAGTCTGGCCTTGAGATTAGATTGGAAAACGGATGTTAGGTTTTGCCTTGAACCGGCAAGATAGATTTTTCAAACAGTCTCCTAGTGACAGATATTGCCTATTAAAACCAACTAAGTTTGGTGAAAATCCTGTCTCGAGCTTCTATCGTAGACCTCCCGGTCTCTGGTTGGTGTATTCTTGGCTGATGACGGCATAAGGTCCAGAAATATCAATTTGAATCTTCATAGTTACGTTACTGTAAGTAACCTACTAAGGCTAAGACTGAATTAACTGGAGAAAAGGCTTTAGTATAGCAGTAATGTAATCAAGGTAAAAAATGTGATGTCGTACGGACAATCACAGGATTTAACTTGCACATGATATGACATCTGATGCCTTAGGTACAATGTCTGTCTGAATTACCCAGGGACCCTCTTAGGGCATCCTTTTAGCTAAAAATTCTGCTCTGACTTAATAGCTGTCTTACAATCAATACACTAAACAAAGAGAAATGACTAAAGGTGGACATTTATTTAAAAAAGTTGAGTCTTTAGTTCCAGGGAAGCCTACGTGTGCAGACGGTTAAGACAAGGTACTTAGAATCTGAAAACGATATACCTGAAACTGGTAAGACTTGAATGTTACAACTGTGGCGTAGAATTTACTATCTCCCCTCGCCTTATTTAAATATATATATATATATGCTAGTCCTTATGAGACACTCAGCATTCCAAGTAAAGAAAAAATATTCCATAGCATTTTCAAAGATCAATGGTCAACATTTACCTGTTTGTCGACCTATACTAGGCCGTTGCTGCAGTTCAAGTCCAAACCTGATTCCAACTATAATAATTTCGTATAGAGCACAAGTAAAAGTAAAACGCAGTTTTGAAATACTAATGGTTACTCATACCTTCTTAATAAATGGCGGTCAATTGAGTAAATTGTACTATTATCCTAACAGATTTGCAGAAAATCATGAGTTTTTTATAAGCCAAAATAATCTAATCGCCTGAACAATATTTACTTGGATGTGAGGTGGGTAAGATACTGGAATAGGAACCCTCACTGGCACAGCTAACCTTGTGCGAAATTCCACGAAAGGTAAAGAATATCGTGTCTTAACCCAAAAACTAACTTTAAACCAAAACTTAATCCTAAATTTAACCCTAAATTTCACCAAAACCTGACCTACTCAATAACTGACACATACAAGCAGCTCCGAGCCCATCTAAAGCCAACACCCAGGGATATACTGCGCTAAAACACCACAATGGAAGAGGACATGCACTGCAGGGTGGAGCTCTACACACTCCGGCCCCTGCAACCATTGGACTGAACATCGGCACGGACAAGCGAGTGATAGTGCACCGCCCAGTACTTACTACGACAAATGTCGTATCAATGTCAGTGGAACACAACGGCAGTCGCTATTCGGGTTGTGCTCATATAACAAATGCCAGACATGGAATGGAGGGCGTGGTGGCACGCATAGGTGAAGGCTCATGCACACCAGTCATCTTCGCCCCGATCTTGCCTTCTTGACTCTGTCTTGACACCGGGCACAGGTAGACGCATCGCGAGTCTACTTTCACTTAAAATGAATCCACGCGCGACTCACCGTCCACGCACCGTTATGCTGTGGAGCACACGATAGACCTCGTCGGATGCGATGGTGGAAATGTCCTGCAAATCAGCTACCACCAATGGAAAAAGCACGTGAAATCGAAGTAGAATTTAAAAAAAACATGAACATAATGGACAAAGTCGCTAGTCGGTCCTCAAAAATCAGACAGGCCTTCAGCAAACTAAAGCACCCCGTCGCAGCATCGGGCTCAAAACAAAACTCAGGATATACAGGCTCGTGTCCTGACGACACTAGTGTATAGAGTGGAGATTGGACTGTTTATAATGACCAAACAAGGAAGACTACATTTACGCCCCATCTGTCTGCAAAAAAATGCTGAAGGTGAAGTCACAGAAAAGGTTTCCTGCTATTGAGGTCCTGGAGAGAATGACTATCCTCAGTATTCACATGACATGCTCATGCATGCTCCGTCGATGTCAACCAGGTGCCCCACAGCTGGGTGGGCCCTGGGACGGGGACTTACGCTTGAAGCAGTTTATAGCGGTAATAGACTTTTGTAGCTTCTACCACATTTTCTCCTCCCCAACTCTCAAGAACCGCGTGGTCACATGGTCAAAAAGGCAGGAGGTGGGATGAGAAAAAAATTGGTTGGCCTGGCGTTAAGCTGCGTCTAGGCATACCAGGACACCCTACACGTCGCTTATTATGTGAAGGCAGCTCTGATAACGCTCGGTGTGCCCTTATCTGACTCCAGTATTGATATAGCGCATTTATCATGAAGCCTTTTTAGTGACAAATAAACCAAGCTGGGACATATAAAACTATAATGGAACTGCCAAGACAAGAGTGTAAACAACGTCCGCCTGCTTAAATTGCTTTTCTATGACTCCATAGCTACGGGTGCTCGTAGACAAGGTGGATACTGCATCGCGGCGTAGACACCTTGAACACGTCTCTCAAGCATGTGAAAATCAACCCCGAGGCCTGGGTGAGTTTCAACGAAGAGCACAAGGAGCTGCGCACTACCGTAAAGACGGAAGAAGTCATTTTTGAAGGCAACCGAATTGCCGCTTTCACGGTAAGTAACAATGCCCCCAAGACACCAGCGCTACGGAGCAATAAATCAAGAGCCCACATTTTTATATCGTTTCCAAACTGCTAACAGTCACTCAGCGAGCAGGTCGGCCTCACTGGGCACCTACTGACCCAGAACAATAAAGACGCTATCAACCCGCCATTTGTCTCATAACACACGAACACTGTAGCCAGACAGTTGTATCAAGCATTCGTTTGGCCTATCACTTGTTGATACATCGCATTGAGACCAGTGAACCCGTATCTCTTGTCCCCATGTGTACCCGTCTCACACTAACCTGTCCACACTGACACAGACCTTCAAACTTAACATGGGTCTAATCAGGCATATTCGCATTTACGTCAGCGGGACTAAATGCAGCGTCAACATAGCCATACCCAACCTTCCTGTTCTGCGGGCACTGTGAAATCCGCTTTTGTCAGTGTTCATCCGTATTTGATGCTCTCTGATGATATATACGAACCTGAATCCGAAACTTTAGACGAATGAAGTTCTCGGTTCATCGATCCCGTCTAATTATTCTCGACCACCAAAAGCGTGACAGCAAACTCTAGAAAGCCATCCTTACAGCCAATCAGCTCAATCGTCGCCGTCTTAAAACGGACGCGCTTGAGTCGATACGACACAGCAAGTCTCCGGTAATGCAAGAGGCTTCGTGCAAAATTACCTGAATGGACGGATTCTGGGGTCATGACTCTAACCAGTAAACTACACCTAATCCAAGCCTTAATCCAAACAATAAGCCCTAATTTAGGTCTAGTCCTATACTTAATCCAATCTTAACCACACCCCTTAACTTAAGCTCAACTTTAACCAAAATCCTACCTAAACCCTGATATTAATCCGAACTTTTACATGACAGTAACCTTAATACAAACCCAAATCTCACTGGAAATAAGTGCAAGGCCCCTGGGTTAGAGGCCTGCTATTCTCGTGTTTATCTTCAATCACTAATATTCGTGGTTTGAAAGATTGCTCATTGGCGATTCAACAGAGACCTCGCTGTTGACCCTGTATGGATCTGTGTTGAGTGGCCGATTAGTTGACTGAGAATCAGTCTCAATGGCTTTTTCTTGAGATGGTCGCTAAAGCACGCTCAGGCATGTTATATCCGAGCTGCCCACCCACTTTGTGCAAAGATCCTCGATGTTCTGTGTTGGCGGGGTTATATGGGGTGCACACAAACGAGCTAGCCATTTACACCAAATCCATGTATCAGATGATCGATCGACTCGGACCGTGGACTGATGCCTGTGAGAGGGAAGAGATGGTGAGTTTGACACTGTTGCTGGCATCCAAATGGAAATCGGCGAATGTATCACCATAAAAATCTGAAACGTTAACTTAAAAGTCATGGCTTGGAAGGCTTATGGTCAATAATGTGTGTAGTTGGGGTAGAAGTCTAGAGGACTGTGCTTCATGTTCAATGGTTCTTTCATTACATGACCTTTGTGGCATGCTCACACACAAAACCCCCCAAGGTTCAAGTCATCTATCCACTTTTAGCAAAAAACCTGGTTTCTTTTGCAGGGTCAGATTGTGTTTTACATCTTTAAACGGGATATCTTGGTATGTTAGCCACTGGGCTCCGGAGTGCACCTTTGGTAGCATTGATATTACCTTGATAAAGTAGACATGTGGGTGAGGCAGGGAGGAGAATGTGTGTTAGGCGTTGCGCAAGCTTGCCTCACTAAAACCTAAAGGGCGGGTAAGACATCCATGCTAAGCTCACTCACACGATAGCGGTCGTCCTTAATGACGGTCACACTGTTATGTCGGTGTCGGAAATCGGCCAAGTTACGATATGGCATGATTTCCCAGGATGTCATACACTCTGCTGCCCTCTCTCTCTCTCGCTCTCTCAACTTAAAGCTTGTCAGCCGACTTGAAAAAAATCATTACAGTTTGAGGTTAAGAGATATTTCTTATAATCCAAACATACCTATCTCGAAGATTGAAAATAGAATGATTTTACCTATTCATATGAGGGAAACTTTGGCTAGTTAATCCATTCGAAAATTTTGGTTACAATAATCCAGTGATCGAGCAATCGGTGCGACTTCAGAAGGGCAAACACTCAAAGCTGTCTCAGAGAAAACGTTTATGGGTTGGGGAATTTCCAGCGCCTTATTGTCTGCTTTACTTCACTTATGCCAGTTAGGCGAATAAGCTGGCGCAACGGAGCCTTGTCTTGCCATTGAAACATGCTGGGAATGGGAGGAAAATTCAGGGCGCTCGTAAGTAAGTCTTCATCCCCTGTAGTCTACTCAGCGCGCAAGACATCAGTAAAAGCGTGATCCATATCCGTAGCTAGGGATGAATTGCTTTGTCTTTATACTCATTCCACAGTGGATGATGATCGCATGCGAGTTGAGTCCTGCCGTTGATACTTAATTAATTTCTGGAGTGCAGTTGGCAACTCGCTGCAGTGCATATAAGACAGAATTTTGTCCGTTACGTCACCATACCAAAATATTTCAAGTGGAATAGGAAGAGGGCGGGGACATTAGTTGGCACCTATACTTACAACCATAGGGCACAATTACACTGTTGACTGCAGCATGATAACTGTTTTTTACAGGTCGATCTTACTCGAGAAAAACACAGCCGTCAAACAAATCACCTGACTATTCCTGTGGGTTAAATGACCACTCAATTACTTCGTTTATTCTGAATAACATGGGACGATCAAACTGTCACCGAGCGTGCAATTAAACGCTGATGATCGCGGCTTCTGGTTTCCTTAGCCAACGCTGACTGGAGCTTAGATGAGACTGCACGCGCACTGTTTAAAGAGAGAAATATCTGCTATTGACCCTCTGCTCTAGAACGAGCTTCTTTCCAGCCACATACCAAAAACAGTAAAAAACAACTACTAATAAGTGTGCATTTTTCCCAATGATTTTCAATGGCCTTATAAATTCAAATATATTTTATGGTAAATATACATAAAAATATTCTTTACGGTGACTGCTAATGTTCGAGTCCCAGGTGTTGCATGAGCATAGGAGATTTCTGGCCGAGCACCTCATCGATTTGCTTATTATTCTGAGCTTTCGATATCGTGCAAGAATTCATCGTCAAAGATGGCAGCAGCAAAATGCAACTCTTATGGTGGATGCAAACCAATCAATGATCACTGACTCAAGTTTGGAGGTGAATGCACAGGGCTTCGTATGCCGGTGCCAAATCGCTGCATCGATTTATTTGTTCTCATCCGTTGACCGGGCTTCAATCAATTCTCGGCTTTATATGTTTCCAACGTGGCAATTATCTTGACGGCTGCGAAGTTAAACTCGTGGCCCGTTTCTAAGGTGAGGTCTGCAACTTGCGATAATTCGTCACCCCACCGCACAGCCAATTTATTCCATGTATGCACAAGTTGCAGTCCCCATCTACAAAACGGAACATGCGGTTAACTTTGTAGCCATCCAGATAATCCCCAAATCGGAAACAAGACGAGCCAATAATTGATTGAAGCGTGGTCCACGGATGGGAAGTCAATAAATCGATGCAACGATTTGGCGTCAGCGTACAGAGCTCTGCGCAGTCACCTCCAACCTTGCGTCAGTGATCATTGATGGTTTGTAAGTGCCGCTATTTTAGTGCCGCTTCTATCTATGCCAAGGAACTCCTATATGAGTTCGAAAGCTCAGAATAATAAAAAAATTGTTCTGTTGCTCGACCAGACTTCTGCTTTGTTCATTCTCTCTTGCACTCATTTTCTAGCAACTTGCATTTTCTTTAAATTTTGCACTTAAAAGAAAGTTTTGAAAAGTTATCAATAATGAGCTTTTTTAATACCGTTGAATGTTCATTCACAAAGCATCCTATCTGTTCATTTCTAAATGCTGCTTATAAAGTATACGACATGGCTCACATGCATTGCAAGATTCTCTCGGGATTATGCGTCTCCTTCCTCATACCGTAGAGAAGTGCGTGTTTTTTAGATGGCATGTATACTGCATTTAGTTGGGAAAGACAGCTTTGGGTTAAATTCATTTGGGAATAGGAAAAATGTTCTGAAACCGAAAGATACACTGTATTTGAGTGTGAAAGTCGAAGACTTAATTTGATTTTAAATGAATTGAAGAAATGTTATTTTGTGTATATTTTCAATAAAATCTATTTTAATTAATGAGGGCATTGAAAATCAATAGACAAAATGTATATTAATTAAGCAGTTTTTTTACTTTGTTTTTGGCAGGCCACCAGAAAAAGGCTCGTTCAAATGCCAGCATCCTGACCTGAATGAAATATTTTTGGACTAGGCTGCATGATAATGAATATAACAAATACACTTCAGTAAAAATGTTTTCGAATTTTTGTTGCCATTTAATGACAAAGGTAATCTACTCTAACCTCCAACACATCAACTGTAGTCACAGGACTCCAAAAAATTTAAGCAGTGGTAAGAATATGACGAAAATGGATACTTTATTAATCTTTAAATTTGCAGTTCTCTGCAAAAAAAAGTTGATCGGTGACCTCACGATTGCTCCATGCGAGCGTAATGGTCATACCTGTTTCGTAGCACTGGGACTTCTGAAGACATCTAACAAAAGGCGAAAGAGTTTATATGCTCACCTCATTATCTAACATATTCGTGTTGGCTGGAAAGGTCAACATTTTAACCCCAACGCAAAGGCTAATGTAACCAAATCTTTTCAAACCTTACAATGAACTTAATAGGAAGGACGGTAATGACCCTGGTCTGTTATTCTCACTTGGTCGTTCTTCATGGGCATTCTAAATAGGGTACGACCCACATCGGCAGTAACAAGATAGACAGAAGACATTCACGCCACTGTCAGCAACCGATGGAATGGGTAAGACGAGGGGTATTCACGGTAACTGTAGGTGCAGTAATCAAAAACGATTTGCATTGTATGCGTAATTTAACGCACATCAGGAAAAAGAGCTTGCCAATTAGGGCTAGGTTCTTAGAGAGGTTCACCTGTTTGCATACAAGGATATGCCATTTTCCAGCCCCATTTGTTTGTATTGATGTCTCCTGGATATTTTATGAAGGCGTTTGTATCCTTTTGTTTCTGAATTTTATTTTGAGGCTCATTTTCGCAATCTTATTTTGGTATTTTTTTCTGGATCTCCGTTTCCGTTTTGTCTAGCATCCACTTGCTCTTCATCGTGTTCTTCGTTTTTTCCGTATTTTGTTGAACCTCTTGGCTGCTGCAGTTGTTAATGAAATTTGTTTTACTGTTATGTCTTTTTCTTCTTCTTCTTCTTCTTCTTCTTCTTCTTCTTCTTCGTCTTCTACCTTTTCTCATTTTTATTCCAACGTTGACCCCCTGTAGTTCTTGTTCCTTTTTAAGATGCAATTAGCTGTTCTTTGCCCTGCCTGCAGGCCCTCCTCTAAAGATCGCATTTCCAGATCCGTGAAAAAGCATCCTATGACAACCTTGCAAAATGGACATCACTATTAAATATCCCATGAGCTTAAACCCGGAAATACGGAAGTATATTACCGCTAACCCAGTGGCCATTTTTTCTTCTCTTCTAAATACAAAACGAGAGAAATTGGGGATCAAATTTCTAAAGCAAGCATCCGTTTGAGCATCAAAAATGCCATGGACATAGGCTGGTCATTACTTAAAAACCCTCTTCGCTACCAGACCGGAGATCGGGAAGCATAAAGGAGTGACTTTGATTTATTGTTACGTCTAATCCTTGGATGCGTTGAACGGTTTCTGACAGAGTTCAAGACCTGTTCGAGGTACCGAGCATTTTAATTTACCGCTCACCAGTGAGGCTTTAGAGGGCTTTGGGTACTTAACTCTGGCGGGAGCATTAAGCATCTGCAACAGTGTTTCTTTCACGAAGATCACTCAACTAATCTTTAAAGCTCATCCAACCATACGATAGTTGTTCCTTCGAGTAATGTACATTAGCCAAGCTAACATTGAGACGATTTTTTCGCCCATGTTACTGGATACTGTAATTTCTCCAGAAGAATATTTACCACGTAGTTCTGAACTTGGGGGAAATCAAATGGGACTTAACTGCTTACTTCTCAGCATATGGGAATTAGTAGTTGTAAAAGGCGTGGGTTACTGATCTTTTCTTAGCATTCCTCGTCCACGCTCAACCCAGAAATGAATTGTGGTACAAACGGCTGGCTAATAAGCACAAACTTTCAGATTGTATAAAACTTCAAATTAACTACGCTCCATCGAATACACTTTTCTGAAATGTGCAGCGGCTTTTATCTACTAAGCTTTCCCTATGCACAAAAGAAGGTAAAGTTTAATGCGTTTATGTCGGAGTGCTCTGAGACATCGATTTGGCAGAGAAATAAGTACGATTTGAGGTTAATCGAGAAGAACCAATCGACTGAAGAACCAATGGAAATTAAAAACATACAATTCGGACGCTTAAACATACCACCAGAACCATTTTAATTTTATACCATAACTGCGGCGGCAGTTTGCTGGCTAGGACTTTAGAACACTCATGGTGGCCTACTAAATGGCTGAGGTGGGTCTCATTAGACAACACCGCAACTAACCAGACTAGAAGACGTTGCACGAGGACGCTTCGGGTGAAAATGCCTTTGGGCATTTGGAGGGCTTTTGGAGGGGAGGAACTGTGATGAGGTAAATTTATGCATGAGTAGAGAATTTTATGGCAAAATCAACTAACATCTGAAGCATTTTTCCCCCGGTATAAAGTTAAAGTAAGCGTGTAAAGCAGGATTTATTGGAACTATCACATTGCACGACACCTCATCAGCGGCATCTCATCGTTGCGGAAAGTTAAAAAGCACAAGAGAACACAGCAAATTTGAATTCATACAGAAGAATAGATGCAAAACAGCAAGTGCACTACTTTTTGCCATACATGCTAATCAATAAAAGTAATAGCTTAAAACACAATGATGGGAAGATAAGTGGGGATAAAGTAAGGGAGAGCGAGAGGTTACCGTGTGCTCCAACTGGTCTGAATTCACCCGCCGTCTAAAGGCCATTTCAAAGTAGCGGGTCAAACCAGACCTGTGTAAACAGTTGGACCGCGTGGTCAGGCTAAAGTTGTCGTCGTAACTTCTAGCTCCTTGATTTACACCTCTCACTGCCTATTCATTTATTTTTTTAATATTTCCATTATTTTGTTTTTGTTACATACTTTTATTTATTAGCCAGCAAGGCACTAAACCATGGTCTTCCTGTATTTCATCGATTTTTACAACACAGTGACCGCACGCAGCCGATGAGCAGTAGCGCAATTTGAAATCTTCTTTACAGATTAAGTTAAAACTAGTTTCATCCTACATTAGATGCCCACATAATCGGCAGAAATGTTTGCTATCCTGCAGTGCAAACCATACTCTGTACACCCGCGGAAGGGAATAAGAAAAAAGTGTTGACTACCCTATTTTGCATGTCTATTTGGAGATATGTTTTGCCTGAGATGATAGAAAGGTCTTATAATCCGCTATTTAAACAAAATACAATATGAATTATGACAAAAAATCTGAATGAATTTTTACTAAAAATGACAGGCAGCAATTAAAATCTTCTCACTTCAAATCATAATTTCAAATAACTACATATGTTTTATTACAAAAGACAATTTGACGATCTATAAAAAAACTAAATGGGTGTTTAGTGCGAGAGTTAGGTAGAAATTCGCAGGACTAAACTCCTAACAAAGTAATTAACACTGCTCCTATACCAACCATCAGTAGCACAACGACGCTTTTTTCATTAGCTGGGTTGCGACGGCATTTACCACCGTAAGTCTCATTGAAATTAATAGAGAGAGCCAGAAGGGCACCCTTTTCTCGGTTTCATTTTTGAAACAAATGCAACGGAATATACCAAAGTAGTTTTGAGGTCAGGTGGGTGATAACTTCCTGTCGGTTGCAGGAGCTCAAGATTGAGCCTCGGGGCACAAAAAGACAAACACGATTGAGTGAAGGCCCTTCAAACAATAGTTTATCTTACCGGTCGCAACCGTCAATATACCAGGCCCTCCGTTCAATAGTAAGGCATTTGAAAAAGTGCTCCATGACCAAACACCTCGGGGTGAAAGAACAATAGCCGGACCCACTGAACACATGTTGAGTCCAAATTATCTGGCCTTTATTTAATTTATGCGCGTTTTAATTTTGTCCTTCAGCCACCTCGGTTCCCATTTAACTCTGACGCCGGTTAAGGTTTGCTTTCACCGATCCAGGAGGTCAATGCCCTTGCCCTTTGCCCATGGGATAGCTTTTCCGTTTCTCTTGAATCCCACACCTTCCACTTAGTCCATTTAAAGTCTGCAAATAAGTTGTAACTACGCCTACCCTTGTCGTTAGCCTTTCCAAGGCTTTTTGCTACCTGGGTCTGCCCTACCCATAAAACCTCATTTACCATTGTTCCCGTAAGATGATTGGCCTTCCTCGCAATATTATCAGTAGTTCCAGCCATTTCGCTTCCACCGAGCCCTGTTTCGAATTACAGGTTATCAAAACGGGGATAAGGTTTATCGGCTAAAAATGGCTAATGAGTGGGAAATGGCCACACAAATCATCCTTGTTTTTAAGTGTACTCTTGCAATTACTGGTCCCTCTGCAAAGCATGTGACGGCTCCAGATTGAGTCTAGAAGGAGAAATGGAACAGGTCTGTGCCCCCTGCGCTGATTGGTTAGCACACTCTTCACGAGCGTCGGACTTCTGATCAACGAGTAGCGGGTTCGATCATCGGATGGTGTACCACCTGGGGTGGTCTATAACTGGCCGACGACGGCTAATAAGCCAGAAGTGGCCATTTTAGTCTCCCTTGTCTTTGTCGGTAATATTCATCTGCCTACAGGTTGCCCTGCTACCAGTACACTTACTTATTTTATATGTACCCAGCTCTGGACGTAGTAACTGCCATAACAACAATTTAAGCATATTTCTGTTGATTTTGCTGCCTCGCTGTTAACTACGTACTCTATGCTTATGCGTTTCAAATCCTACCGCAATATGTTTAGTAGAAAACGGGAATTTGATAGCCACAACTTTAGAAAAAATCCAACAACTGTTTTGCTTCCAGTTATGTAGAAACAGTCTAGGTAAGGCCTTTCAAGAAAGTGACGAACTTTCGAAACTGCCGGTTATTTTGGGCACTCGGGAATTACAGGCTTTTTGAACTATGGCCTCTCAAGTCCCTCTCGGTTCATTTTCTGAAAATCCAAATTTTACCCGGTTGTGCTTACCAGTTTTAGCTTTTAGTTGTAACATTATTCAATACTTTATCAAGCCAGTGTACTCTGCGAAGTCTACTATGACAACTGGAAAAATGCGTATGGTTTGAAGGAGCAGATATCATAAAAAAGCTAAGCGTTGCGTCACTGTGTCTTTGGGTGGCCACTCCGGGTGGAGGTGTAGCCGAAAATCAGTCTCTGACAGCAAACATAATCATATCTGTCATCCTTGTTCAAGACACTCTGCCTCAACTTCACTCATGCTCGCAGTGAGTAGCTTTCCGACTTCCTGACTGGCAGCCACTTGACCGAATTCGTTTTGGACACCCAGGTGCGTCCAAACAGTGGCGGCTGCCCAAGTGCCACTTGAACACGTCGTCCTATGGTCGATAGAATATGGGCCACTAGAAACAGCACTCCTCGGGCAAAGGAACACCTCCCACAAACCTATCAAAGCAGCTTTTATCTCAGTGTCACTATTTTTCGAGAATAACTGGACGCAGCCAACGCTAGCCTCGACTTCACGAGTGGCCATCGTTGCCACCGCGAACAACAAAGGGTTCTGTGCACGATAAATTCCTCCTACAATTGCCTCTATTCTTTCCCAGCAATATAGGATTCGTTGATTATTATGGCGCTCTGAGCACTCCAAATGGTTAGACGTCATACACACCCGCCTACTTCAGCTGACCCTATTTAGAGAATCGGGTCTTGCTGACAGCAACGATATCTACCATATAACTTATCGATTCCCAAGCTTCTCCTACCGTCCTCCTTGCCGACAGGTTTCCCTCGGATTTTCAAAGACAAAACGGAAATTCCAGGCTGCCACGGCAAGCAGACTTACTCAAGCAGTCCGAGGGGTTTGGTGGAGGGGATGGGGACAAGTGTTGTTGTTGTCGTCGTTGTTGTGTTTCGACCGGGGATGTTGCTTCCACAAGTCACGCGATACTTGCAGATGGTGTGATTTCCGGCAGTTGTTTAGGTCACCTTTCCGAGCCCCTTGCCCGCGAGGAGTAAGCCGTGCTTTACCTAAATAGTACTGCTTAGTCATCCCAGAGGGCTGCCGAACTTTGCTATGAGTCAGGACATTGTTTAGTGGAAAGTGGCTCGAGTTAATCCGTTACGTCTGCGGACTTACTGTCGCAATCTCCTTCGGACATTTTGAATTTGCAGGGTGGTGGAGGGATGGGTGAGCAGTTTGAAGTTGTTGACTGTCCAAACATAAAGCTGTTTCTTCTGGGGAGTTTATTTTGCCACATCAATCGGTGAATGAATGCTCATTAAGATGGGACAATGATTGTGGATGTCGGATTGATTCTAATTTTGCACAATTTGGTGAAGGCTAATTGTCGAGTAGCTGTTATTTTAGCCGGTGAAGTCTGCAAAAACCATTGCAGACTATTGATAAGGTTGATACACGAGGATAGGGAAATCTCCAACAAGAATACGTACGAGTGAACGAAAATGTAAGGAGGCTTATCCATCCTCATGTTCTAGAACTAACCCCAAAAGAAAAATTTCCTAAATATTAACCTTAACCCGTAATCCTTAAACCTCGACCCCACTTTACCCCTAACCCTAAATCCTACGTTAACCTCATCCCTAACGTTGACCCTAACCTTAATCTTCCTGGAATTTTGCTCAAGATCAGCTGTATGAAGCTCGAGGTGCCAATTTCCGTATTTTACAACAATTCAAAAAGCTCGTTTAACTGCTAAGCTGTTTGGGCTTCCTCTTTGTGTCTTCCGCGCTTACTCTTTACTGACTTCACATTTCACTTCAACTCAAACGTTTTGCCGATTACGACGGAAAAGTGCTGATGAACCGCGCACACAGTAATTACATACGGCTACCGACAAACTGTGAACGAGCAGAAATCACTGTCTTCACGAAATGCCTGCAGGGGCTGAAATTAAAGTCGCATAGGCAACTCAAGACGACGGTGGTTATTTTCGAAAGAAGCTTCCTGCTACACCCCGACCGAAGCCCCTAGTACTTACAAAAGGGATGACGTCGGAGCGCTAGCTGAAAAGGACAAATACACGAAATTCTAATAAGTCGTAGACGTAAATAAAAGCCAAAATATGCGAATGGGTACAAAGTATCACGGTGCAACAAAGAACTGTTAAAGAAACCAACATACCAAACGGTTTTTGTAGATTATTTCTCATTTCAGAATGAT
Organism: Schistocephalus solidus; assembly: GCA_017591395.1. Lineage (NCBI taxonomy): Eukaryota > Metazoa > Platyhelminthes > Cestoda > Diphyllobothriidea > Diphyllobothriidae > Schistocephalus > Schistocephalus solidus. The sequence continues at coordinate 245,954 of WEDG01000622.1, read as the reverse complement.
AATAGGAGTGACACATAAGGCAGCATGTTATGGCTAAACCGCAGGTTACTGGGGGTTGTTTAAACCAATCTCCTACGTGGTTCGAAATAAAGCTCCAGAATCTGCAACTCATCTGCCAACAGATCATTGGGTTTAGTGCTGTAGGCTACCTGACCACCGTTGAGGTTTATTATCTCCTCGCTGTCCGTGTATCACTGAATGAAGCCTGCCTTGCGAGTCAGCCATCTCACCGAAACAATGCGAGTTCGTTTGCGTCAGCAATGCTGTTGACAACAATCTTTTGAAGCTTGGTTTTCTGGATGAGAATACCATGGATTTCATAGGCAAATCAGCCCTTGTGTTATCGCTGTGTGCAACCGAGATCTCTTGAAGTCATTGCGTGGATACTGTCCTGCAGGTTATTCAATCTCGTCTCAGCATCGGTGACATCTTTTAGGACCTGCATTAGCTCCTGACTAACGTCCATGTAGTTGCTTAAATCCGATCCGTGTTCAGGCTTAAATAGTATGGGGGGGGGGGGGTGTTTAAATTAATGGCCATTTTTCATACCTCGAGGCCAGTCGCGCAGTTGGGACTGCAGCCCCATCTTTGAAATGGCAAGTCCATCCGGAGTGTACGGCATTTCGCACCGCGCTTCACCTCTTTCAAGAGCATGTCACGGCAACGTTGTTTTGTGACGTGGACGTACTCAAGCCCTTTCCAGCGCTAAGATCACGTTTGCATAATGTCGCCTTCTCCTGGTTGCGGAGACGGGAGAAGATTGTGTTCTGTGCATATCGTTGCAGCTGCCACTATCGTTCTCTTCCCGATCTAGCTATTTCTGTCAGACAGCCTGATTTTCGCCTACGTGGGTACAGGTGTCACCTAACGTAAGAAATTTTTATGTCTTCCACACAGTCACGAAGAGCGCGTGGACATGTTAATTAAACCCGCCATCCACATGTGTATGCCCTGTCCGTGTTTACTGTGGTGAACGTAGAGAGAAGTGATTATGAGAGCCTCACTGTCATGAGACTCTCGTTCATCCCATGGGAAGGCAGGACAAGACTCTCATGATGTCATTCTTGATAACGAAGATGAATTCCGTGTTTAAGAGCACTTTCTTTAAAAATTCGATTCCGACAAATGGTACCCATTGCATAGGTCAATTCTTTTTCATTAGTCGGAGAAACTTATCTCACGTAGGGCCTCGATTTTGGCCTTGTATCGATCCTGTTCGCGGGCTGACTAAAACGGTTCCTTATTGTGATTGGATAACCAAATAAGGACGAACTAGGTTACCCCGGTACTAAACATTGCTCCGTTTCCCACACGTTTGGAGAGGAGATAAGGAGGAACAGAGGGGATCCACACACACCCATAGGATATCTTCAACAATTTTAAAACCGCTGGTTATGGTAGTTACAGGGGTGTGTTTTTTTCATAGTAGGGCGTTCCACAGTCATTATGAATAGTTGTGATTTAAAAATGTCGAGCGAGGTCAGGGGTGAGTTTTTTTGAGACCATAGATGTGCTAGCGGGGGAAAGTTTTTATCAAGGATGTAAAGGTACTTGGAGTGAGCATGCAATCGCTGGGTTCATGCCCAGCTTATTCTATCCCCAAATACCCGGTGAGCTCTACCCACAGCAACGATGACCAAAACCGAAAAAGCAAGCCTGGGTAGCATACTCAGGGGTGAATGATGGGAAAAATCGTTGCTAGAGGTTTTTGAAGAGACTAGTGTTCTAAAAATAAATAATGACGTATTTGTGACAGTCCGTTCCACGCTTCCCGGCTTTTTGGCACGTTGTCTTCTTTTCCCCCTGAAGCTCCTAGTCAAGGCAGTCTACTCGCGTGATCGCCAGCGCATACGCTTTCTCACTCGCCATGACCACACACAGCCGACTGTCGGTGCCTCTTGAGGCCTTCAGCGCCTCAGCCCCTGCTGGCAACGGGATGTTCGAGTGGTTTCACGGAGAGTTGGAGACCTCCGCACGTGCCGCGAAACGATCCGGAGAACGGATCATCTCCCTCTGTCCCTATTAGGCACCCGCTCGGCTCTCGAGTCGGACCTTGACTGTTCTGCTGCTGAACTGGTCTTCGACGCCATTGTCTACAGGCGGGATTGGTCGCCACTGGTGCGCGCGTGGAAGTAAGCACGAGAGGGTCATCGCTGCAGCACGCCAGACCGCAGTTCGGGTGAGAAGTCCGAACGGAGGAAGATTAATTAAATTGCGTGAATGATGTACGTACCAAAGGTAGTATTGTGGGCAGCGTGGGCAGCGGGCAGGAAGGAGTCTACGTGACAGGGCAGCTGGTGAAAACCGGTGGTTGAATTGTTGTGTTGCACGTAGACGGCAAATCCGAGAGCCGTGTCGATGTTTGCTGGATTGTGTTAGAATATACCGTTGGTGATAGAGGTAAGACATTGAGTTTGGGAAGGAGGTTCGGGTGCTGGCACCGATAGACAGTCTGCCCTGCTGGATCGAAATGCAACCATGGTCTGGGCTTGATGGGCCAAAATGGTTCATGACCTCCATCTCGTTTCATGACAGGATGTTGGTAGCTAAAGTCTCCGTATCCAGGTCACACTAAATGACAAAAGAAATTTCAGTTGAAGTGGTAAGGCCATATCCGTGATGATTGAGCTCAGCCAGGTCTAGCAGTTGTGTATTAGATCAGGTCAAAGTCACTAATATCACAGCAACGGAAACCATTAACGAGGAAGTTCTGAGCCACTAAATACAAACCAATAGCACAACATTTGAACTTCCACCAGAAACATAGTAGGCCCCTGCCACCACTGTCTCACGCTCAGGCATGACTGGAACTGGTGAACACTAGCACTGGCCTCGTTTGTGCCCACTGTTGCCGGGGATAGCAAATTTGAGTTTTTTTGCATAATGTATAGAATATATTCGACTGCCTACTGTAGCCCGTTCGGATAGTTCTACTAGAGTTCTGTTGAGCTAGCCACTTTAAGACCGTTTAGCTTAAATCACTTGGGTTGGTTCACTCCGTGTCGTCGTAGGTAAGTACACAGACGATAACCGTTTAAAAGAAAACACGGTTCTTTAATATCAAAGGATTAGCAAAATATAAAGGGTACACCCCCAACCAACTGTCTCTAAGCTGACAAGCAGTAAAATAGTGTCAATTTACGCGCAGAAAAGATAAGAGAGTTACACAAATAACAAGGGATTTGACGGGAAATACAAACGGCGTAGTTATCCGAATGAAGCAAGTAAATATAAGATAAATAGTGGTGAATGTAAGATATTATATAAAGGGTTCTACTGTTTAGGTCAAACGTACGAACGGTGAGAAAAGATGTCTAGTGTTGTTAGTAAGCAAATTTATGCTACTGTCAAACGGGCGGTAGTGCTATAACGAGAAAACATACGTGGGAACGTACACTTCCATTCAGAGTTTATAGTTGTCATTGGCCGAGATATCAGCCGTCGTTCGATTCATGGTTTTCTAACAGACACAAGCTCCGCACGTTTCTCACCAATCTTCCCTATTGGGTTCTAAGCACGACATCTCTCACCTTACCGTCATTGGATTTGAGAAGTCCTTCCACGACGGCCTTCTTCCAGTGCTCTCGTGGTGCCAAGTTGTCAACTACAAGGAGCAGATCTCCAAGATTAAGCGGTGGAATCTCACCGGTCCACGTCTGTCTGGCCTGTAACGATGGAAGAAGGCACTGATCCTTATTTTCCAGAATATATCAGCAAGATACTGGGCCTGGCACCATCTCCGGTTAAGTCTTTATTCTTCAATAGACGACGAAAAGTTCCGAGTGTTCAGAAAAATGTGTTGTGGGGTGAGTACAGCGTACTAGTTCAGGTTCGTACTGTTCTTCACCAGTGGCCGATCATATATTATCTTTTCGGTCTAGGTTATTGTCGTTATGAAGACCCCGTTTGTGACCACTTGTTAACCTAAAGTTGGACGTAATATCCGTCAGATAGACCTTACCGGGCGCTCCCATACTTCTCCTCCATTACTGGCAGTGGGAGGTGTGAAGATCCAAACGCATCCCTTTTCTGCGAGAGAGCTAGCTACTCGGTCCTGGTTCCATGATTTCAGTAACTTAAAGTTGGGCCTGTTGTTGCTGTAAAGTTTTCGTGGAAATCCTCTTTGAGCAACGAACCTACCAAAACTACACAGAATCGAATCCGTCTGCATATTTGAGACTAAAATACCTCTTTTCCGAGCGTCTGGCTATTTTAACCTGAAATGGTCTTAAGTAGTCGACTCTAGTGAACGTGAAAGGTGGGTTATATGGCCTCAGTCAAGCAAGCAGCAAAGGTGCCGTTGACTGTCGACAGGGTGAAGAGTGCCAGAGTAGACACATAAGACAAGACCTAACGACTCATTTGATAGGTGCTTTAACCCGAATTATCCAGTATCCCTCTCGTAGGATAGCACTTGCGTGTCATACCTCTACATGAACATTCAGTTGGTAGATATGTTGCACGATTAAACAACAAATGAAATGGTTCTGAGGGATTATTATTAGATGATTCGGCTCACATGGAATCGACGCATATTCACGTCGCCCTCCCACTCTAATAAGAACGTTGGAGAGGAATGGTGAAAGGTGCTTCATCGGACTGTTGATCGGTGTTTCGCAAATTGCTGTGCAAGCACTTAAGTTCATTCTCGAAGAATTGTCTCTAAACTAACCTCAAGACCGCTTTTGGCATCTCCTAGGTCTGCCATGGTGTGAAATTTTGAAAAGAGTTCTGGTTGATGCGAGACTTTGTTATTCAGGAAGACTGGAAATCATCGCAGTCAAGCAGCATGCCTTAGAAGTTTCCTCCAGCTACCATTAGCAGAAAAGTTCGTTAGCCAATGATCCTCAACATTGACAGTATTTACAGTAACAACGCATATCTTTAAAACAGCAATGGACCGTTGATCTGGTTCCTTGGGTCATTAGTCAGACTTCTTGCTCAGGAATGCCGGCACGTGGGCCGCATACCCTTTTCCAGTCTGTCACCACCTACATCTCTTGAAGCTTAGTCCGCTGGCTTACCCTAGAAATTAACGTATCACCATTGCGTAGCGTCTGATAGGTCTAATATAGTAGAGATACGGTTAGCTGCAAATGTTTCAAGGCGTGACGTGATGTTCCGTATCAGTTGTAAGACTACAACTGAATCCGTCCACATGGTCTTCGACGAGATTGGTAGTGTTAATTCCAACTCGGTCTGCTTCACTAGTTTGGCGACCAGAACTGTAGCGATGAGCCCTAACCGTGGTATGGTTTGAACCTTAAGAGACGTGACTTGAGATTTGCCCCACACAAACTTCCTACATGAAGTACCGTCTTTGGTCATGGCAAGAAGGCAGACCACGGCCCCGTACCCTCTCTTTGGCGCGTCCGAAAACCGTGTAGTTGATACTGTTCTACGGCATCTAAACCAGTCAGGATCAAGCAGCTTCGGATTCAAACGTCGCCAAAGCCCTGAAAATGTTTCGTCCAGGTAAACCCCTGTCACACATACTTATCATGGATCTTATCGTCACATCCGAGGTTTGATCGGCACAGTTGCTGCAGTAGTAACTTGGCTTGTAACAGAACGGGAGCGACAAACCTACGTGGATCATAGAGGGTTAAGATATAAGAGAGCATGGCTCTTCTGGTGACCCTGTCTGTAGGCCGCTTGACTGTGAAGCTGAATGTGTCTGTAGCTTTGTTTCAGTCGACACCTGGTGTTCTGTGGGTATCGACCGGTTTAAGCTCGAGGCACATTTCCCCGTTCACTCGTTCTTCCTAAGGGAGGTCATCGAGGGTCTCAACCTAGTTGCTACACCATTAGTTAGACGGCAGCCATAAGTTCGCAGAGCTGTTCGCAGATGAGAATCCACGTCCCTAAGGGCTTGCACAGAGTCGCGGCAAATTAACCAATCGTCAACGTAGAAGCGCCTTCGCAAGTAATCGACATAGTGAGCTGCGGGAACGTCTGTCACCTGATTTATTGATTGATTGAGCGCGTAGATAGCGACACAGGGGAAGAGGCTGCGAAGAACTGAAGTACTGCCATTTGCTAAACCTCAGGATTACGTGGTAACTCACCATATGCCCACCATAGAAAACGTAAAAACGAAAGTTGAGAATTTGGAACTTGAACCTGATGGAACATAGCTTCAATGTCTGCCACCACTACGTACAGAAATTCACGGAATCGAATTAAAACCCCACTCAAACTGTTAGCCATGTCTGACCCCTGCATTAATTGGAGGTTGAGCGATGTACCCCTGTACTGGCTGGCGCAGTCTAACACTACTCTCAGCTTCTCTGGTTTTATTGGATCTACTATAGGGTAGTGGGTAGATACCAAAGTTGTCCAGAACCAGCAGTAGGTGTCGGTGCAGCAGGTTCAACGTAACCCTTGCCGATATATTCGGAGATCACCTTGGCGTTTCATTCCTTATACGCAGGACTTTTCATAATTCTGTTCTTCAAGGGATATAAACGCCTACGAGCAACAGGCTCGTTGTCAGATAAACAGAGAGAGCCTAACTTTAAAGGAAACAGGATTTCCAAGTGCCCTATATTAAGATGCACTTGGGTTTCGAACAAGTCCAAAACTCTTTTGTCGTCCACGGAACGTGCTTTGTCCATGGGCTCACCGAATTCAAAATTACGCATTTGGTCTAGCCTCTTTATAAAAGAGTCTTTCTTGCTCAAAGAGTCGACATTACGTTATAAGCACGATATTTTCCACCTATCAGTCCCATGAGTACCCATTTGAGAGGGGTCCGAATAGCATAGGGGTCTTCCTGTCCACCGTATCGATGTTCGAGTACCCAGTGAGCGGCAGGTACATTCATCCGGATGAGTAATGGTACCCTCGGTCCGTCAAAAATTGGAAAATCGACGGCACCTAAATATTTCCAACGTGCGGCTCCATTTTTAGTTACTAAGAAGTGCATTAGGGTTGAGAAGATAGCTAACGGACCAGGTTTTCTTAACTTTCAGTCACTCTGTCCGTCTATTGTAGTTAGCTGGAAACCCACCACTTCAGAGCCCACTTCTGCTGTCTAAACGACAGTCGATACTGGCAACATTGCTGGATGGCCAAAAAGGCCTAAGCGTTGGAATAGGTTTTCGTCGATAAGTATAGTGTCCGAACCAGTATCCAAGAATGTGTATGTGGTCACTGAACCGTGCAGTCCAAACACTCTAACGGGTAACACTCCCAAGACAACGACTTGCCCAGAGCCGTATGTTGTAAGACAGTGAGTTGTTTCAGTACAAGGTTCCGTGTCCTCTTTCGCCGGGAACCTATCAACCTTCTCTTCTTGCCGGTGCAGTAATTGGTGCTAGCGCATGGAATATCGCGCGACACCGCATGCCTTACGTGATCTACAGTTAATAGCGTGGTGGTTAGGTTTTAAAATTGGAGTGACGCAATCAGTTACCTTCAACGAAGGCTAGTCTTTGCGGTAGGCTTAGAGTGAAAAAATACCGTATACCACACAGAGAATCGAGGTTCTACTTTCTAATATGTGGGGTTTATACGCTTTACGTATCGGTACGCGATCGCCCTGGGAACGATTGTAGGTAAAAACGGGGCTTTTAAGAGTATGACTGATGTACTATTAATATGTAATATGTAATATGTAATATTAATATGGAATATTAATATCTCATCCACGAAATCAGTTAGTTCCCAGAACGTTAGCTCTCTACCAAGCCTTAGAATTGAGGATGCGGCCTCTGACCATTTGAACTGTACTGGTGGGGGAAGCCTTCTGATGATGACAGTCAAAGTTCTAGAAGAATTTAAATTGGCTATGTAATCCAACTGTTGCAACGTGTTCTTACAGTTTCTCATCTCCGCCACTAGCTTTATCAGGGCTTTTGGATCCATAGATTTTACGACTAGACCACCAATCAAACTGTCTATATGAGCCCTGGCAATTGAGTGAGGTTGGCCAAACCTTCGTCAAAGTGTCTTGAGAGCCTCACGGTACCCGTCTTTAGGTTTTCAAATAGCAAAGCTTTCAACAGCTTCCCCTGCCTCACCCCGGCAGTAATGGATCAGATAAGAAAATCAGCTTTCATTATCGCTAACCTTAGTTGCAATGTCACTCTCGAAGGTTCTCAAGAAAGGCCAATTTTGAGAGGGTTTCCGTCAAAATAAAATATCTCGCGTTGAGGTAGAGCAAAATGTGGGACCAGAGGGCGCCGAAACTCACCGAAAACAAATTGCTTTCGTTCAGACGGCGAGGCTTTCATTGCGTTCATTGAATTAACGACGTTCATCTTTTCTTGTAGCTGTCTCTCCAGATTTTGGATTCGTTCTCGGTACGCTTCAAGAACAACTTAGTTTTCTCCTGGAGTAAGAGAAGATCTCTCCAACTCAGGAGCTCATAAAGAGCACTGTAATTCTTCTATTACAAAAATTGGACTTGGTTAACTGTGTAGAATATATCCGACTGCCCACTGTAGCCTGTTCGGATAGTTTTACTAGAGTTCTGTTGAGCTAGCCGCATTTAGCCCGTTTAGCTTAAACCACTTAGGTTGGTTCACTTCGTGTCGTCGTAGGTAAGAACACAGACGATAACCGTTTAAACGAAAATACGGTTCTATAATATTAAAGGATTAGCAAAATATAAAGGGTACACCCCAACCAACTAACTCTTACTTACAAGTAGTAAGATAGTGTCAATTTACGCACAGAAAAGACAAGAGATTTATACAACTAACAAGGGCGTTGATGGGAAATACAAAAGACGTAGTTATCTGAATGAAGCAAGTAAATATAAGATAAACAGTAGTGTTGATGAATGTAAGATATTATATAAAGTTTTCTACTATTAAAGTCAAATGTACGAAACGGTGAGAAAAGATGTCTAATGTTGATAGTAAGCAACTATTTATGTTACTTTCAAACGGACGGTAGTGCTATAACGAGAAAATATACGTGAGAATCTAACATATTTCATTCTTCGCACAAGTGCCTTCTATCTTTTAACTACAACCGGGGATGTGGCCTGATGAGTGTAGTACTCTGAGTACACAAGCACTACATAGGCACCAGGAAAAACCCTATAAGTAAACTATTTAACTGTTATTTTTTTTCCGAGAACGGTGATTAAGTCAGCCACCGTCTGAAATCCCAGCTGTTCAGCCCTTCAGTATGGATGGGAATGGATTCGCCCAAACGGCGAGCCAACGATGAAGATTTCTGCAGGTGGTTGAGTTCATACCGGTCATCTGTAACGATAAGTAATTTAATTTTACAATCGTTTCAACAAGGGAGTGGAAATACACAGGAGCATGGGTCGCTTCGTCTTCGGCTGCAAAACGTTGGCTTAATAATGCATCAGACAGCGCTAGCAAATGAATACACTTCTCAGGATAGGCGTGAATGGAAGTGGGCCCGCATCGATGTCCATATTTGTCTACGAAGGTAGCACAAGTTCAAGGAATACCAAAATCAACAATAAAGCAGCCAATTAAATCTCCAAGGCCAGCCAGATCTTTGGACTCGCTGCGGTCTTCACGTCAGCGCTAAATTCAGGATGTAAAGAGCTGTTGTCCAGATAAGGCCTTTGCGTAGGAAGAAGAGCTGGGCAGCCTACACCAACACATTTTGAAAGCTCAAACAATCTAACCTCAGCTTCCTGCGAAGAATACCGAAAGTGGGGGACAATAAAGAATCCCCGTATATTGTCTTTGTTGCAAAATGAAGTCGGAAAAAGAAGCGGTTCTACTCTTTTTTCTTTGAATAGGAAAATAGACAGCATGTTTGCTTTATGCGTTTTTAATATACCGAATTAGCAAAGTTTTCTTGAGCTTACCCACAAGCACGGCGGCAAATAAGGGCCTTGTTTCAGCGATATGACTAACCAACAAAGCTCTGCGCTTAACGCAACGTACGAGGAAACATTAGTGCGCTTAACACCATATTTTGACGTACATATTGAAAGTTTATTAATTGAAGTCACATTAGATAGACATACTAGATTCCTTGCGGATAGGATCAATGGAAAGAAAGATGCCACAGGTAAAGGCTTATTAAACCACCTTAGGTTTCCGGTAATCTATGGACTTAGTTTAAAAAGCACTTAGATGCATTAGTTGCAAAACTCACCCTTTTTCCTACCCATTTGCACATTATTGTAATGGCCTACATGTAAATGAGTAGAAACGTATTATAAATGTGCTTTCTCTGGAAATATTAAGCGATAATCCGAAGTATGTTTTTGAGTAGAGGAGATTACATAAGTAGGGGTTTAAAGTTAATTATCTTACAGCGAATGCCCGAGATATGTCAATCACAACAGGATGCCTGCTTTTGAAAAGTTTATTTCTGGTTGCCTTCAAAAACATCACTCTTTAAAAAAGGGCTACTTAAGTAGCATGTTTTTTCACCAACTTTGAAATTTCAAATAGAGGTTATACAATTTTTTAGTATATGATGTCTTATTCAACGTTAATACTTAACAAAGGATTTGTTGCGACTTTAAGGAAGATGCTATTTCGGAGACTCACATGTTCGCTTCCGACTATGAGACCGAAAACGATAAGGGAGACCTAAATGACCATTTCTGGCTTATTAGCCATTATCAGTAAGCCATACCCAACCCAGGCGCTGCGGCACCCGACGCTCGAACTCGTGACCTGTTAGCTAGAACCCCAGCGCTCAGCCCACTGCGCCGCGAACTCATTGTCTTGCCGATTTCGATTGGGAATATTAACTATGGTAAGTAGGCACTCACCGAGTGGTTACAGGACTCACCCGTCCCGTTGTGCCTTGGGGCTCACTCACGAGCCCCGGCAGCAGCCGCAAGGTGGCTAATGATATAGACAGAAACGCAAGACCGACAAAGACAAGGGAGATTAAAATGACCATTTCTGGCTTATAAGCCGTCATCAGCCAGCCATACACAACCCCAGGCACTGCGGCGCGCTGGGCTCAAACTCGTGACCTGTTAGTTAGAACACTAATGCTCTACCAATTGGGATTGAGTGCGACTGGCTGATGACGGCTAATAAGCCAGAAATTGCCATTCAAGTCTCCCTTGTCTTTGTCGGCCATGTTATTCTGCCCATATCAATAGCCGCCTTACGACTGCTAACCTGCTCGAAAGGCAGCCCCAAGGCACAATGAGACAAGCGAATCCTGTAACCGATCGGTGAACACCTACTTACCATAACTAGGAGACCTGTAACTGCCATGAAAACTCTATTTGTAAGGCATAATACCTATCCATTTATCAATTCTGTTTGTAAAGTCAAGAACATGTTGAACATCCACTAAAAACTTTTATGAATTCTTTATTTCCGTAAATGTAAATGTCTTTATGCAAAAAATCTACAGTTTTTGTTTGGAAACCGTGAATTTAGGTTTAGGAACAGATTAGGTTTAAAATTATTTAAGAATGTAGAAAATATTTTAAAGCCCACCGATATCCATTTTTAAGTTTAAATTTTTAAGAGGACACGAGGGACTACCACATAAACACAGGAACGAATATTTTATGCATGTGTTCTATAAACTATACGTGACTGTATAAGGGCATTTAAAGCCAATGGAAAAAAATGTAGGCTACTTGAGAAGACATCTTCAGGGAGGTGGCCGGAAAGAAGCCGACCTCCGGTCGTGACTGACATATCTTTTGTGTATACTGTACCATTTACAATATTACAAATTTCTTTAAACAATCCTTTCTAACCAAAATCAAATTTCAGATTTTCGGTTAACATTTAATGCTAGAGCACATCTAGTGCATGCTTGTCAGGGCTGAACTCGTATCTTTTATATTGAGACAGTTCGAAAAGTGTGATAATATGCAAGCTTGTTGTTAACCTGTCCCGTAAATAAAAATTTTCAAAATTTTATCCGAAGAAGACTTTTGAGGGCGAGTATGTTAACGTGGCTATACCGGATGCCTAACGGTTCTGTTAGGCAGTTGCGAACGTGGCATCTTGCAGTTAGCCTATCGGAACAAGCAGTTTACCCTTTAATGGCCGGAGCAAGCTGGAGTTGCTTGCGTCGACAGACCTAGGAGTAGTGATTGCTGCGTGCGGAGTGGCGCTGTTTATTCTTTCCGTTTGATGCACTGCGAGACTAAACTTCCGCTAGCCGCGAGCATGTGACACAAGCACTGGCCGACCTCACCCCAAGGCAGCAGTCGCTCCCACGATGACCGTTAACTGGGTAAAGCACCTGGTTTTCCATCGATCGTGCATAGACTGGAAAGCCATTCAGCACGCGTCGAATACCGGTCAACGAGGTCGAAAAATTAAAGGCCCTTTAAAATAGCCACGGAAGTCGAACAACTGCTCGCCTCTTCAAATGATTACCAGTGATGATGTCAAATGATTTAGAACCGAATCTGAACGCCCCAGTCAATGTATTCAATGCAAATTAAAAGTCTAGGCCTGCTATAAAAAGAGGCACTGCAGTTTTTCCGACCTACTGTTACAGCTGGGATACAAAGAGTATCAAAGCAGTTTTACTGCATCCAAACGAATTTCCGTTAAGGAAGATAATACTTTCAGCAGCGTGGGCAAAATAAAGGGAAGACGAAAGCCCTGTGCGGTTAAAACGAATATTCCGTTGCTGGTTTGTGAAGATCTTCCTTAGCAGGCCTATATTCTTTGAAACTGGCAAATTTATATTTTATATGGTTTTATAAACATGAGTCAAGGAGGCGGGGAAAGATTTACTCCACAAGGAAGAAATATGAACAATAAAATTTACTTCATTATCTTCTTGAGGTACGATAACGGTCAGTGAAAAAATGAGTGCGCAATTTAAAACAAAGAAGAAACGGAATTTGCATATTCGCCCAATTCTCGGTAGTTCGCAAGCCGAAATAAATTCAAACCCAGCTGATATGTCTAATTAAATCAAAACAGACACAACATATAAACATATGCATGCACAAAATAAAAAATAAGGGATGATAAAGAGAAAATAATTCTCAAAATCCGTAAATGCATGCTAGTAAAAAGTAAAGAAGCCATTATACTGCTTCGTGAACTGACCATGATAACCTCCGGGACAGACGGTATTACCGGCAGTTTTCACTTAGTAGACAATTTGGGACTCCCTTCGGTTTGTCTACTTGAACTAAACATAACTGTAAAATTTAAACTTAAAACACTAACACTAATCCTTCCTGTAAATTCTTAACTATAACTCTACAAACCACTTCAACCTTAACCTCTAACACTAACCTTAAAATCCGAACTCTAGCACTAACCTTAAAACCCTACTGCCAACTCCTACATTTGAAACTTTAACCCAAACCTTGAAAACCCACACCCTAAAGTTAACTTATCTAACTAGTTCATTGCGGGTTGTTATCATTAGAATGTCAAAAAGCTTTCTTTGTAAAAACCCCCCTTGTATTGCTTATTTTTTGAAATTCATAAATTATTGGCAAAATTTTTGCCAATGTTTTTTTATTCAAATAAATTATTAGAGAGAAGGAATAAGACTAAGTAACTTGTAATGACAGTCAACAGAAATAATGTACAGTAAAGGGTTTAAAAAAAGAGTGGGTTAGATGTTCTTGCCTATTGCTCGGGGCATTTTCTGCATAAGGTTAACATTTTAGCGTTAGGCGCTTCCGAAACCATCGAATCATAGGGCGGGGTTTGAGAAGTCCACCTAAAATCCTGAATTAATTAAATTTGGAAATTTTATGGCCTTAGCTTTTGTTTGGAAATCAGCATGTAATTCTCTTCATAAGTGGACTTTGTTAAAAAAAAAGGATATTGCTTCAGCACCGTTGCAATTTTTGATTTCAAATGGAGGCAAAGTTTCTAGCTCCACGTATATGGGTGATTAGAGGATTTGGCTGCCTGAACAATGCTATGGGCTTTCCTCATAGTAAGGTCTGCATTATGCGAAATGACAAGAGCGCCAGAACATGGACTGATATGGCATGTTCTTATTAATTAACAATCAGGAACAAATGCCCGGGAATGACTGCACAGGACACTGCGTGCGGCCACATTGTCCGTATGCCAATTGACTGTACTCCTAAGAGGGCCAGACTTCCAGAATTGTAAAACTTTAGGACTTATCGCACCAACTCCGACATTTGAACTTGTGACTCTGTTTGAAAGGGTGGATGACTACAAGCGATAATTTGCCACCATGTGCACAGTTAGCGTGTGCTTACGTATGCGAAATCTGAGCACGCGATCAGTCCGACCTGTGTAATTGCAATGAAAGTTTTATCAGGGAATAGGATTCACTACGTAAGAGTCATCCCAAGGGTTAAATCGTTCCTCGAGTATCGTGACTCGGATGCGTATGGTAGATTTGGGCCAGCTCGTAAGCTCCAAACTTGAGCCAGTATCAGTACGGTTGGGGTTCTTTATTGGGGGCGAACACATTAGCATATATTTATAGGATTCGGACTGTCACTACGCGCAAATCGAGCGGTAAGGCCCTTTATTTCAGATCGCTGCACTAGGTTTAAGTCTGTGTGAAGAGTGTTCACATGTGGTTTCAATCGTGCATCCCTGGCTTGTGGCTGGGAAAGCTGAGGAAGTAAGAAGAGCTCGCTACCTGCCCTGAAACCATTGTATCAGTTTGACTGCTGGGCGTTCCCACCGTCTTTGTACTACTGCTGTGTGGTATTTGAGTTATGGCCGCTTACCCATTGCGTGGGAACAAAAAGGCCGTACTAGGATAAGAAGTATGACAGGTGAGGGAGGTGTGTTCATTAGTGATGCCGGTAGGGATTTTGTGACGAAAAAGGTGGTTTGGCTGCGTTTAAAATGTCATAAGATGTTTTTTATACCTTTCAGGGGTAAATATACTCTCTCAGTGCTTGCTACTTCACTATCAAATCCCAAATTGTACCTGTGTCCCTCATTCGTATGTTACAAGGAACTGTCATCAGTTTTACTCGTTATGCTTGACTTCTCAACGTCCACGTTGTTAAAGAAAAATAAAATGCGCTGAAAATATTTGGAATGCTCATATCAGCTACCTACGTACTCAGCTATTATGACAAACCTCAATTTTCTTCACAATGAGACAGGCAAAGCAGGTCTATTTGATCAGAGAAGTACGGAACTTCGTACACATAGGATGTGGCTTGGTGCTAGATGGTGGATGCAAACTACCGACTATCAACCTGTGTATACTTTTGTCTGTAGGATCTGAAATGTTTACTGACCCCTTAGTCATCAAAAACCCTATACAGTCACTAGGGGATCGATCTGCATCGTGATGCGTGCCGAAATGGTCAAAGTAGAAAGGTCAGTTCACACAAAATCTTAGTGATGAGCCTGCGTTCAAACCTTTGGTTTTTGTAGCATTCGAGTACGACCACGGCTTAAGGAAAGCCATATTCCCAAAGGCATAAAGTGGAAAAGGGTTAGATCTCGAATTTAAAGAAATAAGAACTTGAATATTGCTTTATTCTTCTCAAATCTATTATACAAGACTTATAGTGAAATGGAACGTGAGTGTTGTTTTAGTCGACGCAGAACACTTTTCCAGTGGAAACCACGTGACCGAGTCCTGTCTGTCATGCAAGTAGCGTGAAGATTTTAGGTTGGACCGCACGATTCTGGAGGTAGAAGGCAAGGGGGCAGATTGCCTCTACCGTTTTCCAAAAATGCAGACAGCGTTAATCATTCATAGTGATGGGAAACAAGAATAATCGTTCGGATAAAACGGATTACCTCCGGAACACCTTCCATATCCTGGTATAAAATGTGAACACGGTCAATGAGAAAGGAGACTCAGCTAATACAAATAGTTAATCAGCTTCTTCCTGTTGAATTATACCGTGTCCGTTTGACTCGCTCATCACCATTTCTCAGTGCAGACAGAACCAAGAACACCCAGTATATAACTCAAGTTTCCTATCAGAAAAAAAGTGGTTAACCATCCCATTTCATTAGGCATTAGAGGGCTGGATATTGAACGGTAAAATTGGGTTTGCCAGATTGGCACCCAGAGAAGGTTTTAGAATTTCAAGTATAAATCACTGTAGGTTTACGGTGTATCAAAACCAGTTTTATAAAGTCTAACTCTTAATTATGAACAAATTATAGGCTTAGAGAAAATTGAAGTTGTGAGCAGATATTGCGGAGTATAGTTCACAATTCACTATTCGTGGCTCATGTGTTTAAAAACTGAAAACTGAAGAGGTAGCCTTCTTTTCATTTACACATTTAGCTGAAAACGATAACACTGAAAAGACCAGTGTTTTTTTTTCCAAGTGCGTGCTCATTGGGTGACAGCAGTTTTTGATGTAGGGTATCTGTTTTTAAACTGGTGCATTTACACGCTCAGGTGCACATTCGTTCCGCGCCAGTCGCCTGCTTCTTCTCCCACATCCAGTCTTTATGACGTTTTCATAACACCGGATGGATGTGGAAGAGGAGCAAGTGCGAAAGATGCCACAACATTCACCGTCTCTGTATTCACCCTGGTGTAGTGCACAAGGTAAACGTAATCGGAATTAACAGTTGAACTGTTGATGCTTTTGAAACCAGTCCCTTTTGTGAAAACCTTGTGTGTTGTGCAGGGGGCCAGGTCGTACCTAAAATCGCGATGAGAGTTTTTCTTGCATTGTCAGCCTTGTTCGTGAGGCATTTGATGGACGTCGTCGCTCTTAACGGTCAAATTGACATGTTTCGAAAAAGACAGACTTATTGACTTCCACTATTTGCAGTAGAGCTTAAAGATTGCCTTCCTATATGGCGTGATAAAATTAATTAACAAAAGTATATTTTTTGAAACAAATCGGAACAATCATTAAAAACTGTAGGATCACAGTGGGATAAGACAAACTAAAGATTAAATTCCATCCAATGGGGAATAAGCAGCCTAACCCTCCTGTGACAAGTCTAGAAGTCTACTATACTCATGACTCGTGAGCTTAGCATTAGCAAAACACAAATAACTCTTTGCCTACTCCTTTATCTACAGAGTCCAAATTAGATTTTAGTCTTTATCTTTCCCTGAGAGATTTTTAAGAAAAGTGTTTCGCCTGAGCAAAATAGTACAGAAAGACAGTAATTACAGTGCAAGTTGGAAGCGACGACGTCTGAAAAAGGAGCAAAGGTTCATTTTTTTTTACTGAAATGACTATGGTACAGTTTTTCTTGGATTTTGAAGCCATATGACGAACTCTGCTACGCATATTCTGATCGAGTATGCCACCTGAGTTTGTGTCGTTGAGTATGCTTGCACGTGTGGTTACAAAGCATCATGTGCGAACGCCATAATTGTCTGCAGCTAGATCAGATGGGTGCTGACCTAGCTAATTTCTAAGTATGGCAACGAAATTCTCTTATTTGTAGGTGATAGCACAACAAATTTTTGAGCACTCACTGTCAGTAAACATATGTTTGCGTCTATTCCTCTTCTAAGTCGATGACAGCTGTGAGGAGAAAATGGGTTTTGGCGGTGGCTAGATGTTTTAGACATGGTTGAGGACTTATAATTGAGAGTTTAATAACTTGGTGTAAGGGAGCATAAAGCAGTCAGTATTTGCGTGGATCGGTAGGAATATGTGGGCTTTAATATGGGTTAGAGGAGATAAAGGATTTGTACAAAGACTTTCAGAAAACGCGAAACCGGGTTCGTTAGCCACCCAGCTGCCGCCTCTCCTACCGCTGCCTCATTACGATTAAACAAAAAGTGCGTTTACTAACGGTGACTTATTTGGGTTCCCTAATTTTTTTTTTTGGTGTGCATGTATGTGATTTCAGTTTGAATCGTAGGAGTACAGGCAGGACTATGGCGTGTGCTACAATACATTGTGCCGAATCGCTGATGATACCTATCATAAGGCACTTGCGGATATTGAGTTTGGGGCAGGTGCAGTTTTTTTCGGCTCAGAAACATTCGTGACATAAATGCCAAATCTAAAGCTCTATTTAAGTTGAATTCTTCAAGGGCAGACGTCAAGGTGGCTGCAGATAATGCTTCATGACTCAAAATTCAAATAAAGTTTCTCGCATTCGTCTTCTTTCAGTTTGCCCTACGAAGTAAATAAGGTAAGGGAACGTCTCCAAAAAGTCTTGTTGTGTCTCGCAGGGTGGCAGCTGTGAAAGCTAGGAATTTATCGAATGCTGAATCGATTCGTATTAAAGTTTTTATTGATCATTCCCTTCAGGTTTTGCCAGTAGAGAACACTAAACTGCACCCATCGTCCCGTCATTTCACAGCAGAAAGTCAGTTTATTCTATTTCTTTAGTAATAATCTAAATGAGGAGGCATTTGTAGAGTCCTGGTAACCACCTACTGCATGTTAATGATCAACGTTTAATCTGTTCAGTAGCTGTTATCACTTGTCAGTCATTTTTTTCTTCTGGGTTGTTCTATTTAAATAGGTTGTAGATATAGGCTGATGCATGTCGCAAGATCAGTATAAATTTGTCCAATTTTCCCGAACTTTGCTGTTTAATGCCTTTTAGTGAGTAAACCTGTAGAGCTGAGGACATAAGGCTTATAAGTCGGACCATAAAACTAAAAGCAAGAGAGTTCATTTTGAGGACTTACAAAAACTTAGTGAGGATAGGTAGTTGTGGAATGCAGACATATTTCCTATTTCTGTCCTATAAGAACAACACAGTTAAAATCTTATTATTATCTTATTGATATTGACACCACTAGGAGAATAACAGGTCTGCTAACAGAGAGCAGCGGGCTCCCCTTAAAAGCCAAGATTTAGTAAAAAACAAGAACAAGTGTATTTGTAATCGACTTAAAGTTTAGAAATGGTCAAAGTGTAGAGGAAGCTAGCTGGCCCCGAATAAATCAAGAAAGAGGGCTGTAAGGACGATTATTTTGTTCTGCACGCAGGGACACTATAGCAGGAACTCCTTCAACAAAGGAAAAATTCCCTCATCTTTATGGTGACGAAAGAAGACTACAAACTAACAACTTCCTCTTATTTGCTACAGTCTTCGTACGTATCACACAGTGCGGTCACAAAGCGTTGAAAACATGCTCCAAGAACATAAATTTCCTGTCATTCTAGACATACCGTTACGTAATCCACCACGCCATCTTATTTTTGCGTTTTGTTCTTTTTGGAATGGGATAAGTGTAATCCACATTAACCTCCAGAGCATGCTATTTTATCAGGAAATCCCACCATAGGCAACATCCCATGATGAGATCAAGTGTAAATATTTGTTCGGGTAAATTTCAGCGTTCATTTTTCCAAGCATAAATATTTGCCTACAAAACCAAACGTTTGTTTAATATGAATCATTATGCTAATTCCCCGGGTGTTTCACAAATCTGGATCTTCATGGGTGAAATCAGTGGATTCTGAATTTAAATGACATTTATTTTTAGAAAAAAGGTGACCATAGGACATGGTATGGAACGTAGCAAGCTTGTTAAGCTGTATAAGAAAAGTCAGCCATGGTTCAGTTCCCTGTTTAAGGGAATTATTCGCTCAATCCATTTGACATATGTCGAAAAAACCGCCCTCAACAGTGCAGGTGAAGATACCTTGACTTGAATAGTAATTTTATGGGGAATGAATAAATATAATAAAAATGGTCAGGATATTTAGGGTAAATAGATAACTTCATGCACTGCACGTTACATGTGCGCGATATTTAGCGTCGGTTTGCAGGGGGGAGGGAGGGAAGAGGCTCAATACAAAGCGTTGCGGCAACAGTGTTTAATCCGTGGGATGGATAGCTTATAGGGTAGTGGTAGCGTAACTTTTTGCAGTCAAGTCCATGACCAGAATGCTATCGTTTTATCAATTATAAAGCTTAAATGAACTGATGGTAAGAGTCAGAAAGATAAGAAGTGAAATGAATTGCATACTACAGCGAATAAAATCGATGTACCTTGTAAGTTTTAGCTCGTTTTCTAGTAGAACTTATTTAAAAGGTTTGTCGTTTATTAACCAAAAACCTTTGGTTATCGATAAAATGAAAACGCAAGTTTCACGATACCATTGGAAACGAGAAGACCCGATCACTGGACCACGGATTTTCCTTGAGTGAGGTTTGACAGAACACTGGGGGCAGACGACAGACACGCCGATAGGTTTATCGATCGCGGGCTTCGTAGCCGAGGCGGTCCTGCGATCGTTAAAATCACGGCTCCTCTTATATGGGCCTGCATTCTGGGCTACATACAAAAATGTTATAACGGCACCATCGTTATCTAACAGGAACAGGTGATGAGATTAAAAATATCGAAGCCGTTTTTCTCGACATAAACTTTAAGGTAGAAGAGAAATATAACAACCAACTTGCCTACTTTGATCTTCTTGTCTGCTGCAAACACTGTGATGGCCTAGAAACCAAGCCTTTTAAGAATGCAAAAAATGTGACGCACCTGCTGGACTTCAAATACGACTGTAGGCGAGCAAAATACTTGGGCTGGAGTGCGATCGAAGGACAACATGGTTGAATAATTTTACCTTTGAATAATGTTCACAGTGAACGGCTTTACGGGGAACCTCGTGAACCAGCGCATATGAAGACAAAACAACAGCCAAACATCACTGGTTCCAAATGTTTGTGGCTGTTCATGGTCCTTAGAAACGTGTCAAAAGCCGTTAGTTGACATCTCATTATTTAAGTTGTGCACAGACCGGAGGCAACCAATAGATGCCAAAAAATAAGGTCGGACTTAGTTTACCATATCTGTTGTTGTTGCTGCTGCGGTTAAAGCAATTGCGTCAGAAAAAGCAAGTTTTCTTCGATTACAGAGGACCGTTCACACAGAAACAATGGGAGAAATGACACCAGTTCCCAAGTCGCAGTACGGTAATACGGCAATAACTTCAAGTTCGAAATGGTCAAGATTCTCGTGAAGGGAACAGTCACGCAAGCCGCAAACTTATCGAATTAGGGTCCTCCGACCCATAGTTTAGTAGGAAGTGCATTAATCTTAACCTACCCACTTACTGTTGAAACTGTGCCTGGGCAGAATAAATGGTAAAATGAAGTGAGCGCGAACGATCCTTGTTTCTAGTGACCATACCAATGAGTTAAATTATCCAGTAATTGTCACTTCAATGCGGCCGAGCAAATAATCATCCCATCAAGTGCGAACATTTTCGTTGAAAGCGGAAGCGGCTGATTTTGATACCCACGTAGTTGCGTCTACTTCTTCTTCTCCCCAGAAAAGACCAAATCCATCGAAGAAAAAGATGCTAGGTTTATATGGATCTTGTTTCTTCTTGAAAAGTGGAAAAACAACACAAAAAATCTACTTGCCCATCATAGCACGAAGCTATCATCCAGTTTAACATTACCAGCCACAGCCTAGGAAATAATTAAGACTGACGTAGAAAAAATTAATTTGCTTTGACTCCTCATAAGAAGCCTTGATATATTTTTAAAGTTGTAAAAAGGGCTAAACAGGCAAGTCGATATAAGGAGGTTGAAATGGTTGGCTGCGGCTAACGTTTAGCCATGGAAGACGTACTCGCTTCAAGAAAGGGTCGGACAATCTACGCTCTATGATGGTATCCACGTAAACATCTCTTTTGGTCTAGCTGACTTCATAGATAGTCAGCTGCCGCACCTTTTCAATTATTAATCAGCAGGAAAATGTACTCATATAAATCAGGGCAGGGTAGTAAAACGTAAAAGAGACCAATGTTGAGTGATGAAGGAAAGGGAATCTGGATATTTCTGGTCTATCTCCTATTACTTGTTACTGGAATTTTTTCACTGCAATCTCTTTTAACAGTAAAATATTATAATACGTTACTGGTATGATGATAAAGGATAGAAAATGCGCGTTTGCTTACTTTTCTTTTATGAATACCTTAAATTGTAACTCATGCAAGGCACCTTCAAGGGAAAGGCGCCTCATGAAAGGCGCCTCAAATATAAGCACAGATCAACTCAGATCAGTTTAACACAAAAAGCAAAAGTATTTGAGATTTGATGCTGCGAACTTTTATAAGTACGGTGCATACTTCGCCAGGTAACATCATTAGGCTCCAGAATAAACAAGCCCTTTAAAGCTGTTTTAGACTATTTCAAAATGGCCTTCATCTTGCAGTTACTTCCCAAAAAACTGCAACAAGCGTTATCTATCCTACGAAGTTTCTATTCTTTGAGTAAAATATAGGTTGCAGTATGCTATTCAGAATAACAACCGGAAATTGTGACCACCTAGGACACTTAAACAACGTTCTGGATTTTGGAAATCAACAACCATCGTGGACACTTCAGCCTCTAACCATCTTCCCTCGACTAGTGCTATCAGCCCGCCTTATAAACTTAAATTACTTTGATTTTACAGCTTTATGGGAGTGGTTTCTTTGTTTTTTTTTGATTTTTAAGCTGAGGAATCATCTTCAACATTACGATGCCTTGTAGGACCAACTAACATAAAACGCAAAAACGTAAACGCCCACAGTGCATACGGCTTTGCGCTAAATTCCAAAGAAATTATATTCAGGATTAAGGTGAGGGTTGCGATTAAGTTTCGGGTTAGGTTTAATTTTCAGGTTAAGGTCAGAGTTGGGTTTAGGGTCCTGGGTGGAAAAAGGTTAAATTTATTATAGTGTTAGCTGTAAGGTTGAAGTTAAGGCTGCGGGTTAAGATTAAGGTGAAAGTTTAGCGTTATATTAGGGTTAGTGTTAGCGTTAAGATGGGTATATTTGCACTTCCTGCAATTCATCATAAAGGTACCTATTGTAAGCTGGTTGGGTTGTTCCAATTTCCATGCCCTGTTTAAGCGGCCATACAAGGCATCTCTACCTCAGCATTTTAAAGAAGATAGAATACATACAGCCATTCCATTTAGGATTCATAGTGACTAAGTAAGGTCAGATGAAGTTTAAAATATACCTTGACACTTTAACTATATATATATATGACACTATATAACTATATGGTTAACTATAACTTTTTTAACCATAATGCAACCTCTTAGACTTGCATACAAACATTTCCGCATCGATATTTACGAAGAAAATATTACCGCCTATTTGAAAAACGTTTCTGAAAAACCCCTTTTTGGCTTAAATGAATTAGGTCAAGGGCCTTTAACGACTAGGAGTTCTTAAAAACCCACCCACATAGGTACATTTTAGAACTCTTAGTTAATAAGAGGATATCTGAAGTGGGTAGAATAAATATTTCTGTGATCAATTTGAGTGGCAAACTCAGCAACCACATAGGTAGGGTACACGTGATATTGCGACAACAACGTTTTCATTACCGAAAGAGGAGGTTTAAAGAGAGCACTTAAGAATGCCTCCAGAACTTACCGGGGTGAAAGTGAGCTATCCTGAAGACTGTGGTTTTCAGCGATTTATATGCGTGTAAGCCTTTATTTTGCGGTCTTTGAGGTGTTTTTGCTTTTGATTATCCTACTTAGCAAATTAACTTTAGTTGAGGTCAGTGAAAAAACGTTTCAGAGGTTTGCGGAAAACAACTGAATGTGTACAAATACTGAATATTAATCATTTCATGAAAACAAAATGTCAGAATCATCAAAGCTTACGATGAAATTAATATATTAATATACCGATATGCATGCAGAGAAAAACCTTATAAGATTTCCCTTATTCCTCTGCCCGGTAAAAGGCTTGCTAAGAGACTGGAATAGGGAACCCCATAATACAGGTAGTCTGATACAAAAATCAAGGAAGATTAGGGCTAGGTTTAAGTGTTGGCTTATGATATGTACCCTTACCGGAACTTGGAGCAAAGCCTCCAGAATTAATTAGGGTTTCCTATTCCTGCTTCTTACCAAATATATATTAGGGAAATAGATGAATTTTTATTCATTTCACAAAAGGAGACATCCAGACCCCAAGTAAATATTTAGAAAGATCTAAATTAGGAAATAGATTTCTAACCAGAAGCATTCTGTCGACAATTGTTAAACAGAAAAAAATGCATCTATCTGCTGATATTTCCTACATAACTTCCGGAACATAAGCCTAAGTGTTAAACCTATGCTCCAATTGATTCCTTGGTTGCACCAAATGTTGGTATGCAACGCAGCCACATTAAGCTTGCAAATTTCTTTCTTCGGCCTTCCCTTCTGAGAAGAACTTTTAACGAGGCAAGCAATATTTGATTCAGTGTGTAGCCTGATGCACAACCTAAGTGGAAACCAGAGCATCAAGCTATTATTGAAGCGCAAATATTTGTATTTACGAGTATGTTACGTAGTTGATTGGAGTTTGCGATGGAGACAGGTCTAAAATCAAATTAAAGCCAGTAAACAAACAGGGCCGCGTATGCCAGAATGAAATAGCCGGGTGTGATGACGTGCCGTTTGTGTATGTGTGCGTGCGAAAGTAGAGGGAGAGTCCCAATGCCAAATAAAATATAGGGGCAAGATAAGGATGAAGAAGTGGAGAGGAAAGGATTGTATAAGTTTCACATCAAATGTATAAAGAGGAGGGGAGGTCATACATCTGTCATGACAACATGAAGAGATAAGTAAGGACTTACAGGGGATAATTGTAGGTGTGGTGAGAAAATGAAAGTGCTACACATGGAATATTGAAACGAACACGATTAATTTTGTCGTCTTATGATATGAATACCTAAGCAGTTGTCCAGTTACCAGAGGGACTAAAAAACCTTATTTAAAACTTTAGATAGGTAAATAAACTTATTCATTTTTATTTGCCTTAGTGCACACGGCTCGCAGGTTTACTTACGTACGCGTCTAAAGAGGTCCTGTTATGCAGTTATGTTTGAACTACCTTTTTTACGCAGTTCTGATCGTACTGATAATTTAAAACTACCAACGTTAATATACTTTGACATAAGCCTTGCGTATTTTCAACGTTCCGCTACGTAAACTGAAGTATATCGGTCAAAACGCGTTCAAATAAACTACCAGCATGACTAGTATGTTGGGCGTGTGAGCAAAACAGGCGGCTGACAGGAAAACAGTAGCCAAATATTTTGCAACACTACAGGATGAAATAAAACAACTAAACAGCAAAGTTATTACCAAGTCAGCTGCCAAGTGGCAGTAGGCTGATTTTTTGAGAGTTTACATCCATCTCCCTGTGCCATTTATAATCAAAAAATAGTGGTGCGCTTGTTCGTTTAGTGATTAAGGTCTATAGGCATTTCCTACTAATCCACAACAAGAAGGCCCAGAATAATATATTTATAGAAACTGAGAGTCTAATTGAATTACAATTTCTGAACGTGAGGAGAGTACGCTACGCATACAATGACGAAAAGTTTTTGAAATATCTTATGACCGCAAACAATCCAAACTGTACTTCTCAGTTGTTTCGTGTACGAACCCAAAAGAATATGTTATTATCCAAAATACAGATAAGATATTTTCATTTTGACTAGCATGCTCTTTTCGGAAGATAATAGTGGACAAGAAAACAGAAGTGAATCCTCGTAGATACAACTTATGGTCAACGAACATATACTTAGTGGGATTGTGGAGTTTTCACAAACCATTCTTTCTACAGAAAATTTTCAAAGACGTTATTGGAAAACTTCAGCAGCCATATAGGCTGTCAATGGTTTTATTTATTGGCCATACTAATGAAAATACGAGTGTAGGGAGCATTTTCAAGCAAAATAATTCTTTAAGATGCTGCAGCTTAACGGTTTATAGGGGAGGAACTTACAACCCAAGTCTTGATTTCCCGACAAAAACCTGAAAGGATTGATACTGTCCTGTGCTCAAGCAGGAAAGAATGCTGTCAAAATTGAGTAATCAACCGGTTTTAGTTAAAAGTTACTCTAAAAATCTTTTAGGAATATTTCATTTAATGAAGAGTTTATGACTGCAAATATGCTAGAATGAACGGTCCACTATAAATCCAATAAATTGATGCCTGAAGTGAGTGAGGTTAGGCGAGAGCGATATCCTTACCACACCTGAATAACATAAAAAAATGAAACCTTGGCTCAATGTAGCTTGGTAAAATTATAATGCAATTGCATATAACACGAACTATATCAGTTCTTTTCAGGGAATACGTAGTCAATGTAGCAAAGGAAAGTTTTAGAATTTTAAGTGATATTTAAAAGGCAAACTGGCATTTGAAGTAGAAACTCGCAAAATTACCAACATTATTCCACCTTCATTCTTTGCTCAGAATCCCATATTTCTCATCGACTGGGTCATATACATCTAGAAGCGTTTCCCGTCGCAAATAAGGATCTCATATATAATAATAATTTTCTTAAAGTATACTTCAAAATGTTGATATTGTATAGGTCTATAAATTGGGAAAGTTTACAAAATTCTTGTTATTCATTTAACAAGTAAGCGCAATTTGACGGCAGTTTAATTAAAGTTTCTTCAAAAATAGTTTTCCCCTTTACCATATACTGTAAGGCTTCCAGAATGAATGTTTTCTGACTTTTAAAAAAGGGAATTGGTTCAATTTTCACTTCACCGTGAATTGGTTCAAAACTAAATTTGCGTTAAGACCACATCAGTGCAACATAAATTATTAACGTATCACAACCTAGCTGTATGCAATCAAACATTAAACTCCAAAAAAAAACCATATAAGTAAAGGGCTAGGCTAACAGCGTCTTAGAATTCAGCAGTGCAGAAAAATTCGGAAGAGCTAGAAAACATATTTGGAGATGTACTAACGAATCTGGACATTCAGTTTCTAAGAAATGCAGGAAACGTATATAAAAACTTGCGTTTTGATCTGCGCTTTATTAAAATACTGTCTAGAAATAAAAGTATGTTCATATAAGTTTTTTAAAGTATTCAATCTCAAGCACAAAAATTTAATACATTATTTTCACTAGTACGAAGCATTAAATAAATACTTACTAAGATATGCTGTAAACGTTTAAAATGATCGATATTCAGCGAGACAATAGCATGCGATAAGTGTATGTAAGAACGATTCGCTTTTTTTAACTAGTACAGCATTTGCTAGTGTTGGTTATGACAGCGCATTCAGAAAATACTGGAAGAACTTTATACGGGACTATATTCTAGCGAAAATCTTGTCATGGTACCTGAATCAATCCTCAAGTCATGCACAGGGACCTTGACTAAAATTGATGAAGGGTGAATTATATGTAGGAATATTTTAAAACCGTTGGTTTACCGTCAAAGCATCAAAGCCATCAAAGCATCATGCTTTCTTAGGCAGACCAGCAAAATATTTTCACATACACTTAAATCTCATGTTAGTAGGAAAGAAGTTGAACCGCTTATTGCTGATGGAAATATTTCTAGTGGCACTTTTTCCGAACGTATGACTTTCTTCCTACGAATAGGCATTTACAGACTGCTAACGAAAGGTGAGCAATTTTATTTCTGTAACATATTTGTATGTAGTGAGCCAAGATTCGCGCCCTGGAGATCATTACTTTACAAATGTCGGAAAGATGTTCTTCACGATTTACCAAATGTTTTTGTAAAAGTGCATACCCAGTCGATGTGGGCTTCAAAAACACTATCCGCGATAAAGATTACTGTAATCAATTAGTCAATCTGAACTATGTGGCTGATCTTGTTAGCCAAAACGTCTCTGAGGTTGGGTTGAAATCTATGCCCGACTGGATAAATTTCACTTGAATTGGATTGACTACAGAATGCAATAAGACCAGTATATTTAGGTGGCTTGCCCCAGGTAATTTCAAGGTGAGGACTCATTGCGAATGATTTTAACGGTCTTCTTGGAAACAATTATTAATTCGGCTGAGAAAGAAAATTTCCCACGACCTTGCACAATGAGGCACAGAATGTATGGTTCAGCTGTTTCTAAGGGGCCTGATATCAGAATGCCTGTGTTGCAACCGCCTTTTTGAGCCACGTCCTGAAAGGCGACACCGCCCAGATTGTCACCTGTAAACATGCATGGTGGAATACGCGGGCAATATTTTGACGTAAACTATGAGCTTCTAATACAGGTAAAGTGAAAAAAGGAAAAATCGATGCACAGTATCTTTGGAAGGTGACAGAAACATTAGTAAGTCATAAATACTGTGGATATTGTAAAATGTGAATAGCCAAGCAAACAACTTGGGCATTATTTAGCTGATGCGGTTTTCGACGAAAAACAATATTGATGTTCACATAAACGAAGAATACAACAGACGAGACACAGCCAGCTGCTTAAATGTCGTAACTGATCATCAGTAAGTTAGGTATACACACAAGTCTGGTAAGCTCGCCAATATCACTGCTGCGGTAGGATCTTGATCTATCCTCACTTTAACGACCGTTAAACATCTGTTTGCGTCTGCCTGTTGCACCATTAGCGTAATATCTATGTATACATGTGACCCGTTTCCTATGGCACAGAGTTCTTTGCCGCCAGTAGCAAGCTAGCGGGCGAACAGAATAGGATCAAGCAAGATTCGTACCATATCAGAGTGAGCCCTGTTTGCTATTTGTGCTTTAAAACAAGTACAACACTTAGCCTGACAGTCTGTTTTCTTCACTTACACCGTTAATTTCTTTTTGTGCCTGCAAAGTCATAAAAACTGAAAGAATGCCATTTACGGAGAACATAGGACACGGCCACAACAGCCTCTTAGAGTCAAGGGAATAAATCTCGTTTTCAAAATGGCCTTTTTCTAGACAATAAATATCGAAAATATTAATATTCTGCAGATCCGAATATTGGTTGAAACCCGCTATCAAAGCCTAAACGGCGACTAACATGGCGTTCAACTTGTCAGCGGAGGTATTCGTAAGAGGACAGAAAAGTGCTATAAAATTTGATCATCTGCAGAAGGAACTGTTAGAATAACCACTAAGCACTTGCCCCTCTTGTAAGTAAAGCAACAATAAAACTGAAAAATCAATCTTTTCTTATTGACGTAAATGATTCTCAGCATCATAATCTACGTGCATCTGTTCAAGCTTGGTTATCTACTTGAAAATGATCCATGTTGCAAACAGGGTGAGATAAAGGAGGTTCGGATTAATTATATGGGCTAAGAAATGTGTCTTTTGAGTGATAAGGTTATGATTTTGCCATTAAAAGCAAAAAAGTCTACAGTACAACCCAAAACCTAGGGTGCCCGCGTCTCTTTTTATAAGTTCTTTAATATGCTTCGTTATATTAACATATGACAAGCCAACTAAAATAACTTATTTAAAAGCCTTCACTTGCAAAAGAATATGAAAGTTAGACGGGTTAGTTTTTACAAAGCTCGGAATCAAAGTAATAAAAAAATACCATGCATCAACTTAGTAGAGAATAAAACTAAAATTATATGTAAGCATAACTCCTTAAAATTCTTGATTTTAATCTGAAATCTTGGAGGGTAGGCATAAATTGACGAACGAAAGTTAATGGGTTTTTAAAGTTCGTGCGATTCACGAAAATAAAACGATTATATTCCGAGCACCATTATTAAAGTGGAATTGTAAGGACTGAGGACAGGCTTGCATGCTTGATTTAATTTCGAATGTTTAAGATAGCTCCCTGTGATTGAAACCCACAGTTAGCCTTGGCATAATGTGAAGCAGAAAATAGGTATAATAAGGCACACACATAGCACTATCAGTGCGTTTACACTACCTAATAAGTAAATTTAAAGCGTTGTTCTGAAGCGATATCATCTTTCTCTTGCGTGCATGATCGATAAAGCGTTAAAGTATTAAACAGTTTGACCTCATTTATAAATAAAACCTTTTGCCTAATCAATTTGGGATGTAATACTGCATATGAACAGGTAATTGTCATTTCTAGCGCAAAATGAGAAACAACGAACAACTATAAAGAAGGTGACTCGATCCCACGAGCTGGAAGAATAACTTTCTGACGTTTTACTTACTGCATAAACTTCATCAGATGCAGCAGAAGATAAGGTAGTTGTTGATTTGGATAAGTTTGTGGTTGCAATAATATTTAC
The DNA here is from genome assembly GCA_017591395.1 of Schistocephalus solidus. NCBI lineage: Eukaryota > Metazoa > Platyhelminthes > Cestoda > Diphyllobothriidea > Diphyllobothriidae > Schistocephalus > Schistocephalus solidus. The sequence goes on along the minus strand of WEDG01000622.1, from coordinate 216,174 downwards.
ATATTATAAATATTTTAACCCTACTGGGTCTACAACCTTTTAGTTTGCTCGTATATTCGTCACAAAGCAACAGTTTTCGTTCTCAATCAAAAATGTTACTCCAATATCCCTTCTCCATGTGAATGCAAGTCGCTTCAAGTAACGTTTGGAAGACTGGGCTGATCTATCATGTATGTCCTAGCCGCGTGAAACTTTATGCTATCAGACTTCTCACCCATAAAATTTCAAAATCAAAAGTTGCTTATTTATGAATGCCTGCGGTGAAAGTACTATCTACTAACGTTAGCCATCATCGGCCGTTTTTAGATCCTAAAACAACAATTATAAAGCGATTCAGGCCATGCGAGGTAACAATCAGGTGGCATATGTGAATCTGCCTAATTAAAAACTTAAGAATCTGGATGTGAAGGGACAGGCAAAATAATAATTTCACTCGCTAAAATCTTTTCCTCTGATTTATATATCTTTGCTCCATTAGCGGCATTGTCGACTTACTTAAAAACCTATAGTTCGTCACTCAACACAGTAAAATACCTAATAGCTTTTAGTGCTGTCTGCCTTTGATTTCTGAGTTACTGCGAAGAAAGATTGGCAAGAAGCTCTCTCGACTGTTTCGATCATACAAGATGCTGTAATACATATGGGTCAGATTTCAGAGCTTATTTGAACTGGGATGGAACACATTTCAGTCACTCAACGGAAGGGCACCTCCAGTTGCTCTTGGTGAGGATGAATTCTCATTCATCGCAAAATTTACGACAAACTTGCGAGGTATATCCAAACGCTATACCACGATTTATGATTATGTGGTGGAATCTATTTTTAACATACTTTGTTACCCATTCTGCTCCTAGCAGGATCAGCGGCTATAGCAGTCAAAACGAACACATGGTAAACGGGGAACTGAAGAGCAATTTCAGACGAAACCAATCTCTTCTTCTGCTCTACCACAGGATTCCAGTAAGAGAAACCCTATGCAAGATGTTCTGTTAAAAAAGAGGAAATGTGGGTGCTTCATTTTGCAGATAAGCATCTGTTTTGTGTTCATCGTTTTCCTATGAAACACGTCGTTTTGCCACCCGCTTTTCGGTTTCCGGTTATCACATACACGTGCCCATCAGAATGCATTTACCTTCCCGCCCATATTTCGGCACATTTTGATCATGTCTGTTAATCTGATTTTTGTTTTGTAACTGCAGATTCCTCTAGGACCAACTGCATGCCCTTTGATAAAAGACACTGTTGAATGTGATTTCCACAGCGGCACGTACAGTGAAGTTTATGGTTTAGGTTTTGAGCGTAGGGGGCTGCTAAACTAGGGATGACTATTCCTGTTGGGTAGGTCAATACAGTCTCAATAGAGCCGATCATATATATGGCGGTGGTATTTGTAAAATTATGGTTTGCTTTCTGATCATTTGCGCTGCCTTTAGCTTGAAATGTCTGATGAAGCCCTGGCCTAGGCGGAACAGTAAGAGAGAGTGCAGAAGATGCTGTGAAAAACTAATATAAATATATGCTAAAACATGTACTAGTCACCATCCCTGTGTCCACCCTTTTGTGGCGCACATGCTGGACATAATCGAAATTGACGATCAAACTGTCGTGTCTTCTGATTCTTTCCCGTACCGAGTACTTTAAAGTAAACAAGGGATCAAAATGAAGAGCACTGTTTAAAGCATTATAAAAACGTCTACGGTAACCAACGTTTACCACAGCCCTGATTTTCAGAGCAGCTGTTAATTAGCAAGTTAGAAGTATCAATCAAGATCAAAAATCGATATCAAGGACTGAGAAGTTAGGCCAACACTGACCCCAGAATATAACTTACCACGTTGTAAAATACAGTGCTACTGTGCAAATGATCGATCCCCTTCGGAATTCCAAATATCAGATTGCGTTCCAAACGAATGTTCATAAGGCGGCGAATACCTAATGGGAAGTGGTGAACCAAAACATTCTTTTCATGGAGGTCAGGTAGAAATCTACTTATGCATATGCGACTCAGCTGACATTTCGCCAGCCTTTATGACAATCTAACAATCTGTGCGGTTGACGTGCAATCTACTGACAGCGTTAAGCTCTGATTAACGCCCTCCCTCTCGATGATCTGTTCATCATTGCTGGAGACTGTTATTTCTTGCGAGCTAGACGGCTTTTCGCACCACCACCGGTATGGTTTGTAGGTCTCATATAACGGTAGTTAAGCCTGCCGAATCTCATTGGCGAAACTGGTCGTTTTAGTACATCTCGATGCAACTTCGGACGCTATAACCCAGCGACGCCCTTAAAGTCAAGGAAAGTGTTTAAAATCTAGTTACTAATAACATGTTTGCAAGCAGGAGCAGGTTAAAGAAAGCTTTCTTCAGGCTGGGTCACGTGGAAAGAAATTTTTATGATGTGAATAAATAAAATAGGCAGGAGACAAATAGTCAGCCCTACAAACCGTGCGGATATTCAAGGAGAGTATAATAATGTGCCTGACCGACTGCTGTTCACAAGTAGCCTCCGTTCACCCCCCAAGTGTGTAAAAGGTGAATCGGTCGAGACAGCGAAAACCATAGGGAGATTCTAGATACTACAACCTTTAAGCCCGGTCCCGAGTAGAAAGAGTAGCAGGACACCAGTTGAGAAGTAAGTTTATTCTGTGGAGAGTAGCTTGTAAAAAGTTGGAAGCTGTACGATGGCACACATCAGGCGCCGCGAGTGCTGCCTCCGAAGTCCGAGAAGAGCACACGTTACATCTGTATCGACCTTGAAGCTGATTGGCTGGTTTGGATAGCCATGACTGGTCGAGAACCAAACTGTCCTTGGTACGCGTGATAGGTGCAGTATTGCAACATAGACACTACAAATAAACAATGCTCCATTATGAATGCAGAATTCTCCCATTGTTATTCGTTGATCACAGTATTATACCGCATAACCGAATTATCGCCGCAGCAGCCGCCGCAAGTAGGTATTGTTGTTATGCTTTCATGTAGTCTCCTCGGGCAGTGGATATATGAACCGATTTGCTTATTTAAGATTCATTTAGTAGAGAGTAATTACCCCATACGTAAGGACAGACATGTTTTTATTTTTGCCTCACCTTCTTCAGAGTCATACTGGCCCATGTTCTTTCAGCCTCCTTTATAAGGACATACTTGTTCGATCAAGATTGCTGCTTTCACAAAGAATGCTCAAGAAAGCTGTGCATAAGAGGGCTGTCTGTAGCCGTGGTGCGTATTTACGTTGAGAGCATTCACACAGATTAGAAGAGGATGGCGTCGTTTGTAATCTTGTTTGGGGACATGTGTAATCTGGCTTGATTCAGTCACTTCTCGCCTGAAAATTCCAATCTGATAGTTAAACATACCCATTCCTATATACAGAAAAGGAGGTCTGACAAGGGCATGGTTGACTGGAATGGGCAATTCTGGCTTATTATCGATCTTCAGCCGACCATATCCAACACCATGTTTGATTGACCTAATATTCAACCCCGATTTCTTTGGACATTGAGCGTTAAGTAGTCCCACACTCTAGAATAGACCATGGGTGCGTTGATTATCGGCTGTTATTGGAAAGATTAACTACCATCGCAGGTCATGCAAGGCCTCCGATAGGTTATGACCGGATAATAAGACCAAATAAGTCAAAATAACTATTATAATCCCTAATGTCTTTTCGGTACTAAATTGCGTAATTACTGGTCAATATGCGATTGCCTGCAAGGGCTTTAGATTGAGCCTTAAAGCGCAACTGAACATGCATGTCCAGTAACTTGACCGGTGAAGGCCCTTCCATGAAATATTATATATCCGAGGGGGTGACAGAATTCGGGGTACATTTATACAAAAACCGTTTCGGGCATAGTTGACTTCAGACAGCCGAAAATAACCCAGACCACCAGCAGGAATTGGAAATACAAACATGCATCCATATATGGCGCAGCTTGCCTGTCAAAGTGGGTCAGTGAGGTAAGTCCCCAATGGTCGACCAGATAAAGTTTCCCAAATCAGAAGTCCGGGGCGACAGATTGGGTTGGGCGAGCTTTTACCGAGACGAAAGAGCGCACTGGGTGTTCTGCAAGCAGTTGACACAAGTTATCTCTTCGGGTGCGTGTGTCAGCTGTGGAAAGTAGGCACTCATCGATCGGTTACAGGATTCAATTGTCCCGTTGTGTCAGTGTCCGTTGTTAAAATGCAAAGATCCCACGCGCGTGGGCCTGTGCTCTTCCTGCATCCATCTGCAGCCAATCAGTGAATAGCGCAGCTTTATTGGTATCTAGTTCCCTCAAGGCTAATGCCAAGTCTCGCAGGGGTGGACTGCCACGGTTCCACCACTCTGGCCTACCAGATGGGTCATATAAACTTAATAAAAATGAAGTTTATCAGTGTCCTGCCACCTGCCATTATTTGACGCTGCAAGTCGGGTATTTATACACAGAGGAATGGGTGACAAATTCTGAAAATGTGACAAATCGCACTAACTATGGCCAATTACTGTAGATACAGTGATATAAATGTGAAGGCCTGACGAGATTCTGTTGAAAGCTAACGTAGGCCTGTCAACTTGCCTTTTGTAAATAGAATTGTCAGGTGAAATCACAACCATAAATTTAATGTATATCAAGAGAACTTTCCTGTTTTCAACGGTCTTTAGATATACTTCTATTATAGTATTACAGTTAGTTTAAGATCTTCATTGAAGTACTGGCGAATACTTGACGATTTACCGTGTTTTCAAGCAAATTGCCACAAACTTGGATTTAGATCTATATGTCAAGCAAAACATTCAGAATAAGTTACTCATCAATAGGGTGGTCAATTGGAAAATTTTCTATAATAAGCTTGATTTTTACAAAGCGCGTTAATTAGACGAATATTAATTAACCTTTTTCAAAGTTTCGTGAAAATGGCAATGAAAATGCATTTTTTGTTGAAGGGGAAAGAACTAGCACAAGTGTCAGTGGTATTTATCTGTTTCCCATTCTCAGTCAAGTGCCATATGTTCCTGTCTCTTGATTCGCATTCCTGTTTATAAAAGATAGCCAGCAGGATGGTGAAGAGCGGTTAATGCTTACTTATTTGAGTGACAGGAACGAAGGAGTAATAAAAAATAGGTGTTTCCCCTATTAATAGTTCACTTTTGCAACATTATATGCAGCAAAAGATATCTGGGAAAGCAATAAAGTTAAGCAGTGCACATCAGCTTAAGTTTCTTACAAAGAAAAGAATACTTATAAAAATTGTTTCCATCTTTATCGGACCAAATTAACACGAGTTAAAAGTTTTGTAATTCGTTATGATATTAATTTTTTTGAAAGTTAGTCCAAAAATTGCAACGAGTTAAAACGAGATGTACCGCGCAAGCAGATGCAAGTATTTGTCTTTGCGTGTTCCTCTTGATACATTATCAATGAAACTGCTTAATTAAATAAACTGATTCACAACTAACTAGTATGCAATATAACTGAAAAAATTTTGTCAACAAAGAAAAGATAAAAATGAATTGGGCTCTTTTTTTCATTGTAACCAGCCTTCTATTTTAGAATGGGAAATGTTCCCGTTTGCAAGGAAATGAAAACTCCTAATTCAGACGGAGCGAACCCTTAATAATTTTATAAGAATCTATTGGAACAATAACATGCCACAGACATCCATACGTGTGATACCGTGATCACTGGTTAAAGATCACTGTTACACCTAAAAAAATAGGTTAATACAACATATCGAAGAATTCATATCTAGGAAGTACCAATGTTATTTTAGGATTTAAAAACAATTCTCAAAACAACCATGTTGAATACGTATAGTCAGGTAATTATACGATTAATTTAAACGACATGAAAGTAACAGCCAAACATCTATTTGCACTCCTTGGAAGCTAAGTATCATTGACTACGCGATTTTAGTTTTTTTAAATACAACCTTTACGAGAGCAATCACACGCGTGTCTCAATATTCGTACGGATGCTCTTTGAAATTTAGCAAACATGACGTTGAGAAACTTCGGAACGTGTCTCCGTTAATTCAATTTTTTTAAACTTTGCGTAATGATGGATAAGGAATAGTCTATCACCTCTCCATCTCTTTTTTATAGTTGTCATGAAATCTGCATTTCTTATCACAATTACATTTTCTTAGCTGCTTAATCAAAACGTCTCCTGGTATAGATTTGTAACCCTTCAAACGTCCATTTACATATAAAGAGTAAGCAACTGCATTTAATTTTTATTTTGCATATATTTTTATTTCTAGTTTCCTCTTCTCAGCAGCATTCTCGTCTAAAAAATGATGCGTAGAAAAAACGCGTTTCTTCAGTTGCTTATCATGCCATTGGAAGGGTCAAAACTTGATTTTTATCCGTAAGCCCATTTGCACTTCAGAAAATGCTCATGTTATTAACCGTGGCAAACAACGCACTGATATTAAAAGATATTTTGGAGAAACATATATGGTTTACTGAACATACTGAATGCACCATAGTAAAAGATAGATCAAAAATTTGCTTCATTTGCATCTCGTTACCTTCGACATGACTGTTTGAGTTGTCGCAGATACGCATGTAAGGTACTTTGGCATTGCAATGACGTGCTCTTGGGTGCTTCAATATTGCCCTTTTTATGACTAGAGACCCAAAAAAACTTGCTGAAAGTGACCAAGAACTTGCGCTCTGCACACACTATGGAGTAATTATAAGCGCCATACTGGCCAATGCAGTAAACTGGCACACGTTGATGCTGATTTAGAATCTTTAAGTGAACTTATTATCTATTTTTCAACTGACTCCAATCCCTTCTCAAAAACCCTTTCGCTACTACCCAGTGTTTTTTCTCTTTTGTCCATTGTAACAGTAAACAAAACCTGAAGAAAGTTCGTGGTACAACAACTGCTGAATCAGATGGTGTTTCACCATTTATTCTTATATCTTGCTGCTCAAAAATAGCCCGTGTTTTGACGCACGTTATGAACATGTCATTCGTGGAGTCTAAGATTCCTGACGCTTGGCATACATTAAGAATCACTCCTTTCCCTAAAAAATCCACCGATTTTGGTCTGAAGTCTTTTCGTCCAAATGCCTGCTCTTCCAAGTTGCTTAAGCTTGCTGAGGAAATCGCCCTAGGCATATTTATGCCAGTTTTCTAAAATTTCTCCGACTCATTACAATTCGCATGTAAGGCTAGGCGTAGTACCCTAGATGCCGTTGCCCTTGTGGTTCATTCGGCTTTAAGGGAGTTAAATAAGGGCTGCCATGCATACGCATGTGCATGTTTTGACTACTTCTCTGCCTTCAACACCATCCCGTGCCATATCGTCCTAAAATAACATCCACATGTGGCTCTCCCGGCTGGACTGTCTTTTCCCTTGAAGACTATTTTAATTCCCGAACTCGATTAATACACTGCGGCAGGCGGAAATCTATGGTCCTTCCCAACAACTGTGATGTTCGTCAAGGTGCCATCCTATCACCTCGTCTCTTCTCCCTCCAAAATGACGATTTAAGATCACCAAACGACTGGATGTACATAAAATAGGCTGATGATATGGTTGTTGGCCATCCTCTTAAAAATTAAATACATGTCCAGTCTCTGAAGGATAGCTTGCCCCATATGTCAGATTGTTCGTCTTATAATGGTCTTCATCTCAACTACGAGAAATCTGTCAAATGTGGTTTCCGTCTGCTACCCTCTCCTAGTTCTGAATTCTCAGCCGTCCTTACCAAAGAGGTATTGACTTTCCGGTACATTGGTGTTACCCTGACATCCCATCTTTAATCCTTTCTACATATCGATACTCTTTTAAATAAAATTCATAATTTTCTTTATTATATCGGTCAGTTACGTTTCTATTTCACCCCTCATCCCCCTTTCTAGCGATTTATAGACGCATGCATTCATCCCCCGATTCTATATTGTTCTCCCGTGTGACTCAATTGGAATAGAGAAGCTGAGAGTGGAACTCTATCCCCCATTCAATATCCATTTGTAACTATTTTATTCTTGCATAATCTGTTCACTTATCCTATTCTCTCAGTAGATGAACCCATTTTTTGCTGAAAACTTTGAAAGTTACTTTCAAAATATGGCGTATTTTTCTCTCCTTTCTCTGCCTATCGGCAGAAGGAGACCACTGACGTTGTAGTGATCCCCTTCGACAAAATCAAGCAACTCTTTTCAGCCCGTAAAGTCAGTAAGAACACTTTCCGACTTCGGCGCAGCCATTAGGGGGACGCACAGACCTTCATAGAATATATCCGCGTGGTCATCGCTTGCTTTTTGAAAGTGTAGTTCACTAAAAATTTTTCCGTGGTATTGTCCCTTCATTCATTTGTCGTTGTATGAAGAAATGAAACTTCCCGAGGACGGCGATACACGGTTTGTAGAGACCAGCTACTGTGCGATCAGTGTCCTTTTTGGTCAGCTGGTCGTTGAAAATGTTTGAATGAACTGGACATTCCAGAATTCCAGGGTGAAACAGGTTAATGTAGCGGTGGAAGTAAAAATTGGGGAGGGTGAAAATGCATTTTATCTGAATTTTCGAAATTATATTTGACTCAAATGAGCCAGCAGCAGCTTTCAGAAGGTCAGATGGCAAACATTTGCTTTAGATCCCGTTTCTTACCTCTGCTCCTTGAAGGGTAAGCCCTGCTTCGGCACACAAGGCTACCTGGACATCACAGGAAGCTGCCGAATCCATTGGGATGTAAGCCTGCGCTTTGTGGGAATTAAAATGTTGATCTATCTACAGAAATGTTGTCAGTCCCTTTGCAGGACGGGAATGATTTACAGCGAAACTATGGCGACTAGACATAAAATCTTGTCTAGACATCGCATCATGCGGCTGAGCTCTCTCTACTGAATAAATTAGGTACCAGTTGCGGGCCGTTCTGTTAGTTTATTTGCTTTTCATGCCCGTGAGTAACGTATTTTATCTTCAGGTCATCCAATAGTATTAATCTATTTCTGACCATCGTAAAGACTTTTCCGTCCCAGCTCATTTTGGATGAAAAATTGAACACATGTTTTGCCGTTATTCAAGCTTGTCGGTCATGCTCATCGTTGTTTTGACGGGAATTGGAATACTGGCTTCTATATTTCGCTGCAACACGGCTGAAACTGAATCTTCAACCCATACTCTGACTGGCAGAAATAACTATCACAACGTACTCAATTTCAGTGGTGCTTGGGTTTTTTTCAACGGTTTCCTGTGAAGACCTGTTACTGTCCGATCAAAGCGCATTTTATAACGTGTAACGTTAGGTCACCCTTCAATAACGGATTGCCGTAGAGCCTTTTCTGCATAGTAAGTGTTTAATGTTTTTTTCGGATTCATATGGCTAACTTAGGCGTTTCATATTTTTATTCTCATCAGGGCATTACTTAAGGTACAATGAAAAACCAACTTACTATCCTTTGTTAACATATAATAATTTTAAACGCAGGGTAACTTAAATGCTGCACGGCTCAAATGTGAGATTTTTTTAACCTACGTATGCAAACTAGCATTTGCATATTACCACTGATATGAGTCCTACTAGCCATAAGATCCTTATAATTAAACAAAAACTAACAGTTTACATCTGAAAATGTTTCACGACAGAAATTATTAAATGACATGATGGCTTTTATTTGTTATATTTATTGCTAGCGTGAAAGCTGAAGGATTACGTTGTTGCGTCTGGGATCGGAAATATTTAATTTATATTAGCAATAGCCGGGATTGAAACTGATAAATAATTTTCCTTTTAATCGTAAGCTCAGAAATTACGTGGTCTCTGTTGAACTCATAACCTGCCATGACCCGAACTTTCTACACGAAATCTTTCCTATTAAGTTCAGGCATTTCAGGTTTTAACATTTTCTTAACCTGCAGGAACACCTTTAGAGCTAGATAATATCCTGTAAATGAAGACGAGAAACCAATAAACACGTATAACCACGTAATGCTGTCTGTTACATGAAATTATCTTTTGGTCTCTCACCATCTGAGTCAAAGAAACACCTCTGGCTGCAAGACGGCATCATATCCCTTTGCAAAACTTAATAAAAAGGCTGCTATTGCTGAACTGTGCGTGTATAATGCAAAACATCAATAATAATTAGTGATATAAAATTGAAGATACTGAAATGACTGGTTCTAACTTCCTAATGCGTTCAGCCAGTATTACGTTAAAAATAAATACTGGCAACTGCAACGCCTAACCCTAAATCCAGCGGCTAAACTGAGAACTTCAATCACAGAACCAGAACCAGAACCAGACGTGAGTGTGTTATCCTCTGAGCATATGAATCGCGTGACCTGCAAGGGAACTTATTTCAAGGTGTTCAAAAACAATGTGCAATTAGTTCAATTTGATGCCATTTGTCTTTTTGAATTTATGATTATTAAATAGGTAAACGCTCACCATCATCAGTTATACCTTCGCAGAAGTACATACTCAGGGGGAGATCTTCCAATCCTCCATTTTACGAAATTTTCTTTAAGGTGCTTAGTGGGCATCAGCAAATAAATGCTAAACTGACTTCCACAGCCAACCTAAAACGATAATGAATATAAATAAAAATTATAGTTTGGCAGGCGCGTTGTGACCAAGGTTGGTATTTGTGCGCAGCGGCTCCTGTTATTGGTCTTGCAGTTAATGAATGTTTCTAGAGAGTAGAATGTCGTCATGTTTGAAAATAAAATGATAGTCCACAAAGGATCAACCGACAATTAAACAGATTCTTTGCGATTCGTTAGCAAGAACAAACTGTGAATCATCAATGAGGAGCTAAGTTATGTGGTATTAGACAGGGTACTATAAATCAAAACTCTAATGTTATTTCATCTACCGTATCCTTAATAAAATCTGCAATGCATTTAGTCTACAATTGACTTCAAACCGTAAGAGTAATGGATTCTCTATACGATTACTCTATATAATAAAGAGGATGATCAACGAGGAAAATTTTGCTTGATTTTTCAATTACAAATTGTGAAAACCTTCACAAGAAAAATCCAGCCGTCATGTTATTTGTAAAAGATTATGTTTAATTTACGTCTTTTTTAAGATTAATATCTGTCGCAGCTACTATAAAAATAGCGTTCGTTATTTATTTAATGTTAATTATATCTTAATATCTGTTGAATGGATAGCAGTACCCGATTTTCTATGTTAAAATTTTGAAATTAGTCTTGATAAGAGGTGGAAATAAAACACTTAGATAAATCTCCTACGATACAGTTCATCAGATTATATAACCTTTATCCTCTAGTACTTATATGTCGTTTTTACTTGTGAGGATGAAAGGTTTGCTATTATGCAGGGATGCTCAAATCATTTTAAGGGTTATGAAGACTTTAAATAATGTGAGTAAACTGTTCGTAGCAAGCATTTTCGTGACAGAAGGAGGAATGTATTGGTTAGCTCCCGGCTTAGTTGTCTTATTAGGTGAACATACCCTACCTTCAGACACCTGTTTAACTGAGTGTTAACGATAGTTGTTCCAATACACAAGACAAGCCCTCAAAATCTGTCTGTTGCCAGGTGTGTGATCAAACACAGCATGCAGTATAATTTACAAGGATATTTAGTTCGCATACAAGGTTGCAGACTGTTCAGTCTTACACAACTTTAAACCAAAGATAAGGTGGATGATTGCGTTCTGTACCCAACTTTTAAAGAAGATCATTACATGCAATTAGCAGGAAACTTTAACTGGCTAAAATATATTTGCAGTGCCTGTGTTTACGTTTTTTCATTAAATTTGGAAATATAATCTTAAATAAACGTCAGTATATTTTTGCAGTTTAAAATATTCCATTTCCTATTCATAGTTAAAAGGGCTAAATGCATTGAAAATACTTAAAATATTTTCATTATATGACAGTTTTAGTCTTGATTTAAAGGATTTTTTATTTGCGTTTCTGGAGGTCTCGAGAAATAGTATTTAAAACAACGTGAATTGTTGCCCTAAGTTAACCGCGGCTAAAATGACTTTGAACGGTCATGAAGTCACTTAGTGATGACTGACTAGTTTTCTGTCTTTCATTTCAGGCCTTTACATTTTGTTTGGTGACATTCATTAACAATCTGTAGATATAAACCTTTAGCTGTATTCGAAAGTAGTTCATTCCATAAAAATCACTAACTTCACTCCTTGTTTTATCTAATTTTGGAGATATAAACATTTTATAAACACGGTCAGCGATAAAATTTAACGATGTTTGAGATTTTCCCGTAAAGGCCGATTTTTCATGATCCCAAGTTTACTGTTTTACACTTGTTTTAAACTCCGTCCGCTATACTCTGAATTACTGAAACTGTGTACAAATAATGCTCAAATGTTTAATTTGGCTTGTATAGTGCACTTTAGGGCGTTATTTCTAGAGCAAAGCTTTTGCACGTTTTTAGTAAAGTATTTAATTATTTAAACCCATATGAGTGTCCTAGTTTTAAATCAGTTTTAACTGCAGCTGGGCTCGTCCGGTGTGATCCAAATTTATCACAACCAAAATCAGGTAAAAAAGTTTTAACTTACAAGGCAATATATATATATATAAAAATTAAAAAATTTAAAAATAAATCAAATTAAATTGAATTAAAAATTTCAAACTAGCCCAAGTAAAATATTGTCGAACTATCCACATAGGGAAAATCTCACGCAACGTAGCAAAAATAATCATTTTCACATTCGGTGTATGAAAGGACATCTTATCACCGCTTTTGCACGCAGGTCGCAAATACAATTGTTTTCGATCGTAAACTTTAAAGACGTCTCTTTTTATTTATTCAGCAGCAGCCAACATGCCATGTTTCTAGGAAGCACAAAATAGATCTAAATGCATAGCAATTAAAACTTGCATCGCTTTCTGGAATTCCTTCACATATAAAAAACCCAAACTCAGTGAAACTACCATAAACGTTTCTTATTTATGTGTCATTCAGACGGTTGCTTGTTTTTGGTAAGATAATTTTGTTTTGTGCACTTTTATTGGACAAATTACTACTTGTATAGGCTAAATAAAAAAAATGTCAAACACGTTTCAAAAGAAGCAACACGTAAACTATTTAGTTTTAGATAACTGAACATATAGAGTTGAATGAGTCCTAATATCACTGCCAAAAATGCAGTTTATTGCATATGTGCGGTCTTTTTTGTCTCATTTTGAGGTCAATGAATCTCCGTTCTTTTATAAACGTATTCATACGTTTACTATTAATGCAGGTTTTATCAAGATTTGCATAAGGTCATGTTAAATGAGCAGTGATTTTACACTATTTTACAGGAATTTATTATTCGTTTAGCACGCCAAGAAAGCTCAATTCCGACATTTCTCCGAGATAGTGCGCATGTGTCTTGCACTTCTGCTGTATCCCGCAAGTCAAATGCAGGGGCAGCAAGAAGTCTGTAGTAAATTTTGGTTTAGTAACTAGACCATCTGATTTGATAAAATGTACTTTCAGAAATAAGAGGGTTTAAACAATTTTTTAACGTAGAGTGCTCTGAATACAGTTATGGCGGATTCGGTCAAAGTGTGTCATAGTATCACCAACCACAGTCTCGGGTCCTCTCAAACAATTGTAAATACTAAGCTTTATATTTCTATTTCCTTGTCAACTCAAGAACTCTGTCGAAGTTTAGAGTTATTTATTTATATTTGCAGAAATGCCGATTGATATTTTCTTGCAAAATGTGCCCTAAAATGTATTTTTGCACTAAAATGTGAACTGTGATTTTATAAACGAATCTGTATCCTCTCGAATTGCCTCTTCTGCGGCCTATAATTTCAGACAAAGTATAACTCCATCTGTTTAAATACCCCGCTAAAATATATAAAAGTTCAAAGGAGAAATATATTTATGACCTAACGTTTAAGCCCCTTTTTACAAGATGCTCTCAAAAACACCAAACAGCTTTATAACTTTTATGCAACTCGAGTTTGATTCCATTTATATTGTTGCTGGTTAGTAACAATAACGTGCGCCAAGAAGACTATATTTAAAAGCCAAAATATTGCTTCTAAATAAACTGGTGATACAATATCCACGTCAATATCCAGATGCCTGTTTCGCTATAACTCTCCTTGCGAATATCCCGCACTTTCCTAGTAGTATCTTTGTTTTTGATTTTTGTTAATTATTCTTTATTCCACAAAAATGGCTTCCAGCAGATGAAAGTGTCAGGCAAAAGTTTTACAAGCACATTCAGAATGAAATACTGCTTGCAACATTAGACCTTCTTTGCCAATGTCTCTATCACGTAACTCTTAAATCTGAACTGGCACTTTTGTCCATCCGTAGGTTCATTTGCCTCTTAAATCCCCAATAAGACACATCCATCTGGGTTGTTACTGGTAGGAAACATTTTTATGTCAACAGGCGTGAGTAGCCATCGGTTTGGGCGAATTCATTTGTACAGCCAAGACTTTTCCAACTAGACAGTTCTTCTTGGCGGACAACGCATTCAGTCAGTCGGTTGGTGAGAGGGGACTGAAGGCATGAAACAGCAATGTTGGAGGGCGATTATCGTCCAAAAATTATTTGCTGGTTGTGCAACCTCGTGTCAAGAAAACTTCCGTGCAACAACGTGTGGCGCATGTCAGTCGCGCAAGGGTTGACTGGTTGATAACCAAGCCACTATCCGATAGCCAACTAAGTATATTCACCAAAACCAAGAAAGGGCTAGAGAGGCATGGAAAAATAGACGAAGAAGCCAGCGCGGAAATAGCCCTTATGCCTCTACCAAAACGAAAGGAATACCCAGACGAAGCACTATACTTGCAAATGGGAAAAAAACCAGCAGATCACCGAGGCAGCAGCATAGCACAAAACACACCCACATTCGCTCGGAACATTGTTATGGAGTCTCGCATCAGTATCACTCATTGACACGTGGTAGCTATGTGAGAAATATTCATTCCCACATTTGCGCAGCTGAACACAGATAAAGCTTCCGGTATTGGTAGTCAGAGTTTCGGTAAGGCGATTTTCATGCTCGGCTAATTAGAACACTGGAAAAGAAACAGCCCACAATGCACGTAGCTTGGCGCCAAATTCCGAGAACCTTACGTAAAAGATGAATGTGACCGTTAGAGTTAAGTAACGGGCTAGGTTTAAAGTTAAGGTTAAGGTCAGAGTTAGGATAAGGATCAGAAGAATGTTAAGGGTCAAGTTTTGGGTTCGTTTTAATTCTTAGGTTTCGTTTGAGGTAGGGCTAGCGTAAGCATTTAGGTTTCAGTTTATTTTTTATATTAGGTTTACGACTTGGGAATTTGTACCCTTCCTGAAATATATTGCAAGGCTACCTACGCTAAATGGACGAGGTGATCCTATGCCCCGTTCCTCTATAGGTGATCATAAAAAGTCATTCTTACACGATTTCGTACTAATTTTATAACAACTACAATAAGGCTCACGGTAAAAAGCGCTCTTATAAGTTGACGATGCACAAATTTGGTCTGCAATTTAAAAAAATGGTCAACGTCATGGAAGCAAGTGCTGAAATTGACGCAAAGGTACGTGGGAATATTAGAAGGATAATACACTTTTCCTCTAGTTTATTAGGTTGTTCACACCTGCCACTATATCAATCGCTATCATTTTCAGCCAAGGGCACGTGAAAAGAATTATAACCTACACTGTTAGCACCAATTCCTCTTGATCAGTTGTTTGACTTTTTGAAGAAGATATGGTTTAAATGTGCACCCTCGCAAAGAAAAACATATATTATATGGAAAGAATTTCACAATAAAACGTCTAGTAAAATTTTTATTATTAAAAATTGAAATAAATTGTTATTTGGAATTGGACGATACGCTAAAAAATCTGTAAATCTGCTATAGGAATGTCTATCCTGAGGATCAGAAACTCCAACGTCTAGCTACCTGTGTTTTGATTTTATTGTAACAACTGCTCTAGGATATTTGCGCAGTAACCAAGCTTCACCGGAAATTGGCACCCCGAGGATCATATGATCCATGCTTTACACGTCCGTTACATTTCGTATTTAAGCACGGTAAAAAATATGCTAATTAGGTGGGTTTTACTTTGTAAAAGCAAAAGTGATTAAGGAGCCATGTACTTTTCGTTAACTGTCATCTTATCATTGAAGGCCGTTAAAGTGTAATCTATTTCGGAAAAATGTTAAAATGTACTTCAAATTATCTGAAGTTAAACATCCTTTACTATTTCTTTTCAAGCTTTTATAATAACGAGCTTTCATTGTTGACTATTTAAGCTAAACATTCAGCTCTGCAATGCCATTTTCAAGACTTTGGACTGTCTATTTTAACTAATAATTGGCTCGAAAGAATATATATACATTTTTAAAAGAAGATTCAGGCCTCATTTTAAACGTAAAAAGTTTTCAAAATCTTATTCTGAAGATTAAAGGTAGCAAAACAAAGCGGAAAGCAGGGAAGTTTATTAAATTTTTTGTGTTTACTAGCATAATAGTTTTATAAATTGGTAAATAAGCGATAGGCAAACTGAAGATGATTTCAAATTTTACCTTTACTATTTATTAACATTAAACTTCCAATTTTAGACCCTATTAAATAAATAATCTAAATGTAAATTTACCAATTTCAAAAAATGAACAAACATTCTGAAACAACTTAGCGTTTCCACTTCCTTTAAGAAAAAACAGATCGCAAAAGCCTTGGTTATTTCCTAAAGTGAAACAACGTTTGTCTGAGTAAGGCTTTCTATCCATGATATTCAAGCAAAATGCTGCTTCTTGCGTTCTGCATTTTTCGGCAAACTGTCTGTAAATCTCAGGTCTATTACAGCATATTTAAAAGTTTTTGCAGCGTCCTTTGTGTCCTTCACTTACGCTTAATGCACATTATATGCACTGAAAACATCCTTAACTGCGGTAAATGAGCCAAAACGTAATATTATATTTTAACTCAAAACTTGCAGAGCGTATTAAAAACCGTAGTCAAGTAGTTGCATCGTTCTAGTCATATGCTTTTTATAGGCTTCTGTCAGGTTGACTTGTAATACGCATGCATCCTGATAAAGAGTTTCGTATACAATGATCCGAATATGCCTATGCCTCTTTTTCTCTGGTTCTCTATAGTTCGGCAACATACGTTGTACTTCTGATAGGATAAAACAGCCATTATCGGCAATTTCGTAGATTTATTTCATGGCATTGTTTGAAATTCCAATTTTTTTGAATAAATAAATAATTAAAGTTTGGACGCTATTCTGAACGACGTAAAAGCAACTGGAACAGAGCTTTTATTATGTAACTGAGATTTGTAATTGAAATTATAACGGTTTTTTCACATGGCAGCTTGCATTTTGTTTTGTTGGTGGTCAGAAGCCCACAAATCCACATAAGGTAGTATTATGTTTCATAAATAACTCCACTGTTTATATCAAACGCATTTAATCGGATGCTCAAAATCTTAAACATTAACGGAGACTGATCAAGAGAGTAAAATACCTTTCATAATTTTCGTCTAACAGAGAAAAGTCTAAGTCAGTTGTTAACATTTGTAAAATCTTGCATTTAGTTTAACCTACCCTAAATGATTTGATCGAAATCTCATCTAAACGATATATGTTGTGATAATTCAGGCATTTTGCAATTTTAAAAAATTTTGAATTTTAAGTCTGATTAATTATTTTGTTTTGTTTAACCATCAGTTCTATTGTTTTTGTACTTTGAGCACATTGTTCTTCAAATGTCCATTCAACTGGACCAAAAACACTTTTCGAAATTTCTCCAGCTCATTCACGATGAAATAACCGTTTCCATCTTTAATTGCAAAAACTCAAGCGATGTCTCCTTCGTTTCAGTCAGATTTACTCACAAAGCTGAGGTGCAATCAGAGAATAGTTGGGTGCATTTTCCAACTTTTTATTCAACAACTGTAGAACTGCACTTACTGGACGTAGAAGCTTGGTCTTCTTACATAGCCAAAGAAATATATTTTCGTTGCGTCAAATTTTAAGTCCGTTATTGACGTATTCTAAATTTAAGCTGGCTCTCTCATATTTTTCCTTACAACAAAACCGTGTTTTAATGCCCCAAAACTGTTTTAAATTCTATCTCGATTAACGATTCATATCGTACGATTTCTCATAAAGCATAATAAACCTTCTGTAATTTGTCGCCAATGGAACATTCCGTATGTACTAAAGAAGTGGCATGCTAAATTTAAAACCTTTATAGGGAAATGTTTTTGAATAATATGTTTAACCTGTAGAAGACCTACTGGTATATGAGGACCAGGTGCGCTACACGTAGCCTTGCTTTTGCATTTAAAAATATATTTATTATGAAAATAACAAGATAAACAGTTTACTATAGGCATGTGGCATGCCTACATAATTTAATTTGTCGAAATGTTTTGAAATTGAATAAGCAGGTGGATTTCACATGTTTTATATTATCGCTATTTGGCGATTGGATTTATAAAATTTCGGTTGATCATGAGGATACGAGCAATGGTGCCAGTTGAATTAAGGAATCTATGAGCAATTTAAATGGGCAATGAGGTTGAACTCTGAATCCATAAAGGGAGCCAAATTCGCAATGCACTAAAATACTCGGTCTGTACTAGTCAGGGCATTTTCGTAGGCATTTAGCTCTTTGTCACGATACGATAGAAAGCGCTCACAAATTCCATTAACGACATATCTATTACAAAATTCATCTTAAGCCCAACAAATGCTGTTTCCTGGCTTCTTTGACACTATATAGTTTCAAGAGGAGAATAATGAATTGTAGATAAATTCCTACCAGGTAATTAAGAATATCCCAGGTTTCTTCTAAAATAAAAGAAGCGCCAATACGTTAGGAGATTCTAAGAAACTGGCCAGATTACAGAACCTTAGGAGCACCGTTTAGACCTCAGGCTCTGTAATGACCTTTTAACGACTAAAACTCAAGCGTCCTCTTATGTTTTCCATTGGAAGTATCATCACTTGATGGGTGAAAACCATGCAATTCAGCTTGGTGGCTTTTTAAGCTGAAATTTATGAATAATTATTAACTTTTAACGATTTAAATTATGACTCTAGATATAAATTCTATGCTCCCAAGCCCGTCTTTTGTTTTAGCGTTTGATGTATTTATTGTTTATGTATTTGGTTAATTAACTTTGCAAGATTTATGTGTAAGGGCAATAATCATGAGTGATTTACTCAAAATTGCACAGCAAAAAATGAGACTACTAATAATTGCCTTGTATATATGCATCAAAATATTAGCAAATTTGTCCTCCATCTTCAAGTTTCAATAAAAAGAGGTCTAAATTATTCTATTTTAGAAGAGGAAAAGAACCATTAGTTCTTTACTCCCAGCCCTTATGTTCGGAACAATGAGGTAAAATATGCGATTCTAGGGAATCTGCTTAGAACAGGCGCTTGAGCAATACTGTTCTTTATAATAAGATTCAACGAAATATTTCGGCCAGTAATGTGCATTATTCTCTGTTAAGGATGGGCGATTTTAGTAGAAATCTGTATATAGACTTTGAAACGATAGGATGTTGCAAGTGAACTGTTATGACGCAAATCTATATCTTTATTTTGGGCCAAAGAGTTTTTAATTATTTGCCTAGCGCGTTTCAAAAGCCTCCTATTATCATGCAGAATATGTTTGCAGGCATTTGTTTAAAGAAACTATTTGCCAATTAAGGTGGTTGTCAACGCTACCATATATTCATGCAAAGCCCTATCCTAAAATTTGCTGCAAACCAAATATGCTTATACGTGCCTATTTCTCCGTTAATGAACATAAGCCGAAAAGAAATGTTTCAAAACCATCATTGTTTACTTGCGTTCTGCTTTTGGGTTTAGTTTATGTCAGGGGAGACAAGTTGTAAATAAGCAGGTAATGTTCTGATAACAGAAAACATCTACTTTCTGAAAACATCATTTATATATTGATTATTTTATGATCAAAAGATGTTAAAACGCCTGTGAGCAATTTTTTGTTTTAAAAACAAGACATGCTCATGAATTTCATATCTTTCAACAGAAACCGCGAGAAGTGCAACCTCTTGTTTTTAACGTATTACACTTTAAGTATGGTAGACGTTCTGCTAAAACTCAGTTAAAAAACGGTGGTTGTATATTTTTAACCTATTAAAAAAACCTGTGGTATTTAAGTAGCTTCCCTATTCGGGATTGCAAATCTTAGAATAAACCCTCAGCGTCTCCACAGACGGTAAAACATGTCTAATAAAAGAGCGTATAATTTATCAATAACTGTCGGAAGTTTGGATGAAGGGATACATTCTATAAATTTTGACTTGGTCTTGCTTTAAGAAGATAGAAGGCGAATGTATCAGGAAAATAACTCAAAACTATCGTAGCAGTATACGATTTTAAAGTAAGTTTCAACGTTGATTGAAAGCATCTGCGTCGGAAGAAATCTCATTCACGGTGGCTAACTGCATTTTAAGAATCAGAAAACGAAATTTTACATTAAAATCTCGTCAAAAAATTTGTAAATTCAAGTGAAAATCATGCCGTTGATTAGCTACCATAATGCACACTACTGTACCTGTTGGTTGCTGTTGAACCTATTGATGTTTTATTGAAAGCTGCATTAAAGGTATACTTTAACTATAGTTAGTCATTTAACGCCCAAAGGTTAGCTCTAAGCATTTTCTTGTCTTATGGAATTGAGTACAGAAGGTATCCTTCTTCATGAAACGTAAGAAGGGAAATAAAATATTAATCTTAGGCAATTAAACCAACTAACACTCTATTTATTCACCTAGATGGTTCTTAAAAATGACCTGTTTTAATGAAGAGCACGTTTATACCTATTTTTCTCACTCAAAGTACTTCGGATTTTCGGAGGAAACAAACTTACCCTTATATGCGATTTATTGCATAAGTTGCGAACTGTCCTCGACTAAATTTGCACATACCTATCTTTTCTATGAGAGGCGTGTAATATAACAGAATTGGTGCTCTTGAAAAGTGCTTTTTGTCTCCACAAAAATCAAATAAAGCTGGGAGTCAACCAGCAGGTTATTTTAGAAAACCGAACTTTCGTCAATTTTAAAAACTCCGATTTGCAAAGCTATTTGCTTGAATGTCTACAGGCAATCTTTCATTAAAACATTTGGAAATTTTATAGCTCTATGTCATTGCTCAATAACGTACCACTAAAAAACATTACACTATGTTTTTATATGTTAACTTGCAAGCATATGGTAAGATACGTGTTTGTGAACTAGTCACTTTTAATCCGAAAATAAGAAACGCAAATGATAGACAATTAATATTCATCGCAATATCTCAGCCTATATATGGTCCCTTGACAACTTAATGTAAGCAGATGTTGGGAAACTGGATCCAAAATAAGGAGAAAATTGAGTTCTGTCGTCTGCGGAAGGAAACATACAAGGAAGTAAAAAAGCTGATCAAGCGTTCCAAATTTTACCTTTACTTTACCTTGGAAAATGTTAAAGTGCTAAGACAGTTATCAGTGAAGTAAGTTTTAAAAAGGCTTTCTCAATAGGTGGGAAAGCAGTTAAATGTTTCGATTTATCCAGAGCATATTTACTGCTGACTGTATTTGACGGCGTTTATTTTTCTCGGCAGATGTTAGCGGTTTGGGTAAGTTTACATATATGCCTAGATGGGAAATGACCATTAGAAAGAAGGAACACAACCTACTGCGGCAAGCACGTAAAATAAATATCTTAAAAGGTTTTTTTGATACAAATTTTACACAGAACGTGTATTTATGGATGTTCGATTGCGAAAAATGATAAAAGTTAATTATCTAAAATTTTTCAACTGTACTCTAAAGCACAACCGAATACATGGTGACTCAAACTTTAATAGAAAGTTTACGGAAGAAAAATCCTCGTGATACATACAAAATGGTAGGTTTTTAAAAGAATTTCGCAATTCTCTTAAAATGTTGACTTATTAAAAATTTTACTAATTTCAAACGCGTATCTTCGAAATCAATTACAACCCTGTTTGTTTCTGTCAATCACCTCGTAAGCAATGTAAATATGGCGACCATAAACCAAAGTCCCTGAAACCGTTTTGGCATTCCTACCCAAATTGTGGGCTGCTAGCGCCCTACCAAACACGACATTAAATCAATTCCTGAGTTATATTTACAGACAATCGTTATGTTAGGATCATGAAAAATGCGCTTCTGCTCACCTTACCTTAATATAGTTGTTTGACAGTAGAAATAAAGTTTTGGCAGCTCCGTTTTGACCATGATGTTTATTTTTAAGCCACCAACTATAAATAGTAGTAGTTAATTTGCACACTCATATGACTTAAGTTTGTTATTTATTAATTGGGGATGTTGCTCAATATATGAAGGCCGGTTTTCAAGAGATAAATGAGGTTTTGTAACATATGGCATATTGTATGAATAAGAACATTCACAGCATTTTCAATAAACGTTAAATTGCTTTTCACTGCTGCCTATTTCTGTCCAATTAATCAGTTGGGACTTTGAGGCTGATTTCGGATTTTTTGGGAATTTGTTTTGCATAATTAGGCGCGGTACGCTGCATTTTTTACAAATATTAGTCAGACTATTACTACCAATATATTCGAGCTTATTTTTATATTGTGAAATTATTCATACGAGTTTTGTGTAGCTTATTGTTTTGGAGCATTACTGTTAACTCCTTGGAAACCCCTCTCATTATAAAGGCTATATTAATGCTTTCAAATTCGTTTGAATTAGTCAGTATCAGTATATTAACGGCGTAAATTCTACCATATATAAATACCGACACGAGTCACTGCTAAGCGCCAAATAGCTGTTGAGTAAATTCAATATTGACCACCGTTCGTAAATATAAAAAGTCAGTTATTCTAAGCTAAATTGTGGCTTTTCAGATCCAAATGCTGCTAACCATATTAAAGAGTACACAGAAACAGGGCTTTAAATCACGTGCATGTCATATAATAGCACATAAGAAATAAGTCTATACAAACAGATATCATTATTTCAAACTTCTCCAGTAATTGATACATTTTCTCGATAAGGTTCAGCTTTGAAGAAGATAAAACGTTAAACAAAAACGTTTTATAGAAATACCCAGCATGTGCGAAATAATAAGAAAATTTGATCAATAGAAACAAAGTTTTCTGGCGTGAGCTTAACGGTTCACACTTAAAGGCATCGTCAGCAACTGTCAAAAATAGGGAGCAATCGAGAACCGGATTACAGTCTAGTAACAAATCAGCTTCCATTAAACAACATGCATTTAATAATTAGTAGCACATGCTTCTATTGCTTATTTCGTATTTAATGTGACTAAATATGCAGTATATAAATTTTGTTGGAATAAAGCAAGGCATAATGCGGACAGCTTTAAAAAATATGTTGCAACTAAATTCTCCAAGACAATGTTCACTTCTCATTAGGCAGATCAAAAGCCATATGTTTATTTGAAGTTGAAGTATGATTGATTATGAGCATTGACTATGAACTATTTTTTTACTTGCTCCATAATATGCGGAAGAATTATTATTTCCCTAATGTCTATCGTCACCTGTTTACCACCATAGGTTCGATTGAAACAACGTAGAAAGCTGTTATATAAGGAAAACAACGTCGAAGAAATATTCATGCCACACGTTTTTTGTTTCAAAAAATAGCTTTCTATAAACGCATTGCATGAGCTGAAGCGGGTGAGACGTGATCTTGTGTCAAATAGCTGGAATTGTAGTTGCTATCTTGCGCACGGCCTACAAATCAGGGCTAGAATATATGTGATATTTAGTTCTGACACCACTTAAATCGGTAGATTTTACTGCAGACTGTAAATGTTATGTAGAAGCCTACTTTAGATAGAGGTGGCAGTTTATATACTACTTTACTAGTAAAAATGTACAACGCTGTTAAAAAGTTGCAAAGAAAACCTGATTGATTTGCTTACTCGCATTATATGACAGACATTTATTTTGCAGCATCGAATTCTTTGGCATTCTTGCTAACCTAATAATCAGGGATTTAACAGTTACCAAGGTTTTGTTATTAAGACTGCAGTATTCAAATTGGGCTTTAAAAATACAAGCTTTGCTTCTGTTTCTAATAGAAATTTGTAGAAACACAACACAACCCATAGCATCTCGACTTTACAAAAAAAGTGACGTTTATCTTAAAGAACTACTGCTGCTATCGGGTAGGGCATTGGTGAATGGACAACAGGAAAATCATTAGAGCCTTTACCGTGATGCGCAAGGTTTTTGAATTGGAAAAGTATCAGTTGAAGGTTTACACCATTATTAGGATTTGGTTATTTTTTGAAAAAAAACATTTTGCATTGTTTGAGCTGTTTCCAAATATCTTCATTGACCCTGAGAAGGTGCCGTAACATCAAAGTGTTTGGCGATTAATATTCTGTGCGAAACTGAGTGCAGTTTGTAAAATAATTATACCTTTGACCGGTAGGGTTGAAAAATATACAGAAAAATAAAACAAATTTTTACAAACAGGACAAAATGTTATTCTTCGATTATTTTCGTACTATGTTTTTAAACGACAGCTAGTCTTTTTTTATAATAAATACGTTATAAATCAAATGCAAATGTACCTCAGTTTGCGAACGATTATGTATCTAGAAAATAAATACATTCATTATAGATACTAGATGTGTAATAACAATCTCTCAACATCGAGAATTATTATAGGTTGTCAGAAATCGGAAAATTAGAGGTTAATAAATATTTGAAACACATTTTAAATGCCGTTAAAAACAGACAATAAATAATATCTTATGGTCCACGAAATATTTTAAGTTCAGAAGTGGAATTCAAAAATGAAACTTTTATTAAAGTTTCCTGTACTTGGTAGCAATTTCGGGAGTAATAACTGAAATTAATACCAAATCTGCAATTAAAATACAGCAAACTCGAACATTAACCTCTCAATATCAATAACTTTGTCCGCATTTATACCAAATTTGAGGCATGTATTACACAATTGCCTGCATTTGAAAAAACGTAGCTTCTTCTTGACCCCTTCTTTAAAATGTTATTTTATATTTATACTCTTCCGAAAGTAGCCTCAAAAATCCGGATGCAAGCTTGCACGTTATTTTTGTCTTCACTAGTGGACGCCAATTGTCGATTAACTGAACTAGACATGTGCATAGAGTTTTACCTAACCACGTAAGGCATTTGATTTTTGGCAAATGTCTTAGTTAAGGATGATAGAGCTTTGCATTTTACTTTAGTCTTTGTTATCTGACCAGAGCGGCAGATTTTGTAAACAATTGGGTCGCATAACAGTTATTTTTTCGTGCGAAGTGGTATTTATTTTTCTCAGGAATTCGCATGCATGATACGTTGGAGTCAATTTGAGCGCAGTGTCCAAAAACTGTTCCACGCTCCACTCAACTACCAACTTGAAGGGAATTTTATTTTGTTCGTGTTGTTGAGCAACAAGTGTTGCTGTATGTCGACTAGGATTGGGAGACCAGTGTAGTGTAGACGAGGGTCGAAACTGCTAGGAACCGAGGTGTACAAAATAAATTAACGCTAAGTGGAGAATTGTGTCTAAACTAAAAACGACAAAAGGACGACAAAAATGTCAGAGGATTGTTAGAACGCAGACTCACGAAAAACGCAGCTTCTAGATAGCGAGTGTTTTTGAGGATTGTAATGAACTCTGAGCTAAATCCAGAAAGCTATACATCAAGGATGAAGAGCAGAGTCAGGAGTTCAATTGAGACGGCGATCAGTAGAATGCAATCAAGAAATTAAGATCAATCATTGCAATTGACTGAAAGTAATTGAGAGAGATCAGTACAATCAAGATAGCAGCGATGACATGCAGCAGCGAAAACAGAAGACGTCCAACATGCCGGTTGAAGCTGGCTGTTGTTTTTTTAGCACATTAAAACAAGCGATCATAAAGATTCAGCTGACCAAGAAAGATACAAAGATGTAAATTGTACAAATACCTACACCAGTGAGCAGTCAGGCGACGATATCATCTGCGATTACGGTTTTTGTAACAATATTTTAAAATTCAGCGCTGCAGGTCGCAATTAGACCCTTTGAGATGAATGGGCATTTCGTACTTACAGTAAACTATGTGACATTCAATTAAGCAACAATTATTTCATAGGTGTTGATGGACCCAATGTTGATTTATGACCACTCCTACAGTGACTATTAGTTTCACTTTCAATATATTGTTCATATTTGTGCAATCTTAACAGATACAATCGTACGTAGGGAAATGTCATCCCCGTTAACTTCACACATCATCAATGGAAGAGTGATATTGAAAATGAACATGTTTCTACTAGAATGGATAATAAATGTTTTTCCATTCCTCAAAACGTGATATACCATACATGCGACACATGTATATGTAGGCGAAGTAGAAGTGTTGTACTTGATGCTGTTCATGAAGGTTTTTGAGTGAAGTTTGAATGTATAGTTGGAATTAAATGGCATATTGTTACTTTCATTTTCTACGTGGACTAAGGAAAGGAAGTCATTTATCTGAAAGTGGCTCCGTTTGAACGCTTTTTTGACTTGAAGCTACATTCGATTATAGGTAGCTTGTTATTTTTGGCTGCTTTTTGTTACAGACTAAGGCCACCTTATTTATTGAAATGTTTTTGTTTTTAAAAATGGCAGCAAAGCAAAGGAATAGAGCGTGCAATAATGGTCAACTAAAAGCTTAAGGCATTTTTTATGTGCATGAAATTCGAATGAGACCTTGCAGGTTTCTCAAAATTCAATGCATAGTTAACTTAAGGGATTTTGGCAAAACTTTTGGTGCTGTTTTCTGTAAATGTATGTTAAAGTTACTGTGGTTCACTTTAGTTCGTTTTGTTGCACTTAGATATATAAACCTGTCATTTACAAATGTTTAAGACGCACGTGCTTCCCGCTACGCTGTCTGTCGATCATGCCCTATGAATCGCATTTCTAGACATCTTTTCCAGCGGAAACGTTTGAATTTTTACGAAGATTGCTTCATAATGTATTAGCAGCCCGATCGGTGGCGGATCACTGACGGCCAAAATAGTGTCTAATAATCAGCAAGACGGACAAAAGTCATCCTTATATAGGCTCGAGAACGATTTTATTTTCCGGACATGGAAAAGTGGCCATATGTCTATTAGGTGCAATGATTTGAGATAGTTTATGAAAGTGCCTTATAAGCGTAATTTCGAAGAGGACTAAGGTTCCTGGCCCTCATCTTATACGCACGAGAGATGAATAATAATTCATTGAGGAGTACGTCGAGTACCGATCTTCATTCCTGATGAGCATTTGCTCCTACGATGAAACCGTCTTTCGACAATCTTACGAAGGTGGTCGAGATAAATTTTGAAAGGGAAACGTCCAAAAAATTTACTCTTTTCCAACTTTATGAACCATAAATTCTTCACGTTTTATCACGCTGATAGAATGAGTGTGCAGCAATTCTGCCTTTGACTGAAATATACCTCAAACATCTAAGACGATGGTCTTGTTGGAAAACTAAGATTTAAGACATCGGTCTCCTTTCTCTCCTATTAAGCAAATATGTTCTCCTATAACAGTCATGATCTCAATCTCAACGAACTTGCATTCCTTATTATGATAATTAACTGTTACCGGGTAAAGTACACCTAGTGAATGCTTTAACAACATGTCCTGTAAGATAATCATTTTTCGTGGATCTAATTAATAGTGCATAGTCATTATCCTCTTTGAAAATAATAACGTTTTACACCAAATTATGTCATCTTTTATAAAAACACTGTTTCTGTATTGTTCTTGAGTTATTGAGGCTAATAGGTGTGTTTCTGTTACATTGTTGGTAGTATACTGCGAACATCCTCTCAGTTTTTTCATCCATACAATAAAGACTTGCAAGTTCCAGTACTATGTCCGAAATGAAATTTTTCATTGTTTCTGATGGGCCATATGTGTCCAACTGCATGTCTTCTGAAGGTTGAAACTCAAAATGAGCATTTTGTAAATGTCTTGTGTTATACGGGGATCCAGATATCTTTGAAGAAGGGCAGTCGCTCTCTCTGACCGACCGCTGTCTCAACCTGTTGGACTTGTGCATCGATAAATTCTAGTTTATTCTGGCATCTGGCCGTTTAAACAAAACGTGTAATTGTCAGAAAGCCTACTTGTACGTTTGTTTATCTAGTTGCTGTCAAGTTCCAAGCATAATTTCTGTGGGCTTAAGCGAAGCTGCTGGCAGCAGCCTGAAAAGCACCTAATCCTACGTAGAATGTGTCAAGGCTCAATCCTAAGCCAAACCAGCCTTTGTTTACGTAAAAACTGATGACACATGCAAATCTCCACCATTGTCAATGCAATTATCAGGGCACCGCGAATTCTCAAAGAGCTAAAAATAAGGGATGCAAGCTGGCCCGTAATCGAAAAAGTTGACGGATTAGTAAAATGTCAGTTTTAATGGGGCGATTAATATATAGCATAGACATTAATATTACATATTTGGAGAAATTCTGGAGTTGTCATAGTCTAACAGATTATCTTGAATAATCGTCAATAAAATAATCGACAAGAACGGTATAAGCCGAGCAAATGCAAACGACTGACTTTGAATAGGATATAAATTTTGAACTTGAAGAAATGTATAAACTACCGAATTGGTTCAAAACCATTTTAAACTGCACGGATTTGTAATTTTCAGTACTTTGTTTCACGTGAATTTTAAACAAAATTTAAAATTTTACATAAGCAAACCAAATTCCATTATCAGTCAAGTTTTTTTGTCTTTCGTCAATGTGTTAATTTGATCGGCATGTTTGCAAGTCTGTGAAAACAATCACTACGTTTATTTTTCATAGCAAAGAGAGCAAATTATTCGGCATATTAAACGCTCTACAACTTAATGGTTATTTTCATAACTTGCGTACTAACGCAAGAAAGCTTTTAAATAAATGCCTCTAAGTTGTCTTCCAATAAAACTGATGAAATCAGTAATGCATCACTAAATTTATCAGGTCAGACGATAGGAGATAGAAAAAATTGGAAATGAAACTCACCATTAAAGGCTTAATTTAAATATTCTGTAAATTAATGGGCTTATGAATTTTAACAGGGATTATTTCAATGTCCATTTTATAGGTCTTTACTGCATTTCCTACCATCTATGCGTCTGCATATGCGTTCTGCGACAACCGTTTTGAAATGCGCAATTCATTTATAGAAAAAATATCAGTGTATTCAGTGTAAAGTTTGATAATCAAGTGTCCTCCTTGCAGAAAAATTTAGCTTTATTGGTGACTTGATGAGACCCATTGCCTTCAAGACGACTGGCTTTACTGGCAAGTAAACTTTGAATAGATTTGAATGCTGCTACTAATACTACCGTACCATCACGCAGCTACTCGCAGTTTGATTTCTCTTGTAAATTGGGAAGCGTTGACTATGCACCTTAAATTTATTGATGTGCCCCTAAAGAAACATGAAATTTAATAAAAAAAAAGGGTTTTTATATAACCTTTTTGTCATGTTTGTCTTAAATTCACGAGCAACGGTTCCTCATATATCTTAATTTCAGTTTGAATGTATAATTTGAGTTCAGAAGTAATTGTATAGCTTTCAGTTAAACATTTGACTATCTGGAACACTTTTACCTAAAGA
Organism: Schistocephalus solidus; assembly: GCA_017591395.1. NCBI lineage: Eukaryota > Metazoa > Platyhelminthes > Cestoda > Diphyllobothriidea > Diphyllobothriidae > Schistocephalus > Schistocephalus solidus. The sequence continues at coordinate 186,606 of WEDG01000622.1, read as the reverse complement.
TAGTTTTACTGTGGTTTTTTTGGAACGATTGGACCATAAAAGATCAGGGATTTTTATATTACTATTTCTGAGAATTTATCACTTGTCATTTTGTTTTTAGGTCAGGATATTAATGAGCATGTTATTTACCCAGAAGCAGAAATAATTTCATTAAAAAAATAATGTAAATTTTGATGATACATTTGCTTCATAGACAGGTAAAACGTTAAAAATGGTATTTGTTAAAGAAATTCAAAAGAAACCATCCGTTTTAAACATAAATAAGGACGAAAAAGGATGGCTGCCCACCAAAATACTCTTTTTAAATATTTTGAGCTGTAAAACTCCTGTAGGAATCCAGTGTCAGACATGATAGCAGCACCAGAAAAAGTGAAAGTTATAGGAGCGTACTTACCCATTAGCAAGTAATGTCACCAATCTGGAGGTAACTGCCTAGGTATCCGTCTACCACACCATATCGATACATCAGTTGGATGGGTTATCAACCTAGGCACAGGCTTTAAGCAATTTACGACTATACATGGCTTCGGTGTTCGTGATTATGTTTACCACTACGAGGTTGAAATACTGTCCCGTTTCGGAGGGATGGATAGTCACTTGTAATTATTAATCTCTCCGTTAGACTGTATGCACAATCCAACAATGCGTTCACTGTGACCTGTTTTGTTCCAAGAACAGTTTAGGCACGGGGCAAACGTGTATGCACTGACATATAAATGACTTTGAATAGCCATTTCGTATAAAGTTATCGCGTGGCATCAGTGTAATTCAACCCTTATATCCCAAATTTGTATTATGGTATAGTTTTCGTTTTGGGAGTTACTGAATGTTTTCTCTAAAAACAAGAAGCTGCATTAAAGGCGTCGCCCTCCTGGAAACCATCGTCCCGATTTCACCTCTTTGCACTTCATTCAATGAACACATGGGTGGCGAGCAGTTGTTTATTCTTTTTTTCCATAGTGATTTTGCATATTCGGAAAAACTGTGCTGAGTGCGTTACGGAATTTCTCTGGCATATGCTTCCTGATGAAAACAAACCTCGCTAAGTAACAGACATTGATATAATTAATTGCATTCCAAACATAAGTTCATAACTCAACAGTTCCACAAGTAAGGTAACCATAGGTGAGTAGGATATTATCACAATGCGCATCTATCGTTATCCTTACACTAGCGAATATTTCGATAATGCATGCAGTGCCTTCTCAGTTAGGTTAAAAGTTTGCAAGAAAAATAGTGTCTGCTGGATGAGGGTGGTGTTTTCTAGCGCTTTTAAGAGAAGTTCTGCTATTAAACTGGGGACCAGGATAAACATTGTAATCAACTGTTTCCTCACCGATCGCTACAGCCTTACGTGACGCTTAATCCTGATTGGAAACTGAGCCCCGTCGCACGCCTCGTAAAGTATCTGGCGCAAGCCTTAATGCGCCAAATGTGGTACGATGGATGTTCATGCTACAGTCCGTCAAAAGAAATAATGAATTTTATTGATTGACTGCTCTAATCCGAGAGTTTGATGAGGAATTAAGAGGCTGACTGACACAGAGGTGGTAAAATAACCTCGGAGGAACGTCATATTTGAGTTCACCCACTTTGCCAGATTATGGGTAGGGTTGACTATCAGGGCAAAGATTGACCACAATGGGACATATGGTTAGGGGATTTTTGGCAGACGATCAAATAAGACCAGTGCACTGTCATTCTCTTTAAGTACGAATCGATTATTCTCGGAGATGACATGTTGACGCCGGATTTAACTAATAAGTACATTCAGCCACGAACCTCGGAGCCCACTCAAAATTTAGCACTTCATGAGGCTTTTCGAATATTTAACAACCAAAATTGTGGCTAAAGAAAACCATAAGAAAATCAAAGACAATCGCTTTAATAGCAGACCTAGTCCTAGAAAAGCTAAAAAGAATTGTCTTTATTCAACTTTAACTGGTATTTTGCCCCCATGACGTTTAGAACACGCAAGTTATCGTCAGGAGAAACATGCTGTGAAATTTCAGTTACCTGCTCAAACCAATGCTCGGTGGTATATTAATCACGACGACTCAAAAATGGAATCATTAGCTGCCATTCCCTGATTTTCTCCTCAGCCGAAACCCTTTTCGTGAAATTAAGAAGAGCTGTCTAAACACTAGCGACTGCATATGAGAAAGGTCTGTATGTGGTTGATTATCTTTTTATCTGTTGCTTGGGACTCTAAATGTGTAGCCAAATAGAAAATAAAAATAACTAGTAGAGTTCCAAAATGCAGAAAACCATGGCTATTTTTCATTTGCGCTCAGAAATGTGCATGAAATACTAAAATGTGTTCATTAAGTGTCACGCCCTTACTGTAATTCCATATATACCTCACTGCACAAGGCGGTAAAAACAGTGAAACAGCTGTCTGCCTCTTGTCTATTGTACCCTAAGCAACCAATAATTTGAATTTAAAAATGTGTTGATGAAATGAGCTTTCATAAGAATAAATACCCTAACAAAACGCTTGAACAAATAATGCTTTTTTAATAAGTTCTTCTAGCGAATTGAGAGTATATGCGTCAAAGACATTTGTTGTGAATACCCATTTGCTCCGCTTCTCAAGTTCACGGTTGACTGGGTCCACACATACAATTTAAATTGTCGTACGTAGAAATATCACCCACTTCAACTAGCCAGACAGATAAAAACCTTCGAGATTTCGGTTATTTAAGAAGCCATGGCAACCGCAAACAAGAAGGCATATCTTTATGAAAAAAGAGTTTTGAAAATAAAAACTTGGAAAAAAGTAACTGCTAAATAAAGGATGGTTTGAGACGCAAAGCATTCCATCATCACCAGAAAACCCAGTAATGTTTCAGCAAATAAATGATATTTAAATGCAGAAACTAACGTGGGCCTTATTGTATCTGTTAATTATGATTTAGTCAACAACCTGCCGCTCACAACAGGATATGTTAAAACTTTATCTCTACGATATTACTAGCCACTAGATAAAAATAATTTTCTTTGCAGTAGTTAATTACATTTTGAACATCTTTTAAGGCAAAAATATTTGCATAAAATGTTCACATTGTGACCTTGATCAACGTTACTAAGCAATAACAAGCTGACTGCCTACAATGCTCCACATTAAGCTTTAAACATTCATTATGATTAATTGCCAAAATGGTATTAAAATTGATTTTTTTGATGTTTATTTTTTACTTAGCTGCTTACCTTGGCGTATACTATTTATATATATCAATTAAGTTCATTTACTCATAACAAATTCTCGTGTCTAACTAATGTCTATTTCTTCTTTAGGGGCCTGAGTTAATATTATGGGTAACATTTTTTAGATTAAAATGAACCTTTTTTTCCTTCCATTTTGTATTGTGGTCAACACATGCAGATAAATGAAATGGTACGACATATGTTAAGAATTACATCACCGTCTTTATTTAAGGATATAAATTCCAAAGAACTCCATCGATTTACTAAACCTTCCGTATTGAATGCTTCCATCGACAGTTTGAAAATTCAGTCATTTATCACCTAAATAAATAAGGCTTGCTATTACTTTAAATGCAAAATAAAAGGCATCGGTGCGAATGTGCAGTAAACGAGGTGACCAATATTGCTCGAAATATGTTCTTTAGATACATATTGTTTTGAATGTTTAATGTGATTAAACGCATGGCTGCCGGTTGGTCTTCTTACCTCAGGTAGCATTAGGGGTGCCTGTTCTTAGTACTTTCCATTGCTGTCGTGCGTGTTTTAACCCATCGCAGGCTTACAGCCTTTCAGATTTAGGCCGAATGTAAATAATATTTGTTTATTTCGGTGAAATATGCAAATATCATAAAACATATGTTACTTTATACTTGGCAGTTGGTGTAGCATCATTCAGGATGAAATGCGTGCGTACGAAGTTTAGCATAAACCTTATATAAGTATATGTAATACTTAACCTAGTATGCTGTTCCAGTATAAGTCTCCACTGCATATCTTTTAAATGCACAGACTCGGATGGCCAAAGTTGTGCGTGCATCAGCGTACAAAAAAACAAAGAAACGCATTGCAAGAAAACGTGCCTTTCCATTTATAATCCAAATATTTATCCTCTCATTCTTATTGGTGGCCTTCAACTCGCACATGGCAGGATCAAAAGTCTTCCGTAAAATGATTTAATTATTAATACTGTAAAGAATGCACTCGACCGTAACCTGTGATTTAAAAGGCCAGATTTATACTGCAAAGAACGCCTTTAATCGGACGCTTTAATTTTATCCCAGCAGCTGATGGTTGAATACTACCTTATGGGATTATGAATAGTCCCCATTTAATCACATCTATAAATAAACATTATTGGCTGCACACAATCTCTGTTTGTCATAATGAATGAGCTACTGGTAATACGAAATATCATAGTTTACCCTTATCTACTTTATTGGGGTGGGTTAAATACAGCCATGCTTACAAAAGGACAAACGAAAACGCCAAATCTAAGTCACCAGTGGCGATTTTATTTTATTTTATTCATATTTTTCGACAACACCTTGTTTAATTACGTCCGAAGTTGGCTTAATGGTATAAATACTTCTCAATTTTATATAACTTGCAAGTTTGCAAATAATTTCGGCTCAAGAATACTTTGTTAGTCAAAATAGTCGTTCATTTACGACGCTTTTAAATGTGTATGCTTCGATCTTTATCGTCCAACATTAATTATATCACTTTTACTTTCATCCATGAATTAAACCCTTTTCTTTATATTAATAAGAACATACATATGTTTATCTTTAACTAAAACATAAAATCGACCGGAGTACTTAAATTCGAAATTAAGGGACATAATGGCTACGCTCAAAGAAAGAACAAGTAACCAATCGACACGGTAATGACAAGCTTCTACAACATTTCTTAATTTTATTAAATTTCAGTGCTCTGCATCTCAAGATTTGTGCGATCCGTAGATGAATTAGATAGGCTGCAGATCAACGCCCAAGACGTGCTGGTGACTTTTTACATTGGTGGACGGACACTCCCCGATCGGTTACAGGTTTCCCTACTTCCTTTCTGCCTTGTGCTATCTTTCGAGCCCTGCCAGCAGCCACACCGTGCCTCGTATTATGGACACCCTTAATTTGTGACTCTACCGATTAAGATTGAGTAAGAAAGCGTTGGTCACAAATATTGGCATCGAATTGGTAGATAATATTCCGACAACGTAAGCGATCTAACCTGGGGGTGGGTTTTACAATGAAGCCATTAAATGCAATGCTTGAGCATACGCAGATTGTTCTTATAGTGAGCAGTAGAAGTTCGCTTAGGTACATTTAGTGAATGGAATGAGAGTTAGCTGCACATGCATTTGTTAGTTGCACCCACGATGCATGCTAACTATTTGTTTTCGCATGTTTTCACTTAGGTAAGTCAAAAAATGCTACTTTGGAGCATGAAAAACCTAGGCAAAAAAGCATTATATATTTGAAATCTTCCATATAAATATTTTGCACCGTAGAAAACTGCTGGTATTCAAAGTATGTTTAACAGACGTTTTTAATTATAAAAGTTAAAATATCTTCAGGATAGGGAAACACGATAATGGATTAGGTAATAAAATCCAAGCCAAGATCCTTCTAACCAAAACATTACATGTGCACATGCATTTGTTAAACAAAATAGGAATCGGGCCTGGAAGCTGAATAAGGGCACGAGGAAAATATTTTTTGAGGATGTAGGAGTCCACGTTGCAAAATTGCTGCAAATAACGTTAAGAAGTTCGTAGGATACAGCAAAATATGACTTTAAATGATTAATGGTATTTGATGGAGTACTATTGAAGAGGTATGTGAAACACAGCTGACGATGATTTACAAGTTTAACAGCCCCGAAAATTACTTTTCAAGCAACTTCCTAAGATTAATTCATAAAAACTTCCAACACTTATTCTTACAAAAAATGTCTGTCTGAAGACAAATGCGCTTTAGATTCTAGCTTAAAACGCGTCATCTTTCGTGTCTCTGTGTGAGCACATTGGTTTGTGTAGAACAAATTAACGATCCTTTAGATGATCGTTAATGCCTTTTAGAAAATAATTAATCAAATTGTGGTTCTCAGATTGACCGTCTTATACATTTACACCTGCTTAAATGCAGTTAAATTGTCCGGCAAATGCAAGTAAATTAAAATAACAGTAAAAAAGTACAGCCTATTCATGTGCAGAAAAAATAATTAGAAGGCAACTTGTAGTTAGGCGCATTTTCTTTCCTGATATTCTACTTTCCAGTAATTATGATTCCTTTCCTTATTGTTTGATGCGCTTCTGTTACTGGTTACATATAACACAAGTGCAATATAACTTTATGTTATTTTGTTGGAAAGCACTTGACAATTAAATAGAAGCATACAATTGTCTTGATTTTCGCGAGCAATGAAGGCTTCTGTAGGTCACGAACATTTAGTCCACTAGTCATTTATTAACACTTGGTTTCGTATAGTTAGTGCCCAGTGAGCGATGGCAGCTCACACGTTATTCTGTTTCATTTATTAGACGGCAAAATAGAATTTTTATTCATGATTATATAATTATTACCTTTCAGCATATCAAAACATGTCAAAATACGGTAGTTTAGAAAGCTTAATTTCTTGATCAGAAAAATGGCGCTAAATGGCACAATGTTCTTCAGGAAAAAGGCCTTTTTTGCTGATTACGATATTTTCCGTGAGTTAACGTCAATTTTGTAACGCGAACCTATTGACTGCAAGTTTCAATATTATCTTCAACCATACAAGCCTCTTTCCGTTGACTTCATTGCTCAGTAGAGGTTTAAAACAAAGTCGATCTCAACTACGCGATAACCGTGTGATTCTGGAAAGTTCGTTTATCGTATTTTGGCCTCCACTCTCATGTCTAATGGTTGCGATGTCTTTGCTTTTTAATTTTGTTCCGGTTTTTAGAAAGGATTCAGCTCATTGTGCAGTAAATTCCACTCAAATTGGACTTTCTTGGCTTAAGCATCATTTGTATTCAGTATGGAGGTTAACATAAATAATAATGTAGTCTTTTCAGCTGAGCCCTCGTGTTAATGAGCCGATGGCAACGTGCGATAGAGTCTGCTAAACGGATGTATGCCAGGATAAAAACTTGGTTCGGCCTATGCTTGGGGGTCTGGAAAATTGGTGAGAAACGATAAGACAGAGGTGGTCAATATATTCGCCTTTGCACGTTTAATCAACGCTTCTAAAATATTAGTTTTTCGTTGCTGTAAAACCTTCCGCGTGGGCTATTGGCCCCCAAATCTAAACATATTTCAAAATAAGGACAACCACTGCTATCCTTTGAGACAATTTATAAGACAGTGATCGCAAGAGGTGCAATTTATACTGGAATCAATTATCTACTAGTGTTCAAACACAACTGCATTCGAACCGCCTGCCAGAGAATTTACTTGAATTAACAAATATCAAGTTTGATATTAAAATCGTCTTGTTTTTCAGGATCTGTCTTGCTTCGCGGAAATACTGTCCAAGTTCGTTTGGCTAATGCTGACGATAAAGAAACCCGAAATAACTCAGTGCAAAAGATTCCGATATTGGCTAGGTATTTCCACTGGTGTCTGAAAGAGGTAAGCATTATATTGAACAGGGCAGTTACGTCAGAAGAGACAAAGAGCAAAGGTTCGTTCTTAATCTCAAAAAGAATCATCTGATTGTTTCGTCTTTATTGCATTAGTAAAAGGGCCGTGATCGCTGTAATATTCTGGCCATGGTTAAAAACATTTGACAGTAGTTTTAAAATAACACACAAGGACTGCTTTTGCTGTCAGCTAAAGCAAAAAGGAAGACCTGTGTCCATTAATAATGGCATAAGTCTTATGAGTATACCATCTTCGGATTTGCGAGTCCTTCAGCAATCTTAGCACCAATTTGGAGTAAATCATTTAATACAAACCTCTAAAGGACCAAAACCAAATCTGGATTTCAGAGCTGAACTCCCTCAGACTCAGTAAAATACAAACATTTTATTTATAGACTGCACCTATTCAATTGGTATTGTAGAAGTTTATTGCTCATAATAATTATAGTTTAGGTAATACGTAAATGATAATATTTGCGTTTTTTAATGTTCTAAAGCTACATTAAACAACTGCGCGAAGTTCAGTTCATCAGGTTTTTCCAGCGGCTTTCCTATTTTTTTCCTGATAAATCCTACAGTTTTTCAATTCCAGCATTTTAATCCTCTTTGAAATTGAGGAGAGGCCTTGGAGTATCTAATTCTATCTCAATATTGTCAACCTCAGTCCAAAATTAGCTGTGAGTATCTTAGCTGTTCTTCTAGCAATTTTGGATTAGTAACCGAGTATGATTTGTTTACACTCATAAGTATGAATTAGATTCCGTTACACGTGAAATCGCATTGATTTTACAAGAAATCTACTGTTACGCAAAATGAGACTTTACTGCGTCCCCAAAAATTGTACAAAAGTAAAAGTATGTATATAATGGTTAAAAAATAAATATTGCTGTTTTACGAAATATGAAATATTTTAGAAATGAAAAATTCTTAAAAAATGAGCAATTCACGTATATAAGTAAATTTTAGTTTTAAATGTATAGGAAGCCTGTCCGTTCAAAAACAGATGAATAAGGCAATTAGAGAAGAAACGCGTTTGAAAATATCTCTTTAGTGAATTTTACTTATACAAGTTATTCCAAATGGCGAAAGACGCTAAGTAGGGCCACTTACAAATAACCTTAATTTCGAGTAAATCGTTTTACACCGTTTCAAGAGATGTTATTGTTTTTCTTCAATTACTTCATAAGATGGGATAAATTTGGCTAAGGCAAACAAATTTGCGCTTGGAAGCACATAAAAAGGGACGGCAGATGCAATAAAGCCTCATTCTCATCATAAAACAACACTTTTTATTTAGTTCGAATGTTCGTTTACTGAACAATACATGTAGTCTTTTAAATAGTGGCTGCAAATAAAAGATTTTCAGTGTTTTAAGCCTATTGCAAATTCTGTTCTACATGTTAGTCAAAACCTTAAAAATAAGGTTTTTCTAAAAAGCGTTTAGCGAAGTTGCAAATTGTGGACATTCTTTCTTAGGCACCACAAATTTTGGCAAATAATATATTGCGATTAATTAACGAATTTTTGTAAAAAATTACTTGTTAAACATTTTCTTTAAGTTTAAATTTTGTTGTTGAAATAAGGTCAAAGTAAAAATCTATATTTTTGACCTCTCTTTTGACGTTTTGAAGATTAGGGTACCACGTGTGCTGGAGATGAAAGAATTCGCATTTCTTTTTCTATTGGAGCGTTTTTGCCAAATTTATTTGCCTTGAGCTCTCATTCATCAATAAAAAATGCACCACAGAGTGGCATTATATCTATCAAGTTTTTAAGAAAAATGCCATTCTTCTCCCCTTTCTGTTTTGGGTTTTCATATAAATTCATGGTCAGTTTCAGAAAGAAATTGTGTGTTAATATTTCGCGGACGGTGTGACAGAGAAACATGACATAATGTTATGTGTTCTCATGTGGATATTTGATTATGTTCCGAAAAACCATTGTTGTTTAACAAACTAAACACACAAAAGTTTATCTCTGCGTTTTATGGCACAAAACTCGCAAAAGTTACACGATTGAATTTTTAAACTGAATCCACTTGTGGTTTTTCGAAAAAGGTCGATGTCGCACGCCTGCATTAACCTGATTTTTGTCAAGGAAAAACCAAATTTACCGTTCTATGACGTAATAAATTTAACAATTTTCCGGTTTTTATTAATATTCGTTTAAAGTACAACGCACACAACCAAGATACTAAAATCCGGAAGATGCAATGGCGTAGAAAAATTATTAAATCAAGAAATTTTGGATTTGGCCCACATTGACCCTATTTTCCTTAAAAAAACAGATGTGAACTAAACGATGTATATGTAAAACAATTGAATTAGGTTCATATCAGCTCAAGAACCAAAAAAAAACAACCTCGATTGTTTGTCATACTAATAACTCAAATTTGAACCCTTTATTTTGCAAGTTCGTCAATATGATAAACCTTAATGAAAATTTTCTAGTGAATATGGCTTATACATCTGCCTTCAGTATGGTTAAGTATAGCACATATCATAACTTCCTTGATAGATATGGTGCCCTATTCCACGAAATTCTGCAAACCATGTTTAAAAAACTCAATTCTAATCGCAGCTTGCCGAAATGATTTTTTGGACAACTGAAACGTTGAGCGAATGCTGGAACTGCTGTAACTTCAGAGGTTGATGTTAACTAAATTGAGGACAATAAGTAAATGCTGTTTTAACAGTGTGTTGCAAGTTATAATCCAATTTTCACCGTATGTATTTCACAATGGAAGTAGAATGAACGGCACAATACTATTTGATTTGTTTTCATCATATTTAAGGATGAAACTTACTGATCTTATAGACATGTATATTTAAACCAACGTTGACGCGGGCATTTCCGTTTGGAACTGAATATCACACCTTGCTTGAAAGCTGTTGACAGTGAATTGCTGTGCAACAAAGCCCAATTCAATTTTTCGTAGTTAATTTAGTAATGAAAAGAACGTGGGTATATCGAGTATGACTTTCGTATACGAACATATGCGTTTTCGCAATGGTTCAGAAATTCATCGGTAAGCATGCCAGCATCAACAAAACACGGGGGCAGTTATAGTGGTAGATCAGCCATTCAACGCCCAGTGCCGCCGGTTCGGGCGTGGCTGCTCAGAGCTCTTCAGGTGGCCACTAGCTCACCACATAAATTAATTAAATTATTCAAACGACAATTTGGTGGGCATAAGTTTGCTTTCAATACATTTTCGCTAGTTCTGTTTATTTATATCGCTATGTAAATAAGTAAAATATGCGAAGCAAGTAGGAAAAACCATGCCACTGTCAGGGTGGGCGGAGGAGAGGGAGTATAAGAAACTGTGATAAGTGTCTTCTGGACAGCATCAGGCGTTAGATTGGCCACCGGGAAAGGTAATTATATGCGGGTGGCTGAATGACTGCCTTTCGGCCATGATTAAATTATCCTAAAAGACACACGCAGCGGCCAACTCATGACTTGAGTTGTTTGCAGCGGTAATCTTTGCGGCGATGCGTATTTGAACTTGTATCTTAAAACTTTATCTCTTCGAGCCGATAATTTCGTTTGATATACAGAAACGATACTGGAACAACTAAGACTGAGATAAACGTTTCAGTGTCATGTGTTTTAATCACCTTCGTATGCCTCAGTCCTGAGGCTAACACAAAGAACTGCTTTTAAGTTAACATAAAAATAAAAAATCTCTCATTAATTCTCTGGCTTGTTGGATCCGCATCTTTTAATCAGTAACATTTATCAAAATTGCCAGGCAGTCCCCGCGGTGTTAACGGTAGAAAAAGTGCCCGCACTGACATGAATTGGAGCTCTCCAGACTACACTCCTAATCTGTAGTTGCAGAGCTAAAAATAAACATTTTAATCTTCCACACCAACGACCAGAAAATCCAGAAGAACAAGTGCTCTCACATTGGCTGTGATCTGGCAAGAAAAGTTCTTTTAGAAAACACGCTTCAGATAAAAATAATGGCATTCAAATTTAAAAATCGGCAGTTATGTCTATCAAAGACAATTACCTGTAATAATAACTTTCTTAGATTTACACCCCTTTTTGGCCCACGTTCCAATGTGCGATTTTAATAATGAAAATAAATTCAGCTTACACAAAGTGTCGTGGTTTACTTAAAATATCATGTTGCTTTCAATGAAAATCAATTAAAGTCAATGGCAAAATAATTTACGTTTACATTTAAAACTGTTCATTTATAATTCCTTGGAAGTTAACTTTTGGGCGCGGCAATATGATAAGCCCACAGCAAATAAATACAGTGAATTGTTCTGCTCACACAGTTCAATGATATTTTGGTTTTTTGTCTAATGTGAAATTGGAAAATAAAATAAACGTTCAATATCTGCCTTAGAGTTATAGTTTGAATGTTAAACAGATAAACAAAACTTATAACTGGCAATTAACATAAAAATTAACAAAAACAGCAGATCAACAGATCGAAGGTGCCTTTGATAACATGGTCCTTAACCGAAACCAAATGGACACAACAAATTTTCAGGAAAGCATTGCTGTTAATCATTCATAAAAAGGCCTAATTATGAGAAGTATTTAACAAAAAAACTAACTCGTTTGCCATCATCATTGGTGATACCCATTTCCCAGCTGCAAATAAGAACATCTTATTCCAAGTCACATTAACAAGCATTCGGAAAATTGTCACGAATTAATTTATGTGCACCCCCTGTACTTATTTGAAGATGAATCTGTGCACTTGTACCTTGCTCTTAGTGAAGTGTCCACCGGCCACACAGGTGGTACAACGGTGAGCAGCAATCAATTCTTGAGAAACATTTAGTCACATTATTCTGTCAACAAGGGAGAAAAGTGTAGAAATTTTTGAACGACGACTAGCCATGCTACCTGAAAAAAATGTAACTGGTGATATTTTAATGCAATAAAACTGTTAACTATTTTTTAACCGTACTAAATATATTATCAAGAAACTCTTCACTATTATCATCTCTGATGCAGGAACAGCATAACTGTAGGATGCATGATATTTTTGAATTTATTATTCCATTTTTACACACCTTGAACTGTCCTTTACTTTATGACACACTGCTAAAATATAAAACGGAATTCGACTAAGGGCACCATGCCATTTTAAGTGCTATAAGACTCTACATGTATTCTTTAGGGTATAATTAATACTTTGTAAATTAATTTATGTCATACTTTTGAGGATGTTTCGCTTTTTGACTCTGAGAAGCATAGGGCATCATGATTTTGACAGTGTCCGCAATACAGGGAATTCCCTACAAATATTGTTGCCCATCAGATACATTACTCATTAGTTCAACTGCAGTTTTGTTTGATGTCCATTGTGTGCCACCCAATAATGGTATCGTTGCAACGATCATTTGAACATCAATATTGTAACGAGATAGTGGACCTGTGATGCATTGACCACTATCTACTACTCTTACACTCCTTGGCATGGTGACAAAGCAGAGTCAAGAAGAAGAGAGTTGGGATGGGAAGCAGGTGGCTGGCGCGGCGTGTGCATGAGCATTATCACCTGACCACATCAAAATAAATAATATTTTTATGACTGCGCTTCTCATTTCCTGATTTGGAATAGGGTGTTTGTCTAACGCATCTATCACATGACGCTTTTTAAGGTTATTTTATTTATAATTCCCAAACTGTACTTTTTGTTGAATCCTTAGGATTTCAGAAGCATTTTCAGTCAAGTTAATCCTTAAAGTATTGATCAAGTTATATTTTCTGTAAAAAAGTATTTTTGAAAAATGTCCGACGATACCTTCATGCCGTAATAAACATTGATAATAAATAAATACTTTGGGGACAAAATTGTGAAATCATACGAAATGTTTAGAATCTCAGCTTTTAATAGTTATTCAGCAACTGAGTGTACATTCGCCTTGCTTTGGTAGATACAATTCTCTGAAAAATGTCAAGCTAGATACACTCGCAGTGCGTTGGACAAATGAATGAACGTTATTTCTCTCCCATGGTCTGACTTCAAACAATCTACGGCTCTCTCTGCGGCAACGCATCTATTATTAAGAAGTTTCTGCCCAATCAGAGTATTCATCCAAATCACTTTGCTTTGCTGGCTCATTTCATAAACAACGGATGGCAGAAAATTTTGGAAAGCTAAAATAAGTGCATGCAAACATTAATGAACTAGAAAATTAAACAACACTAATTTTTGTATGTTTTCGAAATAGCTAAAGACAACAAGAAACAGGAATCACACAAAAAGAAATATATTGATTTCTTTCTACTCAGATATAGGCGTTAGCATGATCACAACCGAATCCTTCATTATAACCCAAATTGTATGCATGTATGATCATAATAACAGAATTCTCGATGCTGGTGCTAATCACACATAATTCAATTTTTCAACATCGACTTCTGTGTAAAAGGTCCTCCAGGAAGCGGAAAATATAATAGCATCATAACTTATCAGACAATACGAAATGTATAAACTTATTTGAGCAAAATGTTTTAAAGCTATTTGTTATTGATCAACCATGGATTATAGAAAGCAAGGAAAACTCTGCTCCTTTGCATTTAATCTTATATAAATTATAAAACTGCAAACATAAAAGATAGTCTACAAGTATTCATCTGGGAAAATAGCATAAACCCGTACTGTCAGGTTTTGCAAGAGCACCCTAGAGGCTGTACCGATGCCTCTTAAGCCACCAAAAGCCCCAAGGTTGAAGGTGCTTATACTGATAGGGTAACAATTGGGTATTTGCTCATGGAATGTTTGATTTGAAACAGAATTACTCGCTGATATAATAGATGCGCCCAAATCAATGCAAACATGGTAGCAACGTACACTGTGAATCAGTTCTTTAACATTTTTCACGTACATTGCTTTAACAATGGAATTCAAGGGATTAATTTTGCATATTTGCGTACATTTAGCTTCTGGATTATGTTTTGTGGTCGTGGATGAAAGCCATAAATGATATTCTCATTTGTTATAGTCATTATTGAGAACAGATTAATTTATAACAGGCTAGGAAAAGGAGGGGGAAGATTACTCTAAGTACTTTGTTAATTTTAAAGTAAATTTACGTTTACATTTCTGGAAATGACAAACAAAGTTACAAAGCCAGAAGTTACAGAACCATTGCGTTCTTGAAATGGTTTGTTGCGTTAATCGTAGGCATAAAAATTTTAATGCCTTCAGTAAAAAAAGGCTTGGCAAACTATTACTCAATAGAAAATAGACCAGTTAGTAGAGTGAAGTTGGAAAATAATATGTGCGAGAACCAAAAAGTGAACAAAAGTGGCAATTATAAGAAAAAATAAAATAAAATAATAAATTGAGGTAAATGAGTGAGAAACGTGGACAGAAATAATGAACAGTGACAATTTCTGTTGTTGCAGAATTTCACATTAGGTAAAGTTAAAAAGTTTTATTTTGCAGGTATTTCTACGTTTGACAATCAAGCTTTCTTTGATTAAATCTAACTCATTTCTTAAATCCTGGACAGGAACGGGTACCACAGGAAGATTATAATAACTTGAAGTTATCATGCACTCTTGCTATTTCGACCAACTGTTGCTTCTAAATTTATTATTTTCATAAAGATATGAAGAAAGTGCATTAAATTTAGAGAAGTTACGTTTGCAAGCACAAATGCCTTTAAACTGTCAGAAGACTGGGTCTTTTAAAATGCCAGCCTTTAAACTTGTTGCATGAAAGAAATTTGATAGAAAATATTATCCACAGTGTTTAAAATTCTTCATATTTTCTTATCCTAATTAGCAACAGAATTTGACACACATGTTGTGATTAATTTTGTGTTATTTGTTTGGAATTCAGTATGTTATAATATTTTGTTCTAATGTGGTCAAATGGATTCATCATCTTTTTTAATATTTGACTAAAGATAGTCCCACAATTGAAGAAAACGCCCATGTTCCTTTTAAATAAGTAGTGTTAGAAGATTATAACTATTTTAAGATCAACTTCTATTCACTGCTCAATTAACTAAAGCAATTTCTCATCGTCCAACATCTCAGGCTAGAGGTAGGCATCAATTCATCCTGACAGAGTGACTTAAAGAAACATGGACAATGGAACCGACTAGGAAAGAAGTTATATCTGAATCAGTTGAATCCAAGACGGAAGGAGAATAGGATAGAATTGTGTTTGTCATAGTAAACCGCACCGTCCTGAATTTTTATTTCCCCATTAAATTGACAAACTGCGGCTGACATATTAAAAGAAAATAAAATCCCCTGTAATTAAACCCTACACCTCGACAATAAAAAGTCGAAAGGACACAAAACACACGTTCATATTGTATATTCCCATGTGAAGGAAAAAAATGATTCCTCACGTTAAATTCCATGCAGTTTTTATAATCTTTCTGGATTTTGTCAACTACCTTTTCTGCATACGATGATCAGTGCGTACCGGAGGGTACAATTGAAAGGTTCAAGAAAATTTCGAGTTTTATCTGAAATCCAAAAGCGAAGCTTATCTCTAAATTTAAACATACGGACCATTAGATCCCCACGAGTGTAAATACGTGGACAACTACCATACATTTTAAAAAGTTGCTGCCCACAATCAAACGTTCACAAGACCTTAAACTCAAAATATATTAACCAACGATTCAGAGCATTCCCTTCTTAATATTACCCGAAGAAAATCGAGAAAATTGTGTCCCAGCAGCCTGATATGGCGTCTGGAATTCAAAATATTCTGGAAGTTCTATATAATTTTCCAAAATATCATGGAACTACTAATATGGTTATCACAAACCAGCATTATAGGAGAACCTTATGCAAGCACCCTGCATTGGTCAGTTTTAAACTTGTCTTTGACTTAAAAACATTTCCAGAGCTTCACGTTTGTGTTGAGGCGACTTCAAAAACAATGTTATATCTCGTATCAATCAACGTAGCTAATGCTAGAGAAAATAAGCCACGAAAATATAAAAAGCCGAATCGTCCGTTTATCAGAATCATTTAATGTTCGCCTTGTAGGCAGTTCTCATACACGATTGGATAAAAGACCCACCTATAGGCGGCATTACTGGTGGAACTGGTCATTCAGTTGGGCGGGCCCAGCAACACAAAAATATAAAGAAATCCTCACGTGCGCTTACAAGCAAGAAAATGCGCAAGGCAGCTCTACAGTGGCTCGTGGTCACCTTCGCACACGGTCGTTTCCCATAAAAATGCCATCCATCTGTCCTCAGAAATAAGGACAGACGGATGGCTTTTTAATCTCGTGTCTGTTAAACGTAATAATCAGTACAAAATAGGATAAGCGGCAAAGTGTTTTTAAAAAATGCCATTTGCACCCCTTTAAAAATAACGATTAATCCTGCTTCTGTGAGATATGTTATAGTGAAAAGCAAGTGATGACTACCCATTTTTCGCCTAAATCGCTCCACTTTTTTTTGAAATGGAAAAACCGCAGTCCAGAACGTGAGCTGAATTCTGCATAAAGGGACATTTCTACTCAATAGATAGTCCTATCCGTTATCTAAGGGAGGGAAAAAAGAAAATCCACACTATTTATATCTAACGTATTGTTATTACTGATAATTTTACAAAAGACCTAGTCTCTGATAATGTACCGGCTTTTAGTGTGTTACCATAACTACCTTATTATGAAAACACATTGCGCCTCCAGTACGTAGCGCTGTCTTGCGAGCTCATGTTACGCAAACGACGGTCGGGGATATGGTTATTCAACTAGAATAAACATACATTGCTGTGTTTTCATTCCGGAGGTGTTCCTGTTTGCCCACTGCAGAGCAAGCAATATTGGTAAAGTTGTTAATGGGACACTTTTTGGTCTCTCAATATTAAATATAGACCATAATTTTAGTTTAGTTTACAGAAAACGAAGGAAAGGTGATCGGTGAAAAGAGAAGCATGTTATCCAGAGGTTTTTGATTCTTTTTCAACGCAATCCTCAGAGGCAGTCGTAGTTTCCTTTTTTTGGAATGAAGCCCTAGCGTAGTAAAGTGTAAACTTTAAGAAACCTTTTATGAGTTGTTTTCAAAAGAATCGTAAATTTGGCATAATTTCCTCCATTCTAGTGCAAAACGTATTGAAACATATGGCGGTTATAGACGTTTGCCATAACATGTAATATTACATAATTAACGCAAATCTTGACAGAGGGACTAATGTGAGTAAGTTATTTTATGGTGAGCTCAGTAGCAATAAAAATTCCTTCTAGAAACTCTGCAGTATTTGAAGCAAAACTTTAAAGATGACGCCCAGTTTGCTACATGCAGCTTCTTATAGTAAGTTTTACAATAAATGCCTTTGCGTAAGCATATATATGAATATTGAAAGGTAAGTGTCACAGTGAGTAAAGTTGAAGTCAAAATAAGTTCTATGAGAAAAAGAGCTTTATTGCGCATATTTCTGACAACGGTTCATAAGGTCGTCGTTAGACACAGACTGAAAGCAAGTGTGATAATAAACAGTTAACATATTAACTGCAAAAAAAGACTGGAATGGGATAAGCCGGCCATCGTACGTAGCAGCTTGCCCTGATTGACACTCGTTCCTTCTACGTCTATTTAAACTTTATGTATGCCGCATCAAACTCGATCTGTCTGTCTATGCATAACGCATCTGAGTAAATCGCCTCTTGGAACTCTCGACCATTCTTGAAAGGACAGGCGGCGACAGTCCGAGGTTTATCCGAAGTGAAATTTGCCCGAGGTCTAGGGTATGCATGGCTCCTTGGGACAACTTTTTTTGCCGCTTTAATGCCAATCAATGTTCGTGGATGCGTTAAGAGGCGGAATTTCCCGTCTGACCACAATAATAGACATCACAAGCATCACATGGGATCTTGTAGACGATTTCTTTCCTGTCCAAATAGTTAGCCTTAGTCTAGAGTGGACAATCAGGGTGCGCAAAGTAGACGTTGGTTTGTGCGCCACATGAAATTAATGCTTCCATAGGTATCTTTCGACGAGTTCAGAAGCATTCTTAACGTAAGGAGGGGTTACCATGAATTTATTTTAAGAGAGGCTGACATACTTGGCAGTCGCTCAATGGTGCAAATGCCAGGCCATTAATGATTTTTAGTGCAGTTAAGGTATAAACTTTTTTGAAACATTTGCTTTCCGTCTGCGCGTGATGATCACCTGCGAAATGGCGTTGAAAATGTTCGCATAAAGCTCCTTTTCGCAAAGAACGTCTCTAACTTCAATATCTGAATATAACTATATTTAAGATAACGTAACCGGCAAAAACATGTGAGCTGGTAGCCAGGCACCACCAACCGTAGGATCTGCAACCCCTGAGGCTTGATTTGCAACCGGTTATTTAGAAATCCAATGAACTGTTTATTTAGCCATGGGCTGGTTGTCCGGTCGGATGAAATCGGCTTTATTAATCGGGTAAGTTAGGAACCCATTAAATGCGTAACGAAATATAATCCTCCTACTGTACCTCAGAGGTCACTATCGAGCCTCTCCAGCAGCCGCACAGCAGCTAGTTTGATAGATAACTTAAACATAACAACAAAGGAAACCCTCCCTTTTCCTTTTCGGAATTTTTTACGCGCTGTGCTTTCGTATAGTTTGGTTAAGTAGTGCTCAAAGTTTCAAATAATCTGATTTTTATCTGTTTATATTCTTTTAATACACATTTGATAGTCTTTTTAGGGTACTAGTGGTACACTACTTAGTTTAATTAACACAAGACCATTTCATTAATGATGCTATTTTGTTCAAAACAATTATACCAGAAATCATTGTGGTCAGTATCAAAATCTTCAGTGGGACTGGGTAGTTACCAATCTATATCTTTATTTGATGAAAATGTATAAAAGGCTGACCGGAGACTTTACTACAGCCACATAACCGTTTCAGTTTTGCCAGTGGTCGACGGCATATGAGGCTAGTATTTGGTTCTTAAGCCTTTGCATCCATGCTTATGTTTGTTTATCAGTTTGACAGACAATGGTCATTTCTCTCATTTTTAACGAGTTTTTGCTACCTAATTGAAAGGCTTTTATTTGACTACCCGGCGACAAAAACATGTTCTTCGGGTATGCATTTTCAAGCGTACTTTAATAATGGAAATCAGTAGCAACTTCCTCAAACAATTTTTTTAGAATGATGGATTTTCAATGAATTGGGCCAAATGTTATCGACTGTAGGCTTAGGTGGCCAAAATTAATCAATAAGGTGTGAGCCAGACTTACAAAACCAAATTTTATATAGCTGCCAAATTTAAGGAGCCTTGTCAACTGATCTCACACCTAACCGACTCCAAATCTAGAACTAATACCTATTTGTCATGAGTTTCTTACTTGGTTACCATTTGACGAAAAAATGGTGGTTTGAAATGCATCCATTTGGGGAGTTGAACTCTCATAATACCTCGAGAACAATTACACCAAACATTTTAAGATTACGAAAAGTTTAGTTTGAGTTATTTTGCTGCTAATCGTCTTAAAGTATCAATGTATTTTTTAAAGGATCTTTTTACATTTATGGCTCGAAGGAAAGGAATTTTTAATTATGTATTGTGTCAAATGTGACGTGGCTAATGCTCATTTAAAAAAATCCAACATTGCATATTTTAGCAACCAACTACAGCAATACTTCAGAAAATAATTGACAATAGGTATAAAATGCACGCATCGTATTGAAGGTAAGTTAGATAATCTACTTCAGGCGTTTAAAATGCTACAGGTGGCAAATGTTTCAAACTGTTAGAGGATTAAAAATTAGTTTTATGGGCGAAGATTTCTTAAAAGCAAACAACAGGGAAAATTCAAATGTTTTCCTCACATTTCTTTCCAAGGGTGCAGTTTATTATCCTACGTTGCAGCATTTGTATTTATTTTGGAAGGTTTTATAACATATATACGTCTGAAAATGCATTAAACTGAAGGAAAACATTGATTATAGCAACCAGATTGGCATGCTAATTTAAAAATATTTAAATGCCAATAAATAAAAAGGACTTTCCAGCGTGATACAATATGTAAAAGCGTAAACGCATGCACGTTTCTGCAGGCCAACTGCCAACAGAAATGAAGTGTTAACTCTCTAATAGACACGCAGCTGCCAATCATCGTTGATGGCTATAGGCTTACTGAACCCTACCTTGATAAACAGGACAGGTTTGTTAACGCTTATAATATCAATTGCGGAAAAGGCATGTTGCAAGCAAATCAAATTAATCTTTTATTTTTGTTAAAATATCAAAGATAAAGTGGGAAAACACTGAGGAGGCGTACAAACAGTTCATATTTTTGCCTTTTGACCAGGCATTGTACACAAATGCTTTTTTGGGTCTGCTTACAGGGCCACCAATTTGAGTTCTGACCAAAATTCTGGTGATATGTCAATAAGCGCATCCAAACAGGTATTGAATCGGCATTGGATGGGCGCATTTAAAAGCTGGATTGGTAATGTCCATGTTCATAATTGACTTTTTTCAATGAATGGTCATTTTCTAGAGTACGATTTTAAAGCCTATTGTACATGTGCAGCTGTGGTTTTGTGAAATGGAAGAAAATGCAACAAGAACATACATAAGAGAGACATTAGTGGGTTATTGAATGTTTTAAACAAATGCTATGATCACCGGTTGCGTTCCGGTTTCGATTACTATTGTTAGTTCCTCTGCCTGGAAAAATGGAGGTACTGAGCATTGTTCGTCTGAGGCAGGTTCATCTTTAGACATGGGCAGGAACCAAGACAGGATAAGGGGCCAACCTTAGAGGGAAATGAAGATGCAGATACAAAACAAATCGTATTTCTTCGGGGATAGGGCTGGCAGGAGAGTTGGCGGGAGTAAGTCGTGTCTTTGTCAGAAAGATCTTAAACTATACTGTCATCGTTCCCATTGCTCATAGACAAAGTATCTTCTCCCTAGGGGGCGCAGATATTACGCTGAATTCTTCATGCGGCAGATTAGGTGGTCGTACCAGTGTTTGCTGACCGAGAAAATTGGGCAAGTGTGGCATGGGCTCAATATATTTCAGCTCCTCTGTGTTCTGCATTCGTTTGTGTCGATATATGTGCCACAGTTCACATGCGAGATCACCAGCTATAATGTCGCCGACGTTCATGGATATCAAACGAATAAGAAAGACACCATCTGGACGGAGAAAATTCTCCACGAACTTGTGTGAGGCAGCTTTATCGGTGTCCTTGAGTACTGCCATAATTTTCAGGAACTTTCGAATAAACTTGAGACGATAGCGTGCAAATCCCATCCGCAAAAACCAGTTGAAGAAACTGAACAATGTAATTATACCAATTATGCAGTGCCAAAACCAGAAGAAGACGAAGATCTTTTCTAGAAACATGTTCAACGGCAAAACGCACTGGATTGTATACCTACAATTAAGATAAAAAAGATTATATTGCACCTTGATTAAATATTGCCGAAATAAACGTTATCATGCTTTCGATGTTGATTCGAGGATATGTTGAAAGTGCAGATAATACTCACTAGACATAAGAATAAGCAAGATACGGCTAGCATATATTTATTCAAGTAACTTTTGAAAAATACTGTAGGAGCATACAGTTACAAAAACATATTTGCAGTCATTTTAACTACAAGAGGATGTTTTTCGTAAAATGAACTCAAGTAAACAACGAATTATTCCACTCAGAGCAGGAAAGTTCTTTAAAGACTTATACTTTCCTTCGTAATGAAGCCTCATAGATATATTTCCATGAGTTTTTTCACATAGTGAATGGTACTGCGAACATAAAATGTGCTTCAGATTTTGTGATTTAGAGTATCATTGCTTCTTGGTGTACTCTCAAAAGAATTTTTGGCCTTAATTTTGTGAACATTAATTTAAGACTTCTTTCAAGTAATTTGATTTTTTATTCTCGTTAAACGGGTACGTAGTTGAGAAAATTTGTCTGCTGACTGGGCAAAAAATATACATTCAGTTTTGATAAATGTATGGTTTTACATAGAACCCTCACTGAGACGTTTTAGCACCCACTGGGTATGTCGATCACATTCTGGAGAACTCTTTTACTTTTCTTTTTACTTTTTCGTTCCAATGTCATGCTTAAAAAAACCAAATTCTTACGCTTGAGGAAAAATAATTTATGTTCTTTTGTTGATATTGTGAAAGTTTTCAAACGAATTTGGACACCTATTATATTTCTAAGCCTTTTAGAACTTATGAAATACTCCAAATGTGGTGGTAGCTTCCATTTTAACAGACTAAATATAACTGTATTTTGCCTTATAGAGGAAAATTCTACCAAGGTACTGGAAAATGAAATCAGAGCCATTATCACTCTTAAATCAAACACTTCTATAGGACTCGCAAAAGATCATCCTTGAGCACACTTTTACAGTTATAAACTTTGAAAACTTCTGATTATCTGCCCAAACCCTCATAAAAAAAACAGCTCTACGTAGTTATTTATGTTGTCTTGCATGACTTTGCTTAATGTATTACATTCTGAATAAACGTACTAGACATAATGAAACTGATTTTATAGTATTGATCACACTACGTTAAAGGAGCATGACTATTAGCAGTTATAGACCACTCATTCACATGTAAGGACAGTCGAGTAACTATTTGTCTATGAAATCGACTAATAGACCAACATTTACTACAGGTAGGCATCTTCAGAGGAGCGGGAAGGTTGAAAAAAACAATGTTTCAGCTACTGCATGGCATAAAATTGTTCGGACTGTAAGGCACAATAGGATGTGTTTCTCATAGCGTGCTTTAGGTGTTCCTCTATGCCACCGTTAATATACCTGACCGCATCCACAAGAAAACGGGTCCCTGGCCTCATGTTCAAGGCTTTTGTATACTAATTAGTAGCTTGTATGTTTGGATCTCTGAGGTTTCACAATCTGAGTTAAGGTACGGCTGAGAGATATTGGCTAATACTCCTGAAATGGCAAGTCCAGTTTCCCTAGTCTTTATTGATTTATTTCTCCCAATAATACTAGCCACTTTGAGGCTGCTGGTGGAGCTTAAGCTCGAAGGCACAACGGGTAAAATTGATTTCATAAGGTGATCAAGTAGCACCTCTACAAACAGCCAGAAGCAGAACCTCTCGCGGCTCTACTATGCGGCGGCAGAATCATGGATCAAACACTTGTTTGAGCTTTTAGCTAGTACCTATTCCGCGAAAACGAAAAACTATTCTTGTCCTCAGAAATATGTGTGTATGCTTTTGGCGAACGAAATGCGTCCTATCTTGAAGTAAAAATGCGTATGAGAAACAATTAATTTTAAATCTTTTGAATGCATAATTTGTACATTTTGCAGACAGCTTGCATAGATATTTAAATCTAGCAACAGGCTTACATGCCATGAAACATTCCTTTGCAGAAATGTGCAAAATGCAACCAAATGAAAATTAAATTCACAAATCTACGATAAATGAATTTTTATTATGCTCATATTCATATATGTAGTTAACTGACAATCTTAGGTATTTATTAAGGATCCGATGCTTATTTTATCCTATTAGCGGCATAGAAATTGGTGTAGATCAGGGCTTAAAACATATTTCTAGCAAATAAAACGCCAACTAGTTATGCAATAAGACGAAATTATTTTTACGTAGGATACCGTTTAATTTAAACAGACAATTTAACATTTTCATGCCTTCGGTAGTTGGCACCTGTTTTTATTTCACTGTGTTTCGTAAATTGCATGCATTTCCAGCTGCCTTGAGATGAATTTACCATTTTGCATTTGCCAACAGGATCTGGCCTCCCTTTTGCAGTGCCAGTTACTGCTCTGCGTTTATTACGAGTGGAAATATTTATTTTTATCAGTAATTTATGTTTATCACCAGCCATTGTCAGACATGATTTTCTAATACAATTAAAATTACCGTTTGAGACGGAACAAAAACTATGGTAGCTCCAGCTAAATCTGAAAGTTCTTTATTTTTTATCATGACTGAAACACCTATATGCGACTTTTGAATTTTGATAGTTATTAAACGACAATAATAGTTAACAAAACAAATAAAGGTAGCCAAAATGTCTTTCAGAACAGTATTACGGGAGCTCTGATAAATGAATAAAGTAACCCAGAAGCATATAAGTAAAACATAAAAGTCTTCCAAGATACATTGCTCTGCAATTCTCCCAGAAATACAAAATTATTTGCATTCTTTTGTCAGGTGTTAAAAAGTGTAATGAATTGTCAATGACCCTGTAAAGTCAGATTTTCTCTTCCCTGAAATCGGCAAGAGTTTGGTAAAAAGGCCAAAAACCTCGGGTTCACTTTACCCAACTATTATGTAACTTGATTTTAATCAAATTGCATTGCTTTAAAAACGGCAGAATTATTAGCAACTGAGTAAGTATAAAAGATTTTTTCAAATACCAAAAATTTATGATATGAGTAGTAGATAGTAAAAAGTAACCTTTCAAAAGGTTTTCGTCAGAATAACAAACAGGGAATTGTCCTTTAAAATCTTTAGTTAATAGCCAATTTATATTTTTCGGTTTCTTTCCGTCCGTTTTCTATTTTTCATTTTATACACTCTGCATGATTTCAGGCATTCACCTACCATGTATTAGAACCGTGAAAACTATCTGAAAATACATTTAATATTTACTAATTTTTAGTCTGATAGTTTAATCATTTCATTCGATGTTTTTAGTAAAAGTCCCAGTCAGTAATTACTTAAGAAGAATTTGGCGTACCTCGGTCTTTATATTCATTCTTGTTCACAACGAGATGAAAACCCGCTAGGAGCAATTAAAATTCAAATTTTTCTTAACAAATATGAAAATTAAGGAAACTTCATCATGCGTTTGTCTGAACAAATTGGACGGAAATTCCAGTAACTATTTGATCGGGAATGCATGATACTTTTAGTGAAAGTTTCCAATTTACTTTCGTTTTACCCACCTCAATGATCTTTAGCAGCCGCTGTGTGTTCTATCCAAACTTAAATGCGGAAAATGCCGATTTTGTGCCGAATGTGCTCAGATTTTCGTATAAGTATGATAGCAGCTGACTGATAAAACAACGTGTTTTCTAGACATGAGTAATATTTAAAGACAAAATTATTATGGGTTATTTCATTTATTTCGCGTTCAGTGCGAACGATTAACAACGTCCATAGAATAGCCAGTTGTTTATTCCTGAATACTTTAATATAAAAACATAATTTACTTTAGGTTATTCATAGTTAAAACCCATTTGCTAAGGCTGTTTTCATACACGCTTTCAAGTTAGTACGTTCTTGCATTAGCGCATTGTCAGTTTTCCCTTGAATTAGCTTAACGAAGTCTAACGTCGAGTTGGAGAATGGAAAACAAATTAAAACTGACTCTAATGAAGCAAGACATGCAATTTGCCGGCAATGCGCCTTTAGTTTACTGTCAGGAGAAAGCTCCACCTACCAACAATTACACACGATCGTAGAGGCACGCGCACGTAATTTAGATTAATTTTATGCTGCGCGCGCGGAAATTCGGCTTTCTATCGATCTGCCTTGACTGATGTACGTCGTCGCTTGAGTTAAGTGAGCTTTGGGGAAGTTGCTACGCCCTCTTGTTCTTGCTGTGAAAGGCACCATTACACAGTATTTAATAAAGACCTTTATTGAGAACGCGGTTTCCGGAGGCAGAGTGCCTGTTATCTAGAAACAAAGAAGCCGGACAACATTGCACAGTAATTACGACTGCCACCCCACAACCTGGGCAGGAAATGGACGACTTCTTTATCACAGGAGATAAATTTGTCGATCAGCGTTTAACAGTCGGAAAGATGTCAGATTCCATGCCAGCAACTCTTTAAGATGTGGTAAATGAACACAATTAACACGAAAAACGTTGTTTACATATCCAGGTGTAGCCTGGTTTATATAGCTGTTTTATAACATCAAATTTAATCTCATTTTCTAACGGAATTTTAAGGTCCAAAAGAGAGAAAATCAGCATAGTGGGCAAAACGAATTCTATCAAATTCTTCAACCGCACATTCAGGCATATATATTAGTAGTCATCTCATAAATATTTTATAACATTGGGTATGTCATAGGTCAAAACATTTTACTTGTAAAAACCACTACGAAATATTATAACCGTTTCTGTATGTAAATAGGAAAACGAATGAGCATATTATTATTTCATCAAGTTTTGCATTTGATTGTTCTCAATGCGTAAAAACCTTTATTGAATAGGAGTTCACAAAATGACTGTTTCATTTTGAAATCTGCTTTTTATGGGGTAGTGCTTCGAGAACGTGGTGAAAGAAACTGTATTTAAAAAGCATTTACTATAGTGAGGAATGCTTCGCTAGGTATTCTTAAGGGAGTACTAAGAAGTTAGGGGCAGTAGTAACGATAAAGAAACCAGTTAAGCGTGCAATAGTGAAGAATACAGCTTGGTTTTGGGTATCAAATATGTAGTTAGGAAGAGGAAATATGAGTAAAATAAAAACAATGTGTCAAGTTTCAGATTTTATTTTGTTGCGAAGGTAAAACCTATATGGGCAACTCAAAGCTTGCCTTATCGCTGAAGTAAAATAAAAGCTGCATATGTGCACTCCGCGCTTAACACATGACTTGATGTTAGCTGAAAAGGCTCAGGCATGCTATGAACTAAAATAGTTTCAAGTTTCTTTTAGGCGATGTCCATGCTGTGAGGATGTTGCTTGTTTGAAAGTGCCTGACCAGGACCAGTTTACATTTTTGAAAATCTCGGATTCGAGACAATATAACGCACGCGAAAATCTGAGCAGAAAGTAACTAATTAAGGTCTATTAAAACGGCCCTTTTCCTTCTGCTCTTCTCTACACGACCTCCGTTTTTGATAGATTTGTAAAAGGAAACAATCTTTTCGAGAATTGAATCGCACTTTCTTTTTACCCATGTTTCTAAACTTGATCTTATCAAGGGAACAAATAAATGTATATTTCTTTCAACGTTTGCGAAGTTTACCTATAAACAAAATAATGAGGGAATTTCAAAAATAAGTTTCATGGGCGAAAACTTAAGTTCGCATTTATTTTAATGAGCACTACCGATGGTCAGCAATCCTTCTGCGTGTTCTTTGCTTCTACCTAATCCGCTCTCAACGTCAAGCCAACTGAAGCGTTAATTCTGGTTTAGCACTGTTCAAAGTCCTAGGCCGACCGCTGTCGTTGCGTATGTTATTCTCTGCTGGTAGTGCGCGATAGCGTCTGTGCCGTATGCTTGTCATTTCCTAGTCCTTAACTATGCTCTCAGCTACGAAATGTCTGCACAGGGTAGAATTGTCCAAACACAAGCAAGAAAAACTAAATTGAGTGAAATAAATGGGTAATATTTGTGGTTGTTAAAAGTACAAATGCTTAAATGCGAAAATTGTGGGCTGACTGCAATAAAGAGAGCCCACGATAATTAAAAGTAACTTCCAGTCGTATTTATAAATATTCCTGGTAAAATTCGTTGGAGGCCTGAAACGAATTATTTAATGCTTACTGAAGACAACAAAGTTTTGTTAGCTTACTTTACCAAAAATATCCTTAAAGGTCAGTATTTCTGTGCAATGATTTATCAAAATGCATAAAAACTACAGTTCTGTTGACAGCGCACCAAAATGACGAAATCTATGCTGACAGTCTATAAGGTTTCTGCATAAGACAAAGGTAGCGAATGAAGCGGTCATAAATTCAGCTGTATCTTGTTCAACGCTGAACAGTCATTGCCTATTTCTAAACTATTGACGGTAGCAGAAAACAGTCTGAGATAAACAGTTTGGATATGCATTTAAACGACAGCAAGAATCAGCCGGTTAAGGAGATGTCACAGATGCTGCCAGGAGTTGATATATAGGCACATTTTAATTGCGTCAACAACTTCTCAAGTATTTGTTATCCTTTTAAATGATGATAACATGCCAAGCGTCTCGGGTAGAAACCCAAAAAGCAATCATCGCATCAACTACGACGCCCAGCGATGAACTCGAGGATTGCGAATAATTGTAGGTCTGTTGTCGCCTGGCAACCATGTCTATTAAATACTGCGTACCATATGCCCCCTAGTACCCTTTTCTGCAAAGGTTTCTGATGATTTGGTGAGCGAAAATCTAAAACATTAGGCCAGAAAACAGCATATTCAGTGACAGCACCTTCTCCACCTGAAACACCTGTTCACTACTATCAACTTGCATTATGACTTCTTTCACTCTGCAGGTAGTAGCAACTTTGGCGTGTATTTTTCCTAAAGAATGCCTCATGTAACACATCAATTGGTGGGCTTATTTATTCATACAATCCCCTGGTGAATTCGTTACCTTTTTTATTTGGCAGTCGCCAAAAATGAAAAATCTTGTCTAAAAAGCTGACGGCGTATGCATGGCTATTTGGTATATATTGTCTTGATGCCTCACTGATAGCTGATATTAATGCATACGAGTGTAGATAGAGGACGCGTTTCCGGCAAAGCAAGTGACCAATGTTCTATTGAGGTAGCTAGACCCAACTGAGCGTTGCAGATTAACAAATTGGCTCTAGCCTCAGAGTTACTAAGTCATATCGTTGCAGGCGAGTTTGCATATTTTGACATCTTGAAGCCGATACTCGTCTGCCCAGCTTGCAACACACATTGAAGAAACTGACCATACGTTTTTCTTTTAAGGAAAGCCACGATATTAGGTAGGGCTGTTGAAGAACAGAGCGAATATTTTGGGAAATGGTTATCAGGCTAATTGAGCTTCTTGTGACTTATAATGTGCTGCGTAATTGTGTTCAAAACAATCACGACAAAATCGTCCGATCGAACCCTAAAAATGAGTAGACACGCGTCAAAAAAGGTTGCAAGGTGTAATAAGCCTTGCAAAGACTAAATCACAATCCGTCAAAATTATGAAATTATTATTGAGCTCTAAATTCATTAACAAAAAGGCCGAAGCAAAAAAGAATCAATCAGCTTAGTGTCAAATGATTCGGTAAGACATGTGTATTTCTACTTGTTTTTTGGATTCCGTTTTTTAAATTGGAACTCCCAAAGATTTAAGGGACAAAGTTCTGTGTACAAAAATAATAACCTTATTAACTGCGTCTTTAAACGGATTCTACGATTGGATGACGTCTGAGCCAAAACGCGTTAAATGCATTTATAACCCTTCAGGATCAGCTCTGCACGTTTGAATTTTACATTAATGAGTCATTATGTCGCATTCAAATCGATATGCCGAGTGATGCATGCAAAATCTGAATACATTTCTTTCAGAAATTCCGGTCTTTTCTGTTTTGGCGGGCGCCAACAATCCGAGCGTCCTCCCATGCAAACGAATGGCCAGTTTCTAGTGTGGGCATGTCATTTGGGATAGATGGTCTCGTCTCCTGATCACCCACTAATGTTCATGTACACGGAGTGAGACAGATTTCCCAGTGTGGCCACATTAAATGGCATCACAACTGAACCATAGGAGTTTGTAGACAACAGCTTTTCTATTGAGGTAGCCAACCTTGTCCTTAGCGTTTGCAAGCTATTTGCGCAAGGTAGCTTTGAATTGTTGTACTGCTTGTATCTGATGATATTTTTGATGTCTTTGACAAGCCCAGCTACATTTGTCTACGTACGTGAGAGTTCACCAGGTCATTGTATTGGTGTCTCGTTGGACGTATCGTTCGAACTAACTTTCTTTTTGAACTCTTGACGCTTCACGCATTGACGCAAAATGTCACGTTATTACCATCTTTGAAGAAAACTCATATTGCAAAGTCTCTTTATTGTTTTCTCATATTATCTGAACTGCATAGTGCTATATGTTTGAAAAGTGATCCATTCTTAATGTTTTTGCGCGCATTATCTGTATTTTGTTTCATCTTCTAAACACATATGTAGATCAGAAAATAGTACTTGTGATATTGTTAACGTAAACTTTATTTTGAATTATATTGTAGCCAGTCCCTGTTTACAATATAAAAACTGGCAGTCAATAGTACATGCTTTCCCTGCCATTAAAGGCACTAAGTGTCTGCTATTTTCACTGCTTTCACTACAAAGCATTTTTTCGAACAGATTTTGCATGATATTAAACTGCCTTTCGCAAAAACCTTAACAAAGTTGTTATTGATAAAAAACTTTTGATAGCTAAAAATGACTGCGAATCAAAGTAAATGAAATCAAGTTCTTAAATTGATAACTACAAAAAGTACTATCGGAAATTGGTTGCGAGGAACATAAAACAATGGCAATCAGTTCTGCTTTACATTTAAAATGACTGTTTATTGGCAAACTTTATTTGAAAATAGGATTAAGTTCCCTGGGTTTGCATTCTTTAAAATTCCAGAACACTTTGGGCTGTTGCAGTATGTGTTAGGTAATACATAAACTCTTTGATTATATGCATTTATTTATATGTACCAAATTATTTATATAATTTTTAAAGGAGGGTAAATGTGCATAAATATAAAGGGTAATAACTAAGCGGAAAACCTAAACTGAAACATTAACGTAGCCTTATATTTACAGTTCATTTGGTGATGTTTTTAATTTTGTTTAATTCACATGCTTCACCTTATTTTAAAGATTTCCTTCCGTAGTAATCCATTTATCATTGAAAATTTTCACAGGTTAACATTTTAATTTTTCATCCAAGTCTAGCATTACCCGACACTAGAATGTTCCAATGGTACTTTTCAATTAATTCTTTGTTCCACTTTACTCTACAGCTACTTTTATTGGTAGGAGTTAACATTAAAAGCACATTTATAATTGGCC
Source organism: Schistocephalus solidus (assembly GCA_017591395.1). Lineage (NCBI taxonomy): Eukaryota > Metazoa > Platyhelminthes > Cestoda > Diphyllobothriidea > Diphyllobothriidae > Schistocephalus > Schistocephalus solidus. The sequence goes on along the minus strand of WEDG01000622.1, from coordinate 155,304 downwards.
TTTTAAAGAAACCCACGTTAAAAAGGTTATGCTTTATTATAAATTTGTTCAAAACCACTCTCAGTCACGCGCCGCCTGAGGTGCAATAATATGAAAAAACGAATTATGCATTTGTAACCGAAATTTAGGTTTCCTATCAATCTCTTGAATATATTTGCAACTGACTCGCCAGTTTACAAGAATTCCGGATTATCGTTATGCTGAAACTGATGAAAATGAAAAACGTCTTTGTCACGAGGCTCTAATTTGAGTTAAAATTTTGCAGTAGTACTTTTACCTTCAACGTTTAAACCATGAAGTGTTTTGTGCACAGATCCCATTACATGGATCTTTCATTTAATGCTTAGGTTGTTCATGCCGGCCATTGGGCCAAAAACCATCATTGAGGTATTTATTCTACATACTGAATAATGCCACTAAATTCCCTCGACACGGTGGACTTCTAAAAGATTTTTGCTATTCCTTCCTAACTGAGGGTTCCACATATTGAGAAATTCCACTATTCTGCTGTCACCACTGAAAAAAGGGAACAAAAGTCATCGAGGGATAATGTCACCGCTACTAAAACCTGGTATATGGCAATGACCATAGAATAAGTGACGAAAGGATTCTGTGGATTCCATAAGTTAAAATCCAGATGTGACCAGGCTCTTTAATAAAGGTGCGCGAACCAGAATTTGGCGCAAAAAGAGCATGCATAGCGGGTGGTTTCTGTTCCCATGTCCTGTTTACGCGGCCATACAAGTCATCCTTACTGTACGGAGTCTGAATTTCCATTAGCTGCTCAGTGAATTGTCACATCAATTGGTCACTCCCTCATCTGGTTTCACGCGCACCTGGTAACAAATGTCACGGTGAAACGACATTCCCGTTCAATATCACAGTCGCATGACTCTGCAGCTCTGAAAATGGGTAGGTGAAATCACTACGCGAAATACTGAACTTAAAAGTTCAGAGAGGGGGAAGGATGACACCCTCATTCAGATGGCCTTCTGTTAAATTAAATTGAAATTGTAGCAAGAGTTAATATAAGCCAAGGGTTAGTTCAAGGAGAGAGTTCAGATAAGGATAAGGTTTGTGGTTTGAGTTAAGGTTAGTGTTGTGTTGAGATTAAGGATTTTTTCTCTTCCTGAAATTTAATATTTGGCAGCCCCTATTTCGTGGTCATTACTAATCGCGTATGTAGCTGAAAAAAGGATTCACCTATGTTGTATATTTTGTAGTGTATCTCTAGTATTAATCCGAATATTTGTGTTTGGTTTATACTGGTATTTACAAGCTTACCGGTTTTTTATCATTAAATCTAAATGGAGTCTGTCTAAAAACATTTAAGACCATAAAACTGGGTTCTACTTGCTTTATCCACTTACGAAAATATGCATGCGAGTTGACGATTCAATCTGGTGTTGCGAGAAGCCGACATTATGCGTAAAAACTCCGACTTTAAAAAACTTTATTTGGTAATTCGCATTTGAAATTACATGATGTTAACACTGTGACTAACATATTTTTTATTGTCTTCTATGAAGTTTTCATTGACAATTTTGGAGTTGACTCTATCAAAAAAATTATAAATAACTTCTCGTTCCAAAAATCGCATCTTTTGTAAACATTTTAGATGAGTCTAAGTCGCTATGGGCAATAATAAGCATCGATCTTGTGATGATTTTGCTAGATATAGATAGTCAGCACGTAAGCAGAATGAAGTTGGCATTGTTCGTACGCACATACGTCTGTTTAAATTCACTGATAGGTAAAGAAAAATAGTCCCTAAGACAGCACTGAAGAAACAAATCATCATTCACACGATGCTATGGCTTTTTGACGGAATATACTTTTTGAAGCAGTAGTTATTTATCTTATGCTTAAGTTAATGTGGTCTATTAATTTCTTCAACGATGGAAAGCATTTAGAAAAGCAGCTGAATAGCAGCACACACTGGTTGAGTCCATGAAACTTGCCTGTCGTTATCTGCGAAAAAAACAGCCTTTCAAACTCAAGGGCTAATCTGTTCTTGCACACAGCATAGTTTGCTCAAACGTTTTAGATTATACGTTAATTTTATTCGTTCTTATTATCACTTAGTCGATTTTTATTTCTAGCTGGAAGTATCTCAATTGAAAAACCTTTCTTAGGTCCAAGAATAACCGAAAGTATCATAAGCACTTTAATAAACAGGCCATTAATTAAAGATTGCATTTTGTTGTGATATCTCGCGAGTACTTCAAATCATTTATTACCTTAGGGGGCGATTATCCTACCAGATACCATGGCCACACAAGTCTTAAGTTGAGTTCATACGTTTTTGCCATAAGCAGTCTTCGTCATTTCTTGCCATTAGCAAGCGACGCGTTTTAAGGTATAAAATAAGGCAGATGATGTATACGTTTGTTTACTGAGAGACCAAATCAATCAAAGATTTCTTACATACTCACGTTGGCATTGAGAGTTCACTTTGCTTTTGATAAAAGAATATAACCATGCATGTATTTATGTTTTTGAGTATGCCTTGGGTGCTATAGCTCACAATCCAATGTATGAGTCATAACGCACAGGAATAACTGACTGAAATCCTTAAAGATACTTTTTTGTTAATTATCTAATGTTAATTATCTAATGACGAAGGAATACGAACTAACGCGGAAATATAAAATAACATATCGTGGGATCAGCAATAGGTGCATGCATTGAGGGGTTGTTATCTAGTCGGGTAAGACGCTCCTACAGAGAAAAAGTGTGGAAATACATAAATATTTGGCAGGGCTTGTTTGTGCGATCTAGTTACCATCAAAGAATGCTTCTACGGCTCCCCTAGTGATAGGTATGCGTGCAATACGAGAACGGTGGCAGTAGGGGTCGGGCAGTTTGAGGAACAAAAGGGGTGGTAGCACGTTTGCATTGAAAATTTACTTTATACACATCGTCATTGTGCAAGTGAGCTGGTATTATTCATAATCATTTAGACTTTAGTACGCTCGTACCTATCCAAATCTACCTACACATTGACCTTACCCTAACCTTAAACTATCTCCATTATGTTACTTAAAGTAGATATGCGTTGCCTTGTTAGGGGGATCATAAAAGCAGTCCTTGTCAAATATATTGCAAAAATGAAAATTCCTCTTTAAATCACTAATTTCAAATTGAGTGAAGGGTAAAAAACGGAATCTTAAAAAAGGAATGCTGACAACTATTTCTCAAGGAGTATAACCTTGGATTTTTTAAACAATATGAGCATTAGTCATTTTTGGAAAACGCACCTTTGTATCACATTTTTTTGTTAAAGGGAGTTTGGCTTGCCTGAAGCATATTCTTGTACACCAATACCTAAACTCCAAGTTTTTATTTCAAGGTGAATCCATGGCGCTTTGATGCATCCCGAAACATTAAATCCTTTCAAATCGGCTCTATTTTAGGGTTCATTTTGTGGCATTTAAACAGGGCAAAATTCTGATTGGTAACGGTGAATTGTTACCCAACTTCTCCCTCCATTGTAAAACAGTTGATAATGCACGGTACACGTGTGGAAAGGGAGAAAAAATGTTGATTTATTAAAGAAGGGTTCTTGGTTGTAAAAAAACGTTTTGAAATTTTCTAATCAAATATTTCTAAAAGCTGAATAATTTTCCTTAGTTTACTCTATAGTGTTTGAAATGGTGTGTCAAATCCAGCGAAAATCGAAGTTAAAGTATGGTTTTACCAATAACTTTGCTTACCTCCAAGACAAAAATGGTCAACTTCCAGCAAAAAACAATGATGTAGTTATAACGTGCAGTTGAGCAGGCCATCTCTGGTCAAGGAGACAAGCAACTAAGCTCTAAATGTTGTATTGAACGTGCACGCAAAAGCAAGTGTCATAAAATGTGTAAACAACGTTACTCTCTCAAAACTTTGGTAGAAATGTTTGACATATTTTGGTTAGTTTTAACGGCAAATGTAATGTTTTCTCAATACGGACCAACATGTGGGATGTAATGAGAGAAGACGGTTAGGTTTAAAGCAACTACTTGTTATTGAATGGAAGGGTACGTGAACATGAATCATACTTAATGACTTTGTGGAACATAAGGAGGATTTCTTCTATAAGTGAAAATAATCTAAGTATATTCTGAAGAAAATGGTTGGAACACCTTAAACGTTGAAGGGTTGCACGTTTTCGTCTATAAACGCTTGGTTGTAGTTAAGGATGACTATCAATTACCTTTTATTGATGGAAAGTTTCTAGGCAATATACGACTAGATTTTCAACCATGTTTTTGCTTAAAAAAACTATAGTGCCTTCATGTGTTGTGACCACAATTCGGATTTAATTTGCCAAAAGGCAGTCTGATGTGTAAGCCATGACTCTGTCTAGATAGAAGACGTGAAGCAAAGAGTTTATTGGTGTTATACGAACTTGTTGGTCTAATCGATTTTCCAACATGCAGTTATTTCCAGAAATAAGTAAAGCAGCAATCTTTGAGATTGCAATTGATTAACATATTCAACATCAAACTAACGTGGAATTGAAAAGAGAAAAGAAAAAAATGGAAGACTGTGACTGCTGAGTTTGCATCAGATACGCAACATTTAAAAGGATTGACACGTTGGTGATGACAAGGTTACCAAACCTATCGATCTCTAAGAACACATAAAATCGTTTCATCAAATTTTTGAAACATCAATTAGCAGAGACAAATTTCTACTAGTTCCAATATTTATTCGCTCTTTTTGTTCATTCTGCCCGTAGAAATGGCAACTTGAATCTCTGATTCTCACTTCCTTTGGCCTAGCAGAATAAAGATTTTGAATTAAATCTACCTACACCTAATCCTATGGAAAGCGAACATAACATTTTATCTTTGTCCGCTGTGGTTTTTTAAGGGATTCGTAAATTACAAGTAATTTACGAACATTTAGAATATCCACCTATTTTTGTTACATAACAGCAAAGTTCACACCCACAGATGTCCTACGTTGCGTTTTGTTTTTTTCACAAATTTCTTCTCTGTGCTCAAAACATTTCATACGTTTGAGGTGGGTTAAAGAAGTTATGGTTTTTTTCATTGACTTGCTTAACCCCTTCAATCAAAATAAACATTTACATGATATAATGTTCTACGGTGCGCAATCATAGAGGAAAGTGTGGTCTAAGACTTTTACTACTATAAGCTTGCAAAAAAATAGAAAGAGTAAAACTATTTATAAGGTTAAATATCAGAATTTTAGGCTTCTGCTGTTAGCCACCCGCAAGACATATTACATATTTTGCAATAACATTTACAAATGTTTGGTATTAGGTTGCTACCACCATATTCTAAATAAACATGGAATATACATTTAGAAGTCTAGCAGAACGTGTTGATAATAGTATTATCTTAAATCTATTTAACCGTTTCTCAAGACCTCCACTTATCATTTACTTAAGACTATTGTTAAGAAATATTTCAACGTTTTCTACAACAATGAGGTTTTTGCCTCCACGACACCCTGGCGAATAGAAAATAAATTGTGGGACTGGAAGTTCTTTGTACTCGATTCAGCCATTTTTCTACTATTCTTTCTATTCAGCAAAATGTACCCATCAAATTAAAGCGAAGTATCAGAATTTTAATTAATGCATTAGAATGGTAGTTAAACCTATTATGTGTAGTTAACCCAAGTAGAAACTTTGCATGCAGTTTACAATGATTTATAAGCTGTTAAGGCAAACGGCTTGCACAATTCATTATTTTAATCTTTTCTTAATTGCAGAATGTGGTTGATTTGGATCTCAATAAAGATTCTAAAAAAGACTAACGACTGCGTTTATTTTCTTGCACATCTGCACATGAAAAACGGAAGTTGAATTCTATTGTAATGAAAACGTTTCTAACTGTCAAAGGTTACTTTCAAAACCCCGCCTTTAAGTTTCTATTCAGACTCTTTTGGCTACTTAAGTAACGTGAGCTGCCTTACTTCTTATTTATCTCTGTCTTAATTCATCTAATTTTGGTTCAGGACGGGATAGCTTACTATGACAAAAGCTCGATTTCACTTATATGAAAATCTTTAAACGGAATAGTAATATTACTTTACCCACGAACGATCCACTGCCCTAATTTAAATTAAGGTACATTACGAATGAACGTCTTTTGTTTGATTACAAATTGCCCGAAATATTAATTATTTTTTGCCTTATTTGAAATTTCAAATTTATAGTGATATTTGATTGCCTTTATCAGTTCAGCAGGTATAATCAAAGCTAGATCTTTGCTTTGTGGGTTCACCTGATTGGTGGATTTATTAACTATGACATCAACGCGAGATAAAGGAACTGGTATCTGAGATGTAACTTACAATTCGGCAAGTAAAAATGTATAAAGGAAATCCGTAATCCTGTTGAACTACTGAATTCGTCCAACTAACTTGTAAAATTGCATAAGTTACAACCAGGTAAGCAACCTTAAGACCCATAGCACGAATATGCAATGTCTGCACTGAAGTCTGCGACCTATATTATTCAGGCTTCTAAAGAAACGCTTTTGATAAAGAAAAATTATATGGATATTTAAAACCTTTGTACCTTAATATAGTGGAAAATTTACAACTGTCTAACGTATTGCATCTATCTAATCAGTGCAGATCTTTGAAAACTATTATCTCTCGCGAAAGTCAATGTTAGCTAACATTGTATTGGTAGAGAACATGCCAACGCTAACGTAATTAAGGCGCATGCATGCACAAATTACTTGCCTCTGGTTCTTTCCAAGTTTCTTGGCCTCAAAGTCACAAAAGGTAACTCGGGGAAAATTTCCGGATGTGTACCACTGTGTGCCTTGTATGAGGTCCAACAATACTCGAATACCGTAAAAGGCATGATTTGTTGCAATGAATTTTTCCATGAGCACGAGCTGCCCAATGATATTAATCAGATAAAGAACCTTCACAAAGAAGTAAAGGACAACCAGAAAGTTTCCACTCCGCTTGCCACAGCACCATGTTTTTGAATGAGATTTTTTGAAGCACCCTTTACGTTCTGAGCTCTTTCCAAGACCACTGGTGTGCTCTCCAAGATCACAAGAAACTGAGAGCACGCCTGGCATAGCCGGGCTGTCCATGATAGGGTTTAACGGTGACTTTCTATCGCGCCTTCCTAGAAGAGCAGAGCGCGAACCACTGCGAAAACCAAATTTCAGTCGCTCGCAGAGAGATTTTCTCTGTTTGTGACGCCTGGAGAGACTCAGAGATCCTGAAGCTTCCCCATTACTTCGCATAATGCCTCTGCGATGCATTGCACTTGAGGCAGTGCCACGAGTATCTGGTGTGTTGCCCTCAGTGGCCGACTTGTAGTATTGAGGTGGAGGTAGACCCTGATCCGGACCTTCGCTTGTCGCAAGCAGTTGCGTCTCCGTGCTTGCAGTAGAGACGGGAAACTGCTGTAAACCCATCCGGTAGGGGGTTTGGTAGGGGAAGTTTGTGGGTGGCAGCCCAGGTCGTGCAGTGGTATCACGTCGGCCTCCATCTCGGTTCTTGTAGTCGCGTTGTCGGTAAATGCAGCTCTCCATGTAGCGGGCAATAAAGCGAACATTCTTCATTCCATGCTCTGGCAATAGAATGTTTGAGTCGTTCGCCATCTGCATAATTCTCCGAACATTAAAACCAGAATGACAGTAGAACAGTCGCCAAATAAGGCAGGGTAAATAGAACAGGAGTGCTTGAATGGCCATCAGTATAGGGGCCCACTGATAGTATACAATGAGATTGGCACTCCGATCGCCGGTTGCCGGTAGTCGCTTGTCAAGAGGTGAAAAGTATGTACTAGCCACCCAGCAGTAGTTTTCAGCGTACTCCTCCCAGCCACGCGTAAACTCCTGAGGTATCCAACACTGTATTGGCTTACCTGTTATAAAATATATGGTGAGAAAGTTTGTAATCTACTCCACTAATATTTGGATATAAAATAGCGTTTTGAGTAGTAAACTCGCTGATTAGCTGACTGAGGTTAAGCTTTAGATGTTCGGAACGTGGTGCACGTGAACCATATGGCAATCACTATTGGAACCGATTATTATAAGGTTATTATATCAATTACTTGAGAAAACTTGAATTTAGGGATAGAAGTGAACTTATTGTACTTATAACGCACTTAGAATAGGCTAAAGTTGTGAGTTATTTTGTACTGCACTCTGAAAATTGGAGAAGTACGGAAAGGACACCAATAATAAGATTAAAAGAGCAATAAATACAGCCTGTGCAAACGATGGTGTTATTTAAAATACAAGGATCAATACTGCCAACTGTCTTTCCTTTTGTGCACCCAAAACAGAATTGGGAAACTTTTAAATATTAAAATAAGAGGAATTTCTACGCGAAAACGTAATCTGTTATTCGTCCCACTGTAAGCTTTGCCGACTGATCGCGCCTAGTCTGTTTTCTTTTTGACTGCTTTGGGAAAAGTAAAAACCGTAAATATTATTAGGTAAGAAATTGCAGGGACCTTCTATCAACATTGTTATGTAAGATGCACAGTTATTTCTTACTGATATCTTTTCTGCGCAAGTTCTTGGTTACTTGCTTAAAGGTTTTGGGCCTCAGGATGAAATTTTCGAGCATAAAAAGTTGTTGGATTGTTTCGTAGATTACATTTCTTATTGCAAATTGGCTAATAATGATTGCATGTAATGCCGTTAAACATATTTTACTCTGATAATATTGATCATCTGATAAATATATAGCATATATAATGCTTATTATGGGTTGCTTTGCACGACAATTTGCACATTTTACTTAAAATAAAAAAAAATAAATGACATGTATCATAATTTTCTATTCCAAATTTAATTAAAATGACTATCTGTTTGTTCTCTATAATAGTATTACAGGTTACGTAAGTTAAAATTTTTTCATGGAATAACTGGAGGGTTATTTAAGTTAAATTAAATGTCGCCATCCTTTCCAATGCAACGAGATTCTGATATCCAGTAGCATCAAAAGTTGATCTTGCAAACTTTGGAAAAGTGCATTTATAGTGCCGGGTCTTTGGACTATTCAAGAGCGGATTATCAAAATATACCAGCAAAGGTCACAATGTCCTCGGATTTTCGAAACATTATGGTAGGTGGGAATCTGAGGCAACGTGCTTTGTATTTTGTTTACCAAATTTTGAACGCTGGTGTTTTTATATTTCATCACGCATCGGTATTACGAATACTAAAATAATTTGCAAGTTATCTATAGATTAAAAGCAGGGGAAAATGGCAATAAAAATAAACAAATCTTTTATCTTTTCGAATGAACAGCGTTGTACAATGAAAGCCAAATCTCTGAATGAAGATGGATGCTGTATTTTTTTCAATAATGCTTAATTATTAACAAAATTTAACATTGCGGTCTGCATAAAAGTAAGACAATTCAACGGCTGCAAGCATGAGCCGGAAAGATTCATTTCATTAAATTGATGGCAGCATAGCTATAATTAGAGGAAGATGATACTATGACAAAGGATTTTCTAGCATTTCGAAAATTATAGACCGGCGGACCAAGGGATAAAAAATTATCGCCATTTGATTTATGATTATATTTAACACATATTAGAGCCTTAAAAAGACACAAATTAATACTTGCAATATTTAGTAGAACATAACATTAAACATTTAATGTGTTTCTTCATTCGATATTCTGCATATCTTGTCCACTTTCCGTAGCGTAATCCATCTAACTCACAACTGAAATGTTTTGCAAAATATAATATTATAAGGAGCTTCTTCTAAAATGTTTTTTACCTTTTAAGATTTTCACTGGTGCCTGTAACTTTTTAAAGAAAAATATTGACAGGCATCTGCCTTTAAGAACAAATGGATATTTATAGTGGATTAAAAAGTCCCAGTTGTAAATAAACAGGCTCACATACGCATTGGGTAAAATAACCACAATATTTCTAATATTTACTGGTACTTGTTGCAAAATATTTAATTGGAGTCATTTCTTTCTCGAAGTCTTTGCTTTGGAAACTATGGCCTTTCAATTAACGGGTAAATAGAGGCCTGCTATTCATCTGACTAATTTTGTTACCTTAGTTATCATTCTGAAGTATAAGTTGATGAAAAGATTTGTTGATTCAATGATAAATTTGGGATTTACTGTTTACGACTTATTACTTTGTCTCGTATACGTTCAAACTTCTTTCGTTTAACTTTTTAATATCTGCATTTTAACAAACAATATTTGTTTATATTTAATCATAACAATATATTCCTCTTAAATGATAACCAGGGACTGCGTTTGTATTTTAAAAAGAAGAATAATTACCTTAAAATGACTTTATGCCTAAAGTTCCTACTTATATAAGAGACAGATAATTTTGCAGGGCAAAAGAGGACTAACTCCTTCTATCTTCTTCATTTAATATTGAGGCTAAACAGTTTACAGCAAGTAATGTCACAAGTAAACGAAATGTTCTAAGTCAGATTTAGAAATTCCTTGTTTCTTGTACATGTTAGTTGCCCATACGGGTTTTCTCTATACTCTCTTCAAATTTGAATGTGTTCTTTGGAGTTGAATGTTCTGAGCAGATGTTATGCTGCCAGTTACCGTTTTAAAAAAAGCCTCTGTATTTGCATGGTAGATTGTTTGTTACCTAAGCGCGTTTTGGTTGCAGTTTACCCTATTTCTTTTTTTATCATAAAAATATATATAAATGAAAAATCTAGCATGTTTAACTAGTTTTTGATCCTGTTTTTTTCGTCGTTTCTAACATGGCTGATTTCATAGAGCGTAAATAATCATGTACTATGCTTGACCTTTACGGATTTTCCTGCCTTCCTTCAGGTCGTGAACACAGGAATGTCAGGTCAGGATTCCTGCTGAACATATATTTGGACGCTTCGTCTTCAAGAGAAAAACATATAAAACTCTCTCCGCCTCCAGGTCATGCGTAAGTAAGCGTTTAATGTCGTACGACTGGGGCTTATCCTAGCAGGTCTGAGGTTGTCAGATTTTGCATTTTTAAAATTATTTGTCCTGAATTGTGCACGAAGTGAGGAATGCTATGGACGTTTTCATGAATATATGCGTTCTTGGACACACGCAAATATAAAGCGTAGAAAATTTACTATTTTTTGACAACAACAAATGCACCTATTATTTTTGAAATTGCTTTTTTTTAAAACGATATGAAGTAAAATGCAATTACCGATTGATTGCGCGGTCTAGCACTCAGTACACATATGAAATTCTGAGAAAGATCAATGGTTTGTATATACGCGAGGCCAATAAACTGTTGCTCAACCTATTATTTAAACTAATTTTTAAATTCCGTTTTCTCTGCTCAATCGTATCCCAATTACCTTGTACACGAAATATAATTTAACTTCTGAGGCGTGAAAACCTATTGCGCATAAGAAATCACCATTAGCAAGTCAATTATACAGCATTAATTGTGAGACATACCAAGACCTCTGTGAGAGTTCATCTAAGATTGTAATATGGTTTTTGGAAAAACCACATTTTTAAGGCGAAGATATAACAGTATTCGCACGGTAGCCCAAAGCTAGTATTGCTTACAATAATCACAGGCGTGCATGTGAATAATGCAGCCAAACTGGCGTTTAGGTTAATTGTCATTAATAGACCGTTACATGCAGGTTTTGCTACTTGTATTAACACAAAAATGTTTAATTTCTCCCAACAATTTCATTATAAAGCACTAATCATGAATACACAAATAACGTAAAAGCCGTTGAACGTGTTACATTTATAAAACATCATGTCTTCGGTTTTTGGTGTGTCTACTTAAACTAATAATTTAACGAAAAACACGCCGTATAATACAGAAAAAACCTCATGTAGAACTATGAGGGCTGAGAATAGGAATAAGGAATGCCTTAGAACGGCTATTTAAAACAACAATGCAATAGTGTGCCAGGAAAAATCCGGCACTATGGTGGGTGATTGTCTGTCAAAAATGCTTTAGTAATGTAAAAGAAGTTTTAAGTATTAATTTAGAGAAGTTAAACCGAAATCATATTAATGAAGCGCTAATCTAACGCCATAAACGGCTTCTGAAAAGGTTTTTCCCAGTTTATATCTGATATCAATTTCTTTGATCATTTTTTTCAGAGACGAGTTCCCTTTTTCAACGAATTACGCTTTTGTATCAAAAACATACGCTTTTTGACATTCTTTTTTTGGAATGTATCGAATAAACGACGGCTTAACGCAGATCTTTCGATAAAAAAGTGCTTGTATGTGTTTTATCTCTTCAAAGAGCATTAAAGGAAATAGTATTTGCATAAAGCCTACTCTCGGCCATCTCTTTTCACCGGGAAAAAAATTTGTTTATTGCTATTCTGTGACGATGATTAAATTTACTAGTTTGCAATTAATTTTTATGTTAGCAATCGAATTCTGCTACTCTTGCAACTTGCTAATTTTATAAAGAAATAACCATTCATTTTAACCTCACAAATGATATAGCAGTGTTTCATCATTTCCGTTTATATGTAGCTTAAATAGAGTTGTATAAATGTCTTGAGTGATAAAGCTGTTTACATTCAGGATTATGAGAGATGTGTTTGGAACATTTGCGATTTAATTGATTTATACATTCAACTATATTTCCATGTTATATTCATCGGAATAAAATACTTCATGGTCTGAAAAGTCGAAAGACATTTAACAGTCATATACAAAACTGACTATTGATGACCGAAAGGTTTTAAATATGACACTCACCAGCCCATATTATTCACTGGTTTTCATTGCTAGTTAGCAAGAAAATTAATTTAACCTCTTTAAAATACGGACAAAAATGATAGTTTTCAGCTATCTCACTTTCTGCTATACCTGTATGAATCGTACAAGCAGTCACATTGCCGCAAAAATTCAGTGAGACTATTCCAGTTGTCTTTGAGAAATAATTAAGTCAAAAACATCACTTGCAATACAGGTATATGAATTATTGTTTATAACAGTCGTTTCAAAATGCATCCTCTCTATCAGGGGCTCTTACAAAAGAAGTTACCTTCAGTAAAAACACTTTCGATAAAAAATGATCGTCACATGTTTAATTGTAATTTCGTTTGGCCTATATCTGTATGATATGCCCCATATTAAAAAACTGCTGCATTTTTTTGGAAAGGCCACAAAAACCTTTTCAGAAGATTTTAAGTAAGAAATCGTTTTCGTTTGCGCAAAACATCGAGGAGGTACTTTTAAACCTGCTTATATAATGAGAAATGTAACTTTTGCCAAAGACATTGCAGGGATAATTTATCTCCCTTAAAAACCTAAGAACGCATTTAATTCACTTGTAAATTATAAAATTTGTGTATTTTAGCTGCACAGAAGCTCATGAGTTTGAAGTGCATGTGAATTTTTCGAAAATTGTTTCGATTACACAGTAAATAAAACGTCATAATTATGGGTGAAACAATTTTTACGCTATTATATAAGCAACCAACAAATGATTAAATTTTGAATGATCGGAAACCTTTATTTCCGTTAACGTTGAGCAGCAAAAACAAGCTTACCGTTTCTTAAACTAAAATGTTGATCTGACACAAAATTTTGGTCGACTTTAATTGAAAGTTCTAGAAAAGTTAGGCTAAGTGAATCACAATTTTATATTCGAATGACATCAATGTCATAGCACGCAAACTGAAATTTAAATCATGAAGCTTCGTTCGCTATTATATTTCTTCAAGCTGACTGTGGAGGCCTTAGTGATGTTTTATTTGAACACCTAGTTACCCTTGTGTGATTTGTGCCTAAGCAGTCCCTTCATGACATCAAATGTGGATTTTAGAGTTTAAAATTCAGAAATTCTACCAGCTGCTGGTAAAGGATAAGTGCCCAAATCACTATGTTTAATTTGCATGACGTTATAATACATAAATATGTAAGTCAAAAGTTAATATCAAGATGCCTCTAAAACAAATTACTGATTACAACGATAGGTTACATATGAAAAGTAAATAAAATCATGGTTGGTCTAAATAACATTTTAACACTGATTAAACACCTATTTTCACTTAAATAACACAAACTTCTGGTGTTCATTTATTTTAAGTTTTTTTACCCTTACGTACATATTTCTGCATGAAATATTCATATTTTTATTTATGTTAACTTTTCTGCGGAACACAATGCCGTTTATATATCACATTTATGTCCGTCAGCATAATACTCTTCCGAAAGAACCATAGACCCATGTTAAGTATTGATCGACTGTTATCTATTCGTTGGACTGCACTATGCAAAATCAATGAACTATAAAAAAGTAACTTAAACTATAAATGTTTTCATTTTTCATGATAATGGACGACACTGATCTCTTCTTTTATTTTGGTAACTTCTTAATGCTCTTCAGGTTAAAGGCATTCAGTCAAAAACTGTAATGAGAGAAGTAACAAATTCACATGCTCTGTTTGAAGTTCCGAAAAAACCGGTATTCACCTAGATACCTTGCCATAAATGAACTTGTGGAAAGTTTAAACGAATTTATATTTTCAATCACTACACGTTGTATATTATTGCTAAATAGTACGTTAACATTCGATATTTAAAAAAGGATGCATAAGTTTAAATTAGATAATAAGTCAATAATGAAAATAAATGACGCAGTTTCATGCCTTTATTCATGACTTTCTGTATTGCTTCAGCTTATTGAGCATAAAAGGCAAACAAATCATCATACAAAACGCATAATGTAATTAAAAATGCTAAATTATTTAAGCATAACGCCAAATGGACAAATAGATTTGTGTCGGTTTTCCACTATGTCCCACAGTAAAATTAAATAAACCCAATAGAAATATGTTAATGGCTGTTTTCAATAGGCTGCTTTTAAAGAGGTAAGATTTTTTAGTTATTTATTTAATTTTTTTGTACTTTGCAAGCATAATTCTAACTTCACACTACATAATTTTTCTTAAAGAAGATGAAGATTTTAGTAAATTACGCAGTACTAGTAGATGGACAATTTAAAGGTTATCTTGTCGTTTATTGCAGTAAATAAATAGTTAAAAAAGTATTTTGACTGCAAACTGAAGTTGTTTTAAGAAGTTTCAAGTTTCATTGGCAGTGGTTTTGAAAAATGACGAAAATGACGAATACTTATTAACTAATGCGTAATCAAAAGACACGGTGTACCAATTTGTTTGCGGTAATAGATTTTTGGAAGAATCATTTGGTCTTATGACATGCGGTTGCATTAAAACCACATTAGCAAATTTGATTTAAAAAATGTATTTTATTTTTATTACCCTGTACCTTATCCTACTTAATTATGACAGGAGGCCATATAGAACACTTAGAACAGTTTGGTGGAGTTTCCTTTATGGATGCGAACCAAGTTTATCTACGTTTTATGGATTATCGAAAGTGAAACCCTACTATGCACCCCTTCGAACTTGGATGCTTAGTATCACCCTTAGTCAACGAGCCAGGTTTGTGTAGTAGCATAAACAATCTCGTCAGTGAGCAGCTGACTCGTGTCAAAGCTTGGGAAGCTCCAACCAATTCTGATTTATTTAGTTTTTAACCGTTAATCACCAGTTATTGGTCACGTTAACTTAACTTCATGGTTATTTTCAGACACTAAGTACGCGTTCAACTATGCCTAGCTTTTAGAGCCTGTTTCATACTGCTAAGAGTTGCATAGTAAACAGAAAGCTTGAACTAACCGACATATTGTCGAATTCCAATAACTCCAATGAAGAGGAACATTAAGACACCACTGAACTGATAGTTAAGTCGGTCGGCAAAATCATCATCGAAGCGTAGCCTGCTTGATCCAAGGCGACCAAGTTTACTGAGCTTCCAAATGAATGTAGCATCCATGGCCCCGTGTCCGCCACCCCCAAAGTGACCGCCGCCGCCGCCGTGGGATGTGTGATGCTGTGTTCCACCCGTTCCGTGATAGCTGTGAGATTCGGAACCAAATGAGGACGAATAGTAATGACTGTTTCCCTGATTATGACTGTTTCCACCAGCGCGATGATAGTCACCTAAAAAGGCATCGACGTATACAAAACAATAATTAACCTTAAATTAAAACCTATAACAAAGCATTAAAAATAATCACTTTATTCAATACATGAGAAATAGTTTTATTCTCAAGTAAAACCGGATATTATTTCAAGCAAGACTTCAATAAAGATTTTAATATAATAAACTCTGGTTTCTTACATAAGTGACTGCTTTTTGAACAGCTTTACTTAGTCCTTATCCACATTAAGATTTCCAATAATAGCACATTACAAAAGACATGCATACTGCTTCGAAACATTATCAGCTGCACCTACCGAGACGATAATAAAAATAAAATTTAAAAAGTAATACCTGAATAAAATAGCCGAAACTCATGTCTTCATGCTTTGCGGATCTGTCGTTAGTTACCATTTTGGGTCTCAGGTGCTCAAGACTCAATTAGAAATATCGCTCATATAACGTTTTATTTTAATTTATCTAAGCGATTACGATAGTTGAAGCATAATATGTTTATAAAATTTGTGACAACCGTTTGCCAACATTATCAAATGTGATTAAGCAACGTTTTTAATCTACTAATAACTGCTAATTGATATTGCAAAGCCTAAAAACTTTATTTCAAATTATTTACATTAAGCGAAAATATAATACTGTTGTGGTGCAAAAATAATTCCATCCAGAAATCCTCTCTTTTCTGCGTTTACATTAACTTTTTGCCTACAATACGGCTTTATTGAACGATCTGAAATTTAATTTTGTGCATTTTAACTATTTTAGTTCAAAAACTTCTAAAGGTTCTTTCAACTTGTGAATTCTGCGGTTGTTCAGCTGCCAGTAAGAAAGCCTAAGATCGAAAACAAAAAACTCTCAATTTTTCTATAAAAACATTTCTTTCAACCAAATGGCAAACAAGCTGCATTTGAAAATATATGTAACTTTTCACGTAAGTTAGATACCATGAAGCTAAGAAGCAACATGGAAAAAAGAATAAAATAAAATGTGTTCATAAAACCATTCAGAAACCCAAAGCCTTTTGTGTCAAGCAGTTTAAAATTGCCATGTTAATTATTTTTTTCTTAAAGGTAAAAGTTTGAAGGTAAGCGTTGGAACCATTCGATAGATTAAGTAAAAACCCTTAAACATTCCATTTTGATGGAAAGGCCACATTCAGATAGTATACATAAAAGGATAGGTATCTAAATAAAAATTTCCCTCATGCTTCTAATTCAAGAAATAGGTCCAACTTTGTTTTTTGCGGTCAGCTTATTCAACTGAGGACCATTTTCGATGTGATAATTGGTAGGGTAAAATAAAAAATAGAATTTCAAATGTAGTACTGCAAAATTATAGACGATTGTTTGCAGAAGGTAACATATATATACATATAAATATACCAGATGCATTTCAGTTTTTGTTGAGCAAATATTTAAGTTATACAACAGAGCAAACAGGTAGGCCTTGACATCTTAACAGGAAAAAAGTTAGTTTATTTATGCAATTTAGCTGGGAAAATAATTATTTATTTATTTATTAAGCATTTTTACTTGCTGATGAAGCAAACTAACTGCTTTTAAATTACTCCTGTGCCAAAGCGAACTTCCTAAGAAATTTTTCTAAAACCTTGGCTTGGAGTTCTCACTTATCGGAGAAAATGTTTATTCTCAAAAGAGAGTGATTTGAACATTCTAAGAGGTATTTGTCGATATCAGAAGAATATAAGTTTCTAAGGATTAAATGGAGTTGAAAATGTAGTTAATTGGAGGGAACTTATAAATTGAAGGGCCAATTGATGAGATGTTAACCAAACGATTATGATGGACCTTACATAATAGGCTTGAACAAAGCCACTGTCGAGATGATTGTGCGTGTAGGTTTTACATGCCTTTGCGATCACTATTAACAGCAAATCATCTGGATGAAGAACTAAGGGGGAATATACAGCTGATCGAGTATTTGATAAAGTTTTAAAAGCTTAAAATTACTGTGGTCATCATGTGAAGATCGGGATCCCAAATGAACTTTTCTTGCAACGTAATAATTTCAAATTACGGTATTTTTTGTTTTTGCGAAGGCCTTTTTGCGTCTTGGAATTACCATATGAGGAAAACCTCTGCCACACCAATGGCTCCACGTTCTATTGAAAGCATTTGGTCAATATCTTGGAAAATGTTTTTGCGCATTTAAAATTTGTAATAGTGCCACATGCTATCATTTGTATTTTTGAGCGCCTTTTCCTACCACTCAAGAGATCTGAAAATGTAATAATGGATTGCGTAAAAACGTTCAGCAAAAACGAAAACTCCCAACAGTAGTAGCTGTTTAGATGAAGGTTTCCCTGTACCAGTCACCTTTTTGTCAGCTTGTTGAATTCAAACTGCTTGATTTATTTGCTAGTCAATTTTGCATCCTTTATTATTTCATTAAATGTTAGATAAAAGTTAGTTCTAGATTGATTTTTCCGGTTAATTTGCTGTTTTGCTCGTATATATTTTGATTATAGCCTCAAATGGCGCATTTGTATGAATGCTCAAATTGAGTGATTTTGAAGTTGATGTATTTGTAAATGACTGAATGTAAAGCTTTTGTTTGTTATATATGTGCTTTCCAAATCTGTAATCAGTGATCATGGACATCCTAAAAGTGTGAGTTTTATGACAAATATGACGTTTATACCTTGATGTAGGACGCGAATACATAGTCAAGTTTGCGTGAATACCAGCTAAAAAACTCTGGTCATACTTTGCGTAGTCAGCATTTTTAATACCGAAAGCATATTATCTATTATAAGTACATTTTTGAATAGTTAACTTAAACATATATTTTAATGCCTATGGTGAACCTTAATTGACACATTATAAGAGCTTCAGGTGGCTGCTCGGTACCATTTTAGACGTATTTATATTTTCATTTATTTTAAGGTTAATTATTATGAACGTGGGTTTGGTTAAAAATCGGGAATTAAAATACATCCCACAGAAGTTTTGGTGTAAACTTTCCCCTCTTACCGAAAACTATGCATTCAAATACCCAGACAAGACTGATTTAAGATGTCATTAATTTTTCAGCAGCCAGCAATGAAGGCAAAATATATAATAATCTTCACAGACTTCGGTGACTTATCTCTAGGTAAAATAACACATCTACAAAATGGCAATAGGCGAATGTAGAATCCTGCCTCTGTTGTTTATTACCACATTAAAATAAACAAAAGCATTTAAAAAGCATTGAATGGGGATTTCTTACCTCGGGTCATCGCCTGGAGAACTTCGTCGGCATCGACCCCAAACTGCAAAATTGCCAGTACTCTAGTAATCTAACTTATTGAAGGATCACGTTTTTCCAGCTTAATTTGTTTCTCCAACGTTAACTTGGTTCTTTTCCATCTTGCTTTCCTTACTTCAGTCGCTTTCAGGCAGTTGCGCTTTAATGGGGAACACTATGATGCTGGTCACAATGTTGTAACCCAGGAAACGAGCGTGTGCCAAGAGGTTTGCTCGCCAAGACCAATCTGCACATTAACTGCAAGCAGGAAATTGAGATGCTGATTGCTATTAAGAAATGTATAAACCGATTTCATACGCTTATCCTCCTTCTGGGCGTGTCGTTACGCATACAAGCATCGGTTGGCCGCGTGGAGACCACTTAGCAGCCAATCACCATTTTGGCACCGGTAGCCAATTAAAACTGCTGTTTTGCGCAAGGATGAAACTCCATCCGCAGACTTACAGTTTCTTCGTCAGCTTTGTGTGTTTTCAGGTGTAACGATTGTTTTTGTTACCATGGTTATGGAATGCATGATTATCAGTCATTTATATTTTAAAACATGGCTCTTTCTAGCTTAAAGCGTTTAATAGATCATTCATCGCCTCCTTTTATATAAAAAATGATTTATTTAACTGGTAGTTTAGCAGGCATTATATTAATTTGTTTCCCTTGTCAAAATATCCACATATTTTGAAACATCCATGAGAAAAAGACTTGCATTGCATTAAAAGTACTGTTCAAATTTACAAAAATGCAATGAACTCTAAAATTCGTTTTGGTAAAGGCATCTTAATTATACATTCCACCCTTAAAAAATAAATTTGTAAAGCTAATTTGGTTAAATATTGTAAATATATCTGCGTATCACGTATATTTAAGATTATTTTGTCAATAACAACCGAAAGTCTTTAAAAGCAGCTCATATCTTATGTAAAGTTAAGCCGTTGAAAACGGATCTGCACGGAAAATTATCAAAAATGCTATTTTCTGCTCATAGCACTAAAATATTTTCAATCAATTCCTTTAAAATTAAAATAAAGTGAGTACCAATAAAAATATGTTTTTTACTTTTCCCTATAAGTTCCCAGCAAATCAAAAAAACTTTTATAAACACGAAACAATTCCAAACCAGTTAGAATTATCCAATAATGATTATTTAGCCTTTGTTTTGAAATAAAAGTGAAGTATGAAACAAACCATTCAGACTAATACAGATCTTCTGAGCGTTGGAATAAGAAGGCAATAAAAAGATTGATCTAACATTGTATGCTTTACGAAGGCAAAAGTAACGAGCAATATAGTATTTTGGGTTATTTTTATAACTTTTGGCTCAGTTACCGCATATGTAAGTGACGAGTGTCATAAAGTAGCAAGCTCAATAACATAAACATCAAAGTAGCTTATAAGTTGCATATTGAATGCGCATTTTGCCTAGACAGGGTACAAATGAAAATCCTTATTTGAAATCGTGACGACGTATTTTTCGGTTTTAATTGCTGTTTTGAGAGGTACAGTAAACAATATACGCATTTTATAAATTTCCATTAAGCATTTTCGCTTATCTTCGAATATACTGAGATCCACAAATCAAGTGTTCCAGAGTTTTATCCGCTGTTAAGGCCTTTAATGCTTTGATTTACTTCTGAAAGCCATGCGCGGCCTATCAGTATCAGCTGTTTTGCCAATATTTTTATGCAGTATCCGCTGATTTGAGCACTATGAAAAATTTTCTATGACGATAGATTGCGTCTTCGAAAGAATGTGAATGAGAAGATGGTTTCCCTGTAGTAGACGGATAAGAAAAAACTTCAAAGGGACTGAGAGCTAGGATCACTTCCAGGTCTCTGCCAGTAGTAGTTTGCGTATGATTATGTTTACTTCCGATCAAGAAAACGAAAGTACGGTGCGTATTATGTTCATTTGTTCTCATTTTACAAAAAAGTATAGCAGCCTAGTTAGGCTACTTTTGACCATTAAAATAGGCTTCGAAATGCTAAAAACTAAATGCATATCCCTTTTGCGTTTGTTAATTTTCATGAACAAAATGATTCAATTGCCGGAAAAAGAGACTGATTCCTCTGATACTTTGGATTCTCATTCAAACTCTGACAAAGAGATTGTAAATCCGAAACTTCAGGTGAGTAAAGCTTCAGCTCGAGCGATCGCGTCTCCAGCTCCCAACCACCTCGTTCAGCTCGCCTTGTCGCATTTGTTTGTAAGTTATCACTTTTGGATTGAAAATTAAATTCGTTTGACTATTGAAAAAATCTTGGTGGCCTTGGTGGGATTCGAAAGCAAGCCAGCAATGAGAAGGCTTTAATTGAGCCAATGCTCTAACTACTTGAGCATCTAGGCCACACTGGGAATCGTAAGTTTACTCACACCTGGATCAGGTTTATTCTGCTAAATCTTGACTGAAGCCTCGGTATGAAAATATGGATGTTTCATTTAAACTCAACTCCCCTTTTAAAAAATTTTTAATCCCTAGGTTAGTTACGCACGTTATGAACGCGTATTTTATTTGTTATATATGCCCCATTGAATCTGTGGATTTTAATTAGGTGTTTTATAATAGGATTCACGCAATGCGTCGTTGGGTGTGCGTGTAAATCATGAAGGTAAGCATATTATGCAGTGAAAGTGGTAAGTTTTATGTTACAACTTCTATTCACTTGTACGTGAATGACACCTGCTACCTGACAGATCATAACATCGACACCGACACCTATGTCCTGCTGCGCAGGCAATAGGCTGGATCTCTTCAAAGTAGAGTATTCCGAAAGAAAAACTGCACATGACAATACATTTACTTTCAGAGTTTTGTAACCCTGAGTATAAAGCAAAATGTAGTCCAGGGTCTAGCAACTAGAGTGAGACGCATCTGCTCCCGGTGAAATGGGTAAGGTAGAGCTACAGTAGCTTCAGAACAAACTT
Source organism: Schistocephalus solidus (assembly GCA_017591395.1). Taxonomy (NCBI): domain Eukaryota; kingdom Metazoa; phylum Platyhelminthes; class Cestoda; order Diphyllobothriidea; family Diphyllobothriidae; genus Schistocephalus; species Schistocephalus solidus. Next base: position 133,155 of record WEDG01000622.1, on the reverse strand, counting down.
CCTTAAAACGGATACCTATAAAAATTAATCATCGGAAATATTAAATAACGCACCAAAAAATCTATCATTTTAACTGCAGGAAAGAAAGACGTATTCATTAGACTGCCCTTCTTAGGGGGCGCAACCAGCAAACTAGTAAGACACCGCCTAAAGACAACCATGTCGAGCACATTCCCTGCGGTGAACATACGGGTATTGTTTACGAGCTCTACCCTCTTACGTGTAGGAGGTAAATACCGACTTCAATTTATGGCAACATCAATTTGTTTTTATTCATTCACTTGCTCCTATGGAAGAGGACACATTGACCTACAACGAGGTGCCCGGAAAAAAGGTATGTGAACACATACCTGCCTAGTTAGACAAAGGTGAAACTAGATCAATCTCGATTTTATTTCTCGCACATCTAGTTGATCCTAATCACCGCGTTGACCCCCCAAAGAAGCCTTTCAGGTTGTCTGCCAGACATCAACAAACTTCTCTAAAGACCAACGCTAACGAGTGCTTTCGACCACCGAGGCAGTGGTCATACGGCTAACAAACCCAGCACTGTGCTGTCAAAAGACGCTGGCACAGGCAGTTTCACTTCCGTGGCCGATAAAAACTTCACGTGGCGTTCACACGACGTCCTCACCACCGGATGGCAGTTGTTCACTCTGTTTCCTTCACGGTGATGTTCAATCCCCATACCCAAGTCTACTTCCCGCCCTTCCTACAGTCACAATGATCTATACATGTTGGCCTAGCCATGTGGGCGACGTGCAAACGATGCATACTAACGATTTTACGTTTTTACACATCATAGTTTCAGTTTCCTTATAATTGTACCAGCCCGGTGATTAATTATCGAAAACATATATTTGCCCAGTTGACTTTTTTAGTTAAAATGGAAATATTTGCCGATTTATAAGCATTAAATTTGTTTTACTGGACTAAAAATTGGTAAATTAAATCCCCATTATACCGGTGCCACTACTGTAGTCAATTTGTTCAAAAAAAATTGTAAACTAAACAGCTTAACTTGGTTGTTGTTCCCTTTCATTTTGCTTCGTTAATTTGAGTAAACGTTGATATTAATTCTCGTTGCAGTTAAGAGCTACAAACCTTTGACTTAGTTCTAGCCAAAATAGTTGAGGCCACAGTGTTAATGTGAGCTGTTTAGTAAAAGAATGCGTGATCATTTGTTTGTGTCCGAATAACATTCCTCTCATTGTGATTGCACGGAATCGATTACGAAATTATGTGAGGGTTTATATATGATAGTGCGAAATGTCTCATCGGGTTTAGTATGGTGATTACCTCTGACAGCTTATCAATAAGAATCATATTTAATTTGTATCAAAATAGCTGTCAAACACGTTATTACCTAAAAATTTAAAATATATTATAGTAGCAGTTGCAATATTTGGTTAGTCGTAGAACAGAATAATTCAACCAAATATAATACTTTGGACTGATGGCATATAGGAGCCTCTTACGACCGCACTCTTTGTTAGCGACAGTAAAACAAAACTAGGAGAAAAGTCAAGGGATGATCATGTGAAATATATAGAGACCGGGGTTTCAATTCCTGATTTTTATAACTATAGATGTCGTAGGCGGTAGACAGATCCGAGATTTTAACCTTTGCTTAATTCCAATAAGGGTAAACATTTACCCCTGCCCCAGCCTAACAACGGTGCACAACAAATATGATGCCAGAGCACAATATATTATAGTGACTCGTACCTTCCCCTGCGTAGGTTTCTGGGGTCTCATAAAATGACTTCAACGCTGACGTTTTGGCTAACTGTGATTTGTAAGTTCATGCTCCAATTAATGTTTTTTTAAAGTTTGGAAGCATATATAGAATAATTACTCACATGATTCTCAAGAAATGACTTATAAGACTTATAAGGGGAATACGAATGGGCATCATCTTAGATCATTAATCACTTTTTGTTTTCCTAAGGGTTATTTGAATTTCCATTTGGGCAGCTAATTAAATGCTAAGATATAGGTGGTCTAAGAAATGCAGTAGGTTTTATTGATGATTCTTCGATGGGTTTCAATACACACAAATGAAAGTGGAACTTTTTTAGTTTTATTAAACGTGACCAAACAGAGATTTGAAAGCAAATTCACGAAGATTTCTCTATCAATGGTTCTTTTGTTTTCGCATTTGATACCGCCGACCGGTTGTTCATGTTATGCTGAAAAGTTATACTTTGAACATTGTCCAAAAGTTAAAATACGTTTACGTCAAAACATACCCTTTCAAAGGGTTCTAACACAAAGCCTTCCTGCAAGCACTAACTTATAGAAACTTTAAAATGTTTACATGGAGGTTTTTATGCGATCCAACCTTTATGTATGTTTGAATACTAGTTCCCTATTAAGACAGAAGTATGGGAGACGAAGCAATCTCCTCTGAGTTTATGCAACAAGATGCTAACGAACACTGTTTCATAGGAACTACGGTCATTGCAACAGCGATGAGCTCCTTAAGAAAGAGCTTGTTTACTAGTATCGGTTCTTTTGATCTTACGGATATCCGGTAAGTTTTATAAAAAAACTACCCCAGGCACCAGGCAAAACCGCAAGGCCCCACCCAAAACGGAGAAATTGTGACACGAAATTTCTTCTCCCGGCCTTATATGCAGGGAGCTGCTGAAGTAATCGCCCGGCAGTGGAATCGCCTTGGTTTTTACATTGCCTACAAACCAATATCCTCACTACGAGCAACAATATCTCAATTAAAGGACCCCATCCCCAAAGAGCAAAAAAAAAACGCAATTTATGACATTTTGTGCGCTAATTGCTATTTTTTCTGTTGGACATACGCGTCGATGCCTGGGCACCCATATTAATGAACAAAATTCTTACTGTCCGCCGCCAATAACCCTTGTCCCTCACCTTTATGATCGCGCTCGAGTGCAACCATCGATTCAATCTGGATGGAACTGAGGTCATTGCCATGGCCAACACAAAACGAGCGAGAGAATTCCTCGACACCTAGTACACCTGTGCAGGGCAGTATTAACTCCCATTTTGACCTGGCCGTCATTTATGAGGGTTCACGTTCGCAACTAACTGCCCCACGTCCAAATGTCACATTAACAACCGCTACTCCAGCCACCCGGACTCCAAAAGATCCACCATCCGTCCTACCCCTGCAGCATAGCGAGCCGTAGTTGTTTTGCCTCTCCATCCACTAGCTCATAACTACCACTACGCATCTAGTCACATGTCAATGGTCTGTCGGTCCTCTCGTGTCAACCGGTCTCGTACGAAATTCGAACACTCGCTTGTATTTTATTTCATCTGACAAATGCTTGATGTCACTAGCTTGACAATTAACGAAAACAACTCATTTTTTTCCTAAGAACTTCCTTTCTTTTTCATGTATCCACATATTTATTGTAGAGGGGGGCTGAGTTTTATCATCTGATTTCGGATGTAAACAAATACGTTTAAGCCTTTCTGGTTTTCTTTTGGAGAAAGCATGACTCCTCCCTGCTGTTAGATTTACAAATGCAAATATAGTGAATATCGAAATGTTCTTCCTACATGTGTTGCCTACGTATATCCTCGTCAATATAAACAAAGGTTTTTCCTTGGACTAATTACTACAAAGATATCGATTGAAAACATACGAAAACAATCTTATTTTAGAGTTCAGCAGTAGAAATGGTATTACTTTGCGTTATTTAATAAAGCTCTGACGTCAGATATACAACCATAGTGTAAAGTAGGCGGCTAAATCCCGAAGTGACAGTTTCTTTGCAACAACAGTAGGGGAAGGTGTTTCTGGTTTCCTGTAAGACCTGTTTGTTATCTTCGGGGACGCGAAGTATGACGTTAATATGCAACAACCTTCCTTAGCGTAAAAAAGCACCTAGTCATCACTGCAAAATTGTTGACTTCGGTCTGGTATTTCAGACCACTAACCGGTAAAAAGGTGAGAATTGCAACCTATGGATTGTCCACCTGCTCAAGCTCCTTGAAGCCCTATAAGTAAATGTAGGCTACTTCTTAAAGACTCTTATGTTGGCTTTGAGAACTGCTTCTCCTTGAATGTGAACTACCTTGTTAATAGATTGGCAAAAATAGGAGTTGTCTTAGATAGAAGATGTATATGCTTGGACAGCTAGTCAATTTAGGAATGGGCTTGGCTGATTTAGGACGCTGAAACCCTGTGAAGGAGTATTTTCACATTCAGTTAGGGAGTTTTCCAGAAAGAACACAATCTATGATACCGCAAGAAGGTTCAATGGCAGTTTTCATCATAGCCACTTGCTTCTTTTGTTATCCATCTGGGTTGCGTACAAAGTCACCATTCGAGAGAGACTTTAACCTTCTACATGACATGATTAGGTCAGCGTCTGAAGCATCTTGGTTATCTGAGCTAACAATCATAGGAAATCTAGTTGCCCGATAATGCGCGTGACGACCTTTATAACCATTCATCAGTAACGCAATCAGCGTAGCAAAGAGAATTCGCAGGCAATAAATATTTCTGACGATCCACTTAGGTTGGGTTTAGTGAATGCGCACCTCATTTACAGGCAGGATATCCTCTTTTGCTGATAAACTTTAGGCTCTGGAGGTTGGGCTTACCCAATGGAGGACTGCGAATGACTAGTTCGTCCGATGCCGGTTTTCCCCTTCTTATTGATTTTAACCGAAAGCTCGGCGCAAAAACAGACGTTTTATAAAAACAAAATATTTTTCATCTGCAGTGATTGTGCCGTTATCATTGATTATCGTTTTCATGACTTTTGTTTGAATTAGCATGCACTCATACATGAGCTTGCAAGCACAGTAAAAGCAGCAGATTATGTAATTTTATAAGTACCTAATTGAATGCTGCTGGTAAATACTGAAGAACGTAATCCACCGCAAAGTTAGACATATTTTATGAAAGTGCACATCTTGCTAGACATCTGAAATGATACCAAAGAACTAGGGCTGGATATGTAATAAATATCTCTCGTAGGATTGGCATCCGTTTGGTGGAATCCAAGGTGTTATTTGTTCCCGTATTCCTAACCAAAAACTAACCCTTCCTCTTTATTTAACCCTTACCTAAACCCTTATCCTTAATAACATGAAATGTAGCGCAAGATTACCAGTAATATAAAAATTACCTATTCCATCTCCAAACAGAATTATTTCCTGATAGTAATTTTAGTTTTGTTTTATTTTTCTTAGTAGGCTACAATTGGTCTGCACACTAACGGTGCAGGCTTTTATAAAACAAGAATGACCGTGATATCACCTCATGTCCAGCGAAGGATGACGCCAAGAAGACCACGAAACAGAAGCAATTTCATGAAAGCTGCATAGCATTTAGCATTTCTGTGCGGAGCTCTCAACAACTGTCGACTATTAAACTCTTGAATCATGAAAAAAGATATATAGAGCTTGATGCTCAGCATCCCAAACATTGTGTACCTCTGCTTATTTCCTAACCTGTTTCAGTTAATCTAGTTTCCTGGTTGGCAATTCGTTTTTAAGAGACTACATCGAAGGACAGGTTATCAAGTGTGCGCGAACTTGTCAGTACGTTACAATCATGCAATTGTAGATTTGAATTACTGCATGAGTTTGTATTTTAACATCAATGATTAGCGTTCTTATAGATTAAAAGAAAGATTCGCAAGTTGAATTTCAACCTGACATTTTTTTCTTCTAAGTTAGTCCGGCGAATTGGAATGTCAGCGCAAAGGTTAGGTTTAAAACAAGATTTTTCCTTTTAAAAGCATATTTATAGGTAAGTTAGGTTGTATGCCATATAAAATAAATTCTTGCCTTAACGTATGTAAGTATTAAAATGAACAACTAATGTGACATTTGTAATAATATATACCAACTTGAAAACAAGCAAACGCAAAATACGGTTGCAATCAAAGCATCAAATTTATGTTTTCGTTTACAGAAAGAAACAAATAAATATCTAACGGGTATTCGAATAATCGAGCAAAAGAATTTTAATTAAATCTTGAAAAAACCTTGGAAAATTATTGGTCAATTCAATATTCATTAGTTACATACCCCTTTAAAGGACATCTATAGGGTTAAAATACTTAAAAATGCCTCCCGTCTGATAAGTTATATATCACTGCAGGTCTCCGTTACAGAAGCTAATTTTCCTCGGAAATCAGGTTTTATATTTACGTGAGTTTACAAATATGGCCTCATCCGCGATTTCTAGCAACGAAAACGCCCAAAAGAGACTTTGGAAGCACATGCGTTAAGTGCAGTCTTATTTTTTACGTAGTGCCAGACATATGCTCCAAAACTTATCCTTTGTGCAAGAGATGGGGAAGGATAAAAACAGCAGGGTACTCATTCTGATTAATAGAATAGGCATAAACTATGGCCTACAACTTAAATAAAACCGCGGAGTTAGTTAAATAAAGATAATCTAATATGAATGCTTTAGAAAATTCTTTGTGCACTATTTAGCCTCTTACCAACTTCTCAACATGCAACACTATGCTACTTTGGATTCCTAGGTCATCCCTATCACTGAAACAGACGTAAGTTCGTAAAGTTGTTATTGATTGCAACTGAAGCAATAAAAAAGGCATAAACGTGCATATACTTCTCGTATCAAGATTCTTTATCATGCAATTAAACATAACTCACCTGACTGGGTGCCAATATGTACATGGCATTAATACTTGGATGATATTTACTACCAAAGTTGGTCAAAAGGGTTATTTTAATGGCTCATTTGTGGTCATTATGCCCTTCCTTAAATTTAACCTAATCGTTTGACATGATTTGTTGTGCATTTGGAATAACCGTTTGCTAAAGAATTTTCGTATCTTACCAAATTGATATAAAGTTCACGAAATGTTTTTATCTTCCTATAAATAAGGTTCATTTTGCTTGGTGCGCTAGGCGAGATTTTGATTAGTTTTCATTTTTCATTAAACTTTATATTTATTTTAAGGTTTTATTAAGTAAGGTTTTTCAGCTGACATTAAGAATTAAATTAAGATGCATTAAAACACATGTGTTATTGGTTAGAGGTAGATATATCTGGCAATGCTAATGTTATTATTACTGCATGATTTCATTCCTAACTGAAAAATTGCTTTATCTTAAGGGTCACTGCAGTCTGTGAATCTGGTTGCTGTTTTTAACTGTTTCATCTGAAGGCCCTGCAGTCTGTCAAGTAATGTTGGTTAATAAAATTAATAGTGTTGCTTTCGACAATTCCTCAGCTCTGTGAATATAACGAGCCAATAAATATACAGCGGCTTGCGGCTATTGACTTAGTCGCGTGTGCCAGATGCATATGCTGGAAAACTGCTCCTTCTGGCAGCGACGTACTACGTTCACTTGGCTAGTGTGTTACTTATCCAATAAGATTTCAGAGTTGGATTTTCATTTTTCAAGCTGCCATAAAAACCTTTAATTAAAAACTGGCATACTGTGTTGGACATCTCTAAACGGAGAGTTGTTATTTTTGCAGTGTCCCTAAAGAAATCAAAATTGGTCCTCTGAGCCCTTTATGTTATTTCAGTAGAGATAATATCCTTGTTTACGGATTAGGTTTTGCATATCATCCCCTTCGAATTGATTTGCATTATAGAATCCATCGTTTATGCATAAAATACCCTTTTTATAAATTGCTAACGTTTGTTTCAAGAAAATCTATTTTGAAAGTGACCGAGTGAGGTCGCGAATGTTTTTATAATATGAGAATTATGGCGGAGAACACGTCTCACTAAATATGAATTTAAACTCTGAAATGCCTTTTCGCGTTAAAAGAATAACTTATGTGGTTAAGTAATCTATCTTATCAAACAGTGGTATCCAAGTTATTTAATTCGCACGAGGATGCCAATTATTGAATGTGTTCCATATCAGACCTCGACCGATCAACACTCATTTAAACCAACTAATTAACCATTTTGGTGTTTGACATTGATTTTTGATTCCCTTAAAAACTCCAGCATAATTTATAGGACATATACAAAAACTTGTTTTTATACGTATTGCGTAGTGACTTACGCCTTCTTCATATTTTATGCTTGGAGAAAGTGACTCCTGTTCAAAAATGTTTTCAAGTAAGTGACCTTATAAGATCTTGTAATATCTATTTAATGGATACTGCAACTCTTCGGTTATTAATCCTCGATATGAAAAAAGCATCGTGATGCACAGCTAATACAAGATACAATGTACTTGCATGTTGGATATTATGGTATTCGGGAATCAGAAAAACCGAAATTTTGTTGTGACCTTTAGCAACATAAAATGATAACGAGAAAATAATTAACTTAAATCGTGCGGAAAACATGTTGAGGTGTATAAACTTATTCAATATCTTTGGAAATTGTATACTAGGTAAAGAACAATTTTAAAAACAAGCAACCTGTGAATATTGAAATATCTCTATATTCTGCTGCATGATAAGTAATGCTTTCTGATCGAAATCGCATTTTCAAATAGCAGTTAACGTTTCATGGGATAAATCAATTTCCTTTCCATGCTAATCTTCGTTAACGACTAATTTCGAACTTAAGACACATTCAAAAAAGGCATTGCCATTGTCAATGGTGGTATCCAAACTAATCACACGGAAATCGGACCATATACCTGGGCACGTTATCTTTACGTCCAAATTAGAATAACGGATGATTATGTGACATCTTTGGTCTTGTTTTTAGGGTCTTTGACAATTTAGTGTAGAGAAATTGGTAAGCATCTTACCATCGGCCACCTGATTGTTTGATGCGTCGCTTGCCGAAGGTGCTACATAGGACGCTTAGCACGTATTCCTTTCAAATGTCTATTTTGCAAAAAGGCCACTAGGGAACCTCCGATTATGTGTTATATTACATCATTCTACGTAAAATGAAACTTCAAAATATATGCATCAATCGCAAGAAGAGTAATGCTATCGATAGAAAAGATGAGCCTATCAGTTAATTCCTTTGAAATGCCTGTTTCTGACACATAAACGTAACTTCTGCTTTCACAGTAAAGGCGGTTATAAAGCTTAAATTATCAGCATCCTCGGAGGTACAATATTCATAAAAGTTAACAATTTCCTGGTCCCTGATATTTTAACTATGTGCCGTTATTTATTTCCCGTCCAGTTTGCAATATGTTGACATCGGAACACGGTCGGCGCAAAAACAGCAAAATTTGATATGAGTAGGGCAAATATTGGAAACAATGGCAAGTAAGCTCGTAAGTCACACTCGGACACATCTCGCGAATCAAGGTTGACCTTTATATTTACGGTGGACAAATTCAGTCATATATAAACCACAGTTTGACAAGCGCATTTCGAGTAATAAGATAACACCCACAGTGTGGTACGTCATGGTGTCTGTATAACGTCTTTGTGCCACAAGAAGAGCGATCATATGGGAGAGAATGCGGTGCAATTCCTTTATCTGAACAGAGCAGCTTTCTAGACAGCTGAAAATTACCGACAAATAGAAGGCAGCCTTTGTGGGCAATCTTCATCTGCTACATTGCCAGCTGCTGCGTGGCTGCTGGAGAGGCTCAAGAGTCAGCACCCACGCAGAACGGGACGATTGCGTCCCGTAATCGATCGATGAGCTTCTATTCCTCAAGGCGACTTTCATATTTATCAATTAGATTAATATCAGAGGACCACAAAAATCGTTGACAGTGAAGACTGTGCCATTAGTTTAGATATTCGATTAGAGGCCCCGCGTAATCAAAGCCATTCAAGGACATCATACAAGCTATGTTTTAAAATCTCTTCTTGCATTCTTGGTGTACATAGAGCCTGATACACAGTGCTAGCAAGAATGACGCGTTAATGATCAGTTCCTTATTTCTGTTTCAGTTTTGAATTCTATACACCGTGCAAAATCTGTAAGAATATTCGATTCGCCAGGCTGTAGTCCGTCTTACTGTTATGTTAGTGCTAATGTGTCTCTGAAGAAACATATAACTAAAACTCAGAAGTCAAATTAATTCGACTTCTTAAACTCAGGTCCGTATGAGCCGTATAGCCTATCGAGTTTCTCTGTTAAAATTCTTTACATCTTTGTTTTTTCTTCAACGACTGCAAAAGTCAACAGACACATGTTTCTTATGAGCTGTATGTCGTAGGATGATAATAAAATGACGGAACATTTAAACGCAATTATAGTTGTGCAATAAGTTCGGATTGCTTGCAGCCTTCTGTGTTTGCCATAAGCGAGAAATGTTGGCTTTTAGTCATCCTAGTATGCATTTAAGGCTAAGGAACGTTTGTTTTTAATATCTAGCTCCACAGTAAAGTCGATACACAGATCAAACGATTTGCGAAATTGTTTGAGGTGGTTTCGGTGACCTAAAAGGATTATTGTAAAAGATGGCTCAATGTATTTAGCCTTGCGCATTGACCACAATTATCTTAAACTACGTATTCCATATAGCAACTGCAGCCCGCGTGTATAAATGCCAGAATTTTAATTCATAAATATACTCCTCCTTTGCTAATGGATTACCTTTTACACCAATACCACGAGACGTTTGGCCCGTGAGCCCTTTCAGTCATTTAGTGCCCTCTGTACAAACCTCTTTTCAATATTTTGCTGTAGCAAGTATATCTACAGAGATCGCCTTAGATGGGACACTGATAAGAAGGAGATGGTGGGTCCACAGTAGAAGTGGGAAGTGACGATACCTGACAGCAACCGTTTACTATCCCGCCACCTTACCTGCACACCAGCCTTCAGAATTGGGCGTCGCAGCATCTTAAGGTGACGATCACGCTGACGCATAGCTGACCCCGAAGTCAACCCTCCAGCCTCGGACGTTGGAAGGTGGGGGCGGTGGAATGTGTGGTTGCCAAGGTGACTGCAACGGCCGCAGCACCGTTGTCGTCATAACGTTCCTTCCCCTGAGCTAGCGTTGGGTGGGTGAGCGCGTGCGTCGGTAACTACTGCTCGTCATGAGACAATTACGGCAACCGTTTGTGCAGGCTGTGATAGCTGCTTCAGTGCGTCCTCATCGTGCATATGAGTCAAACTTCCTACTCAGACCATTCTACTTTCGAGTACTTGCCTTTTTAAAAGGAGGATATTTTCAGCTAAGAGCGTGCGCAGCTAAGGCAGTCAATAGCTTGGACAGACCGTAGTTTGTTACTTGTCAGTTGCGTACAATTCTCGCATGGTAAGTATTTGTCAACACCCACCGTTGTAAGATGTGATGAAGCCCAAATTTATAACTGGGTTAATTTTAGGGTTGAAGAGTGTCTATATGCACTGCTGACGGATCATTATATACGTAAAGTTGGCAGACTGGGTATTAGCGCCTTTCGATTTTTTTGGCGACCAGAGGAGAGGGAAGCTATTAGTTATATCATTATATAGAAGTTCTCATACCAAGGAATACCAACAATTGTCAGTCAAAACTTAATTGGCCAGAGTAAAACAATTTTAACTTGACGACAGGCATACTTTCAGAGTCTTTCGAAATTTCTTATAAGATTCATGTCGCCTCCTATCTTTGGGTTCTCAGGGTCCGTTTAAGAACGCAAAAGTTGCTTTTATTGAACTTCTGCATACCCGTTCGGCGCAGTATGAAAGGAGGTATAAATGCGAAAAAGCTTGTTTTTAAATAATACTTTCAGACTTACACATACGTTTCAAACAACAAAGGAATTGGCACTGGAATTAATGCATCAGCGCATGTCAAACCTTCATATTGAAAGTTTTCAGATTTTTTCCGCAAAAGGCCCATAGAAGCAGGTGTTTGTTTAACCACCAAAGAAAAATAAAGGGCTTTCCATGAACAATAAATAAACTGAAAATGAATTAAGCTTATTCAGTAAAATTCTCAATGATGCATACGTGGGCATTTCTTTTAAAATAATACTTACCACACTCAACCTTACTATCTAACATAAGTGGGGGTTTTGTCTGAAAGCGTAGTAAAATTTAGAAATCAATGCCTTATTGGTCTCTGTATCCCCTTGTGTGTGCCAGTACATGGTTGTGTGTTTCCCCTGAATCTGCAACAGTAGGATTGCGTTTGTACGATCAGTTTTACTTAGTAAGTATAAACTCTCTAAACCTTATTTTATTTTGTAGGATGCTTATAGCCGTCATATATGATCAAATCCTCTTTAAATTGTCAGGCACATAAGTAAACTGTTGGTTTTTCGCTAAGGTGTCAATTGAAGCCTATCCGTGGGTAAATTGCAGCCGGATACCTTTTTATCAATTATGTTGAATAACGATAATCTCAAGCAGAATCAGTTTCGAAATTCATCATATCCGGGGAAAGTTTACCCATTTTCCGTAAATTTTTCCGGTATGCAATCTTAGTACATACTCTTATGATTCTAATTGAAGCAGAAAATGTTAATGGCAGTTAGGTATGCATTCCTTTTCAAATGAAAAAGATATCCAAGAAGGGAATGCAACTCCGTCACCTTTGTTCTTCCTAATAAGGACTGGTATCCTTATGATTTTCTTGCTATCCCAAGACACGCTTGGGGAAGTATGTAGTAGAAAATAAACAAACTTTTTATTTTACAATGAAAGTAAATATGCATTTTTAGCATCGAAACTCATCTTAAAGGAAAAGAAAAATAGATAGAAGCGTACTAAGTTATTTACCTCGCCTTTGCAGACGAGCGTGCAATTTTTCATTGAGTGAACACCGCACGATATATCAGGCTAATAGGGCATCGTAGCTAAACTTCGTCACTAGTTTAAGGACTTAACGTTCTCAGTAATGAAAACACTTGCCAATCGGACGATAGTCAGTGAAGAAAGCTAATCAGGTATGTTCACCTACATTTAAATAAATTGTTTTTTTCTAAAACGTTGGCCTTGACGTCTAGATAGTATTACTACTTGAATGGATACAGTAGTAAGTAATATCTTACAGTTAAATATATCCCATTTATAGTGATAATTTTGAATTCGTCTCTTCTGGTGTTGATTAGCCTTGTAACATATTTTAAGATTACTCTGTAGACATTGCAGGCTTTCGTTAACAAACTTTGTTAATTTTATTAATGTCAACAGAGCCACTTTTCTATGAGTTGTGGTTAAGTTAAATTTGGTCACTGACAATATTAGAAATGCAGATATTTCACTTTTAAGAGCATCACGCTTACTGTTGAGGTCTGTTGGTCCTATTTATTTCATATACTCTTAACAGATAGGATGTGAGGACACACACCAAGAAGCTATTAAGAGGTACGATAGCAGTGATTAAGTTGCCTTGCTATCCTTACATCTTAACAAGGAACAATGACATTCTGAAGCAGAACTCTCAAAATACTGTGTGAAGTATCGCACTGTGGCTCATTTGAAATCATTGAATTTTATTTGAACGTAAGTTACCATATCGCAGAGCGCCCCAAAGTAAATAGCGATTGTTTCGACAAAAAACATTGTTTGTACCTGACATTGAAATGCATACTAATCCATTCGTTCATTAATTTGCTCAAAAAAGAATATGTGAGCACTAGAGTTCAATATTTAATTAAAACATAATTCAAAAACAATACTTATTAAAGGTGCCCAAAGATTATTAAGTAAATGAACCTGATAATTGTTCAGTGCATACCATAGTGCCTGCGTAGGAAATCCTAGGTCAGTCGCCAGCGTCAGATAACAGTTTTGGTAAGATTAGCCGGCAAGTAACTATTTTGCAACCCTAATAATCTGGCAAAGAATTTCCAGAATTGATAAAGTAAGGTTTGGTTTTAAGTTAAGGGCTAGCGTTGAGTGCAAACTACCTTGAACGATGACGGTGGCCATATAACGTTATTTTTATTTTTAACAGGTAACCACCTTTTTACCGTCTTTTCATCTGTTCTACTCCAACTGTCCCTGTTTCCATATAAAAAAGGTCCTACAATTGTTCGCAACCGGTTAGAAGGGTTGCAAAATGATTCATTGGCCTTTACTCAAGTAAATTTGGACGCATCTCTCAGTCATGGGAGCAGTAGAGTAGATGGTTTAGGTGTAAGTGGTACCCATATTTTTTTATATTTTGCATACTGTCGAGGCCGCCAAAGATTTCAAATCTGTGTTTCTTGAATCCTTTGAATACACAGAAACCCCTATTGTTTTCATCTTTTTGTCAAAAGCATATTGATTGAAGTCTTTCATCGTGGATGCCAATTCTCTTCCAAGACTATGTTCTTGATTACGTAAGTGGTCTTTTTTAAAAAAAATTCAGGAAATCTTTATATGAATAAAAAACCGAAATTACTACGCGCTTTTGAGCGTTTTACGGCCATAGGCTACTGAACCATTTTTCGGTACTTGATTAAGGATATCGAAAACTGAGAAATATCGACCGATGATTGCATGTCCAAATTGAGACTTCATTGACACCTTATTATTCAGAAGGCATGCATCAATTTTAAGAAAGAAAAGTTATCGTAGTAAACAGACATTGATGTGTTACTAAGTACTTTGATAATACTTCAATGACAAGGTTTATTAAACATCCGGCGCGTTATCGACCCTCATGCTGCATTATGCTACTTTGGAGAGTATTTGGCCGTATGATAATCTTAATTGTCTTTTTAAACTTTCCAGTGCTTGTACTGTTTTAGGTACTTGGTTGTTTACAAAGACCTATATTATTTACTTTGGTGGTTGTGTCCAGTAAGCAGTTCAGCCGTGAATTTTGTAACAGGTTCCATCATTTGCCTCGTGCAAATCGTAACTACACCTAATGTCCCTGAGCTGGCATCCAATGCTCATCTGTGACTTCCGAACCTAGGGTTTGCCTAGTGGTCTAACCACGGTAATACATTTAACGGACAAGCTAAACTAGACGAGGATATCAAGTGCTGTATGTGTCCGAACAGCTGGTTGCTCGGCGCCCTTTCCTTCCCATCCCTCCTCATTACTCATTTCAAAACTTTCGTACGGAGAAGGCAACCTGCAATAAAGTAGGCGACCCAGGCCAACTGGGGTTGCATTTCAACTTTATAAAGTCCTGGCCAATATTAGAGTTCAGCCGTTGTCTAAGATGATTAAGCAGCCTACTTAGAGACGGCACTACTTACCCCTCGTTGAAGAAGAGGGCAGAAGAGGTGCCCTAAACAAGTTCGGGGATCGATTCATCCGCATGGTGACTATGGCTCACAGATGTACCACTCAAGATCAAAAAAACAAACGTAAACCAAACCCTGCTCTATCTAACCTTCCCCACCCCACGCACTTCTAGCATGAGTCTAATCAACGTGGCAGCCTGATTTTTTTATAATAATTTATAAAATCCGCGAATCAACCGGTCAGGGATGGATAACGGGGCTAGTCACTCGAGAACTGGCACTGTACAAGGCTGACATTCCTGCTCTTAGCAAAACACTATTCTCTGAACAGTCAGTTGATGCTGAATACCGGCCACCTTTTTTGGAGAGGGTGTCCAAACGAAGAGCGACGAAACTGGGCGTTGCTTTTACCCTGAAATGACACTGTTGGACGTCTAGCCCATCTGCCTTAGATCCTCAACGAACGGCTGAGAACCCTGCACCTGCCTCGTCGGTGATCAAAACTAGCCATCATTATCAGCGCCTACGCCCCCTCTTCCACCCTATCAAATAATTATATCCGAGAAGGCGAAGAACAAATTCTCCGAGGATATTCATGCCCTCTTGGTGACTGTGCTGATGGCGGAGAAGCCGGTTGTCCTTAGGGACTTCGAAGACCGCGTCCAGTCAAACCATGCTGCCCGGTACGGAGTGCTGTTTCCTTATAGTTTCGGGAGTTGCAAATTAAATGAACCGTTTTTCTGCAAACCTGCGCGTATAAGCTCCCTCTGAGTAACCCTTACGTCCACGTTCCAACACGGGTCGCCGACACCCACAAAACAAGGATATGTTTTTACAACAACGTAGATATCATCAACCATTTCTACGCATAAACCAAATTTCACGAAGTCGAAATCAACTATTGAACCGCTGCTAACAAAGCATTCTTTTTCAGATGCCACCATCGTGTGAATCCCGAATGTGGGAGATGCAGAACGTCTGGATCGTTCGAAAGGCTGAGGAAATCCGAGTGTATACGGACTGCAATGAAACAAGGAACTACTGGGACTCAACCTGTGTCACCTGCGGTCATTGCTTCAATTGGACCGCACCGCTCACCAGCGCCAATGGAACAACTCTACTGAATGAGCAATCTCAAATTCTATAGTGTTTAGGTGAGAACTCCAAAAGCGTTTTCAACTAGCCATCAATAACCTCCGACGCTGCTATAAAAGGGCCTCAATTTGTTTTTATTTAACTAATTGGTTAGATTTTACCTCATTATAGCTGGCAATGTGTCTATTTGCGAAGGGTCTTCTAAAGACTGCTTATCAATTGCTTAGCAAGCGTTCAGTCGCAAAAAATTTAAAAAAATCATCTGATTCTCTTAAAATGCAAAAGTTCAAAGGCCGGAGACTTTTGAGCTGGAGAGGGTGAGTTACTGACAACTGACCTCACATTTTTAGCAGTTGGGTTTGCTAGAAAACCTTTTTAGATTTTACAGGGGGATTGCCAAAGTTCTTAGTAGGAAGAGGTCCTTATGTGTACAATACCTACATTTTTTAGGGTTGCACATTTCTTTACAGACTTTCTCAGCTTTGTTTTAGTAAAAGCAGTTAAAGCCATATTCTCTACTGCATAAATAATATCAAATGGGAAGGATTCTTCAGACAAATGACGCAACTTTTTAATAAAAACTATATCAAATTAGTCTCTTGATGTTTCTTAATGATGATTCTATATATTGCCTTGATTAGTTCACAGTATTATTCGCTGAGTCCTTAAATGATAAAGTTTTATAAAAATATAACTGGTACCTTTTGTTTGTGGGGATTAAATCATCAATACGCATGAGAGGATACTTCACCACCTAGTATGATGGAGACGGTCCACAGAGTGTCACAGAGTATATGAATGGAAACCTTTAAAAACTTAGCAGGTGGCTGGTTAAACTACAAGCCGGTAAGACAAACAAATCGAAGGGTGTAGTGGCTGAAGTCACGTGAATTTTAAAAAGGCGTTTGATAAAACAAAGCCACTGTGTATCCAACGGGTTCAACGGTTTGCCAACAGCGATGTATGAAGTTCAAAGATCTCTTTTACGTGAACATGCCCAGGAAACTCGTTTTGTTCAGAACTTACAACAAGAAGATTTTCATATGCAAGTCGATTTTTGTCATGGATAGCATCTATTTATGATTTTCTTATGCCTATCTTTAGTTTGTGTCCTTATAAGCTAAAAAAAGCAATGCTATATCTGCATTATTTTCAAATGTACCACTGTTGCGAGATACAAAATGGAAATTGAGAATGAAG
The DNA here is from genome assembly GCA_017591395.1 of Schistocephalus solidus. Lineage (NCBI taxonomy): Eukaryota > Metazoa > Platyhelminthes > Cestoda > Diphyllobothriidea > Diphyllobothriidae > Schistocephalus > Schistocephalus solidus. The sequence continues at coordinate 115,859 of WEDG01000622.1, read as the reverse complement.
GGTACAGTTGACATTTCTGGGAAGACTAACACCAGGCAAAATGTTGTACCTCAGAGACTTTCTAATTTCACACACCTGGATTTCCTGTCTAGTAGGAGTTCTTAGCACTCTAGGTAAATAAATGTGGGTCATTTATTGATAACACCGTTTCAACAAGATGGAAAACCAGGTCATCATGCCCTGAATATGTGATAGATTTAAAGTATTAAATCAATAAAGGGCTGGTGGTTGCTGTATCAGTGCTCTGGCAAGCGGTTTATCCGATTTATGTCCAGACGTTTGTCAATGAGGCTACGTCAGAACCCTTATCCAGCCAGCAGAGCTTCGTTTTCTGAGTGAACTCAAGGTTTGACTTTTAAAGAAACTTCAAACACTATCAATAATCCGGTAAGGGGAGTACTTAGGGTGTGCAAGGTTTAACCAGAATATATAGTAACAATGAATTCAAGTATGATGAAGTGCCTTATTCAAAAGTAACTGGGAGCAATGCTTTAACAGATGAGTCCCGTATGAACTAAAATTCGTTACAGACCATTTAGGAAGACTATATCAGGTAATAAGAACCTCTCGGTGCAAATCACGCACATTTGCGTACAAATACTTTGTAAATTATTTCCTTTGAATAAGGGTATATGAACACCTGTAACTACAAGTTTTCTTACATTAAGTCAAGAAGGAACATCTGTCCACGTGTTCTATTCTTAACTATAACACACGCCCTAACCCAAATTCTAACCATAACGCTAACTCCAGCACTCACCCTCATACCACATCTCTTGCCCTTCCAACCTGTAACCAAAGGTACCTAAAATTAAGGGATACCTATAGGCATACCCTATGAGATTTTCCAGTACATGGCTCTTTATTAGGTGTTTTTATCAGCTTCTGTACCTTTTACGAACTATCTGACGACAATGAATGAAATTAAAAAATAAAACCCTCAACAAAATGAGCTACGGGCTTTGACGAGTAAACAATTACCTACGCCGACTGATAAACCACACTGCCTTAAAGTCATTTATTGTGGTGGTTGCGTCTTGAGATACAAAGTAGAGCAAGTGCGAACATTTTTCGAGATGGCTTTCATAAACCAAGATAAATTTATATTCGCTACAGTCTTGTCAGAAGCGCAACAGTGTTTTTGTTTGTGTAAGGCAAACAACTCAACTACCAGCCCTCGATACAAAGCCGTACAGTTATCTTCTTAAGTACGCAATTAGTTACCATAATGACAGCACAGGTACTGGCGGAAACCTAGTACCTTTGCTGTCCATAGGGTAATTAATTACGTGGTCGCAGTAGATGATATGTTTTAGACCCAAATATTCACACACATGTTCGCACATGAGTTTTCTGGGAAATTAAACAAAGACATCAGTGTTGCGGCATACCTTTTTCCAATTTTTCTGCTTTTTTGCGCATTTAGGTTATTGAATAAGGATATTTTTACGATTAAATCACACTAATCTCTAGGCAGATGCTTTCAAAACATCGACACTTTTTAAAGTCTAGCCCCACAGAAACCCCTATTATATTCCTAAAACTTGTTAAGAGAAGTAACCTCGCATGCACATTTTTAGCAACCATATGATTAATTACGAAAAGCTGAAGGATTTTTTACCTGTAAGATTCTCGTTATAGGATCAAGTGCTATTCTAAGCATATCGGAAGGAATCATGAAGATCAGTGAACACCTGACCCACAATGGAAGTATGTGCTATTTAGCTCAGAAGGCAAGATAACAGCACATGCAATATGAGCTGACGTCTCCGAGATTTGAAACTTTTAGTGCAGTGCATATTCTGACCCAAAATGAACTGCGACCTTTTTCCTTAGCAATGTTTCTGTCTCGAGACATTTTGCAGTAGCAATCGGTTTTTTTATTCTATTTGAACACATTTAGTCCCTCAAAGATTTACTGTGGTTCTTCAATTTCGCTATTTTTTCAAAACCTCAGTAGATATTCTATTAAACTATCCTTTTTACATCTCGACTTTTACTGGGCCTACAGCGACTTCAAACGAAATTCAGAGTTCCGGTCAGGCATGGGGCAATAGTTTCGTTGAATCTCTCGAATGGTTCTCCATAATTTGTTAAGACATTTGGAAAATCTTTTTCTTCTTTCGGAATTAAACACACTCATATTGTTCTATAACTGAAAACTCGCAGATAGCATAGCATATTTTAATAAAACTGGCCGCTTGTGCTAAGCGCAGTTTGTCTTAATTTAAGAAACGCTTTTTAGAAAATTGTTGAGTCCTCCTACTTCACCCTCCATGGCGCCCAGCGTGCTTCATAAACGTTTTAAACGTACTTGTCGGGTGATTAGCGAAGTCATGTTGACTGAATATTTTCATTCGCTAATCAGAGCGGATGGACCACATCATAAGGGAGGTTAGGAGTTATGCAATCCCATGATGGCTAGAGGCACTCAGTCGGCAGCAACCTTGATAAACGCTGGCTATGTGGTGTGAGGTGGGAGAAGAGTGAGATGTAGGGAGAGAGAAGTGGATGGTGGGGGATAGAGATGTCTACGGACGCGACCAGTCGCTCTCACTGTCTTCATGCCCCGGCTCAACCATCAAACAGTCATAGCGTCGACATCGATCTGTCTACGGGAGGAAAGGCGCGAGCTATCCAGTGAGGAAAACTCACTCCAGTGAGAATGAGAAATCTGACGCGCGCACCAATGTGCTCAGGCGCATTTCCCTGCGTGGATTCGACGAAGATGACGGCGCCGACCCAGTCCTAGTCGATGGAGTGGCCGTACGCGCTTCGACAAGACCACGCCTTTCCCTGGGTGCTCTTCTCCCTCGCTTCTCATGCTAACTTGCTTCCGTTGTTGCCCTTGCTCTGACCGATGTCAGTTGCCTGATTAAAATTTACTACTTGTGTGAAACATAGCGGGATAATCACGTATATTTTCGAGCATTTGTCTGAGCCACAGGCATCTATAATGAGTATTCTTCATGCCTAACGATTATATGTCACCATAGGTACTCACTACAGCAATAAATATGCTTTGAACCATGTAAGGCTCAATTTAATTAACAGAAAGCAGCCTCCTAGAAGATAACGTTGTGAAAAATCGATAAAAGGATAAAGTAACTCCAGGCTTGCACGTTCTTTTGTTAACGTGACCAACTGTTTGCCAAATTGTATCTTGTTTAAATTACCGTTATCTTCATAAATTTAAGTAATAAACAATATGCTGCCACAATAAGACATGTAGGTGATTTATAAAATAGGGAATACCAAATAATTTTCGATTATGCTGATGGTACGTAAGACTTTTAAGCCCCGTCTTGTCACAAAATCATTCACAATATTGATTAAAATTGGAACAGCGTACATATGAATGCCCGAATATTACCTGCTTTGGAATTTTGAGTATTGTAATAGCATCCTGCCTACTGTCAAGTTGCTTTTATTTAAAAAATGCTTTCACTGTATTCTTTTGAAAAATAATACTGATCGTAAACATGAAGTACTAAAAATTATTTGTCACAAAAGATGGCCTTAGTATAAATGTGTTTGGCCGCGAAATTACTGTTGGCAACAGCGAAGTGTATTCGAAAGTTTTAACTCAGGATCTGCGCATGAGTTGATTTAAAATTTTAAACGCTTCCGTACTTGAAAGCTAATTGAGCTTGTACTCGTATCAGTGAAATTAATAAATTCGTTTGACCCACTTGTAAAAAACTCGGCCAATCAATTGAATTTTCCAAAAGCGGGTAAAATGAATTATTAAAATCTATTAAAGTCCTCTACTGGTTTACTTTTGCCTCGTTGTCATTTGGTGGATTCTTCATTGATATTTTAAGAAATCTTCCTTTGACAGTCGGCTTACTGTATCAGAATTGGTGGATTCCATACGTTGCAGTAGACTGGGCTGGTAACTTGACCCAACTGGGATAAAACTCACGTCTTCCGGTGGGGGGCTCGCATTTCAGTTGGCTAGAGCGTTAGTTGTACTAAAGCCCTTCCCTTGCTGGCGTGGTTTTCCAATCCCACCGAGGCCACCGAGGTTTTTTCTCTACGAAAAATGGAAAGCTACCTGCTCGCAACAAGGTTAATATGATGTTTCTTAACGTAGTTAACGAAGGCAGCTGCCCAAAGCGTCTGAGATACTTTACAATTTAATTCTTATGTTGATGTTTAAATTTAAAACGAAACGATTTTCACAGTAGACTAAGGTATTTAAGTTAATAACCCTACATTAATGTCTTTCCTGAAAGATCAAAAGTAGACATTTACAGGGAAATAATGGAGTCAACTTATATTGTCAATCCAAAGATCACTAAAACGAACGCAATCTCTGTTTCTATCCTACTTATTCGACACTTTTGACAATGTTTAGTCAAAGAAGGCCGAAAATAGCGTGGAACAGAAATTGCACGATAATCATTCTTGCAGAGAGATCGGCAGTTAGCTTTTTATGCCATTCCTTTACCCGAGACAGTGGTACGCTCTTTGTGCATACAAACGGTCTTAAAGAAATCTGCTAATTACAATGGTCAAGAGAATCTGTGTAATTGAGTGGAAAATGTCAAAATAATTCTATTTTAGCAGTTAAACGTTTTTACAAGTCACCATATTCCGAAACTATTGCCAAGCTCAGAAATTTACAAATGTTAGTCTCTTTCAACAAAACTGCCTGTTTGGAACAAACGTAAAGTACTTTAGCATTTTGAAAATTGACAATCCTTTTAAACTGCAAAATAGAAAGTTTTTTATAGATCTCCAATACATCTGAAGTTTAAATCACAAAAAATCAATTTATGAAATGTTTTTTCAGTTATTTCGTATGACTACGCTAAAAAAGACGCGCTTTCTAGTCTCGGATGGGTAAAATGGATGTTTCTGTCAGTAGACAGGCGGAAAAGCAGGGTGGGAGGTTTGAACGTCAGTTAAAGGGGAAAATATGTGCGGCAAGTGACTGTAGTTTTGAAATCAAAGCAACAAGCCCTTTCTACAACCAACTAAATTGTAAAATTTAAACATCACTGTCCCAACTGGCCCACTGGCATGCAAACATTCGTACGCAAACGCTGACATGCAAAAAACCAGGCTTATGAGAGCAGGCATGCAAATATGCGCCAGTGTAAAGAATACTCAGTGAGCGAAAGGTGCTCTTTTCTCACTACTCTTTCATCTTTCTCCACGTTATTTTTTTGTCCCTTTCCTCATGCTCTGGTAGTGGATGACATTCCAAAATCCCAGAAAAAATGAGAGTGAGGTACGGCATAATATCTGTGGTAATTCAAATGATGATGAGTGCGGTGGTTTTGTTTCCATAGATCTAATCGATGGAGGGGATTTACACCCTAGTATCCCTTTGCATCTTCTTTGATGTCTGTTTTTAACAAACCGTAGTGGCGCTTTGGATTTCGAATATGGGATCCTTTTCGTTGCGTCTTTACGGTAGTGGTCTAAAATGACTAATTTCCGTTTGCACGTAGCGACAAGTTGGCGAGGACGGCAGAAGAGGCTACTTTGGAGTCTAACTGCATTGTTGTTTTTCGTTGCATTGTTCACCTATCCTGTGATTGTATTATGGTGGTCCCCGTGACTTTTTTGAAAAATAGCGATTACGCTTGCAGACGGGTGGATCTTCGGTCGTTGCAACGAAAAATGACGCAGTCTGCGGTGGAGAGCAGCCAGAATTCAAATTGGGTGGCCATCAAACAATTTGCATACACTGTGGACTGTGAATAATGAGAGTCCAGTAACTGTTTCAAACAGACAGTCACATAAATAGAGCAGATAATTCTAGTTTCGATAGGAGAGGAGGAAAGCGCAGACAGGGAAAAGAGAAACAGTGAAGGAACGACATGAAGAGCATACTTTGATTTCCCTCTACACTGACACTAGTCACAAGCCTCTATTTGCGTTTTTCCGTTTCGTCCTCTATTAGTTAATGCCTGCAATTGCCTGGAAATATGTTATGAGAGAAGGGCTTGTGATTTAAAAATCCTTAAACAAAGCAAATTCTTGGAGAAAATTTTGTGAGGTAGGAGAACACGGATAAAATTAATCCCTAAATACCTCGTCTAGCAGCGGACTTCGTGGTTTGAAATGCGCGGTGGAAGAAAAGAATAGCCCACAGGTTCATTGAAAGGACATAGGATCAAGGACGGGGCATATTATACATGTTTTGTGCATATATAAACGTATCTAGTGGGGTTATAGACAGTTTTGCTACTAGACTGCGCTTGAGCCGCGATTGACCGTCTCGAGGAGCCGGTTGACATCTTCCTCGGTGCCCGTGATCTTGGCTCGACGGTAATTCTTCCACAGAGTCGCGGTGACGTCCAGGGCAATGAGATCACTGGCAACTTTTGAGACAATTTGTAGGATGAAAATGCCATCTGCGCCCAAGCTATTATTCACGAACCTTGTACAGTCACGCTCCTCTGTGCTGGATATGAGACGAAGGGCTTTCAGGTATTGTTTTATGTAGTATACACGTCTCATCGGCAAGGCCGTGTTGATTGTCCATTGAATAGTATTCATGGTAGTTAGACAACAGAGGATGACGAACCAAAACCATAGAAATATGTAGATTTTTTCCACAAAATTGTTGATTGGCAGTACGCACTGGATTGAGTAACTACAAATAGAAAAAAACATGATTTTTATTATTAGTAGCGTACTTCTGATGTAGATTAAAAGTAGGATATTTTTCCCTCTAGGGCGCATTTTATTAACACTAAAGAGAATATCAACTCAGTTTGTGTGACGTTTATTGGATGTTTGTAAAGTGTTTACAAAAAATTTTCAATGATAAATACTTCAAATATGAATGAATAAATTTTTAAAACCTACTGCCATAATCAGAATTTTCCATCCGGCTACCTGTAGACTTTTAAAAGGTCTCATTGATTATTTATAGAAATAGATATGACGTTCTTTTGGAAATAAAAATAATGCATGAATAAAAAGTACTCCTTAATTACGATGTTGTGTCCTTTATTAAAGGCAGTTTAATAGTGGTATATACATTGGTAAAATGGCACTCATGGTACACGTTACGGGACCTACTTACCCCATTCTGCAAAATGCGATAGTTAACTAGGAAGCATGTATAAGATAATAAGGAGTAAAAGAGGTACTTGTGGAAATTGATTAAGGCATAACAGTTGTTTCATAAAAACGGAGCATTTGTTACTTCTTATAGTTTCCTGTGTCTTTAATTGAGCTTATTAAAAGCGTCCCATAGTAAGTTTAATCAAATGGCAGCTTTGCATATAATGTAAATATTACGACTGATAAGGCCCGTAATCTGAACGAACAAACGGTCAGGATGCTAGATAAGATTGAAATGAAACGGTACTGAATGTAGCGCATATTTGGAAACTCAAGGTCACGATCGAAAACCGGCAATTAAATTAGCCTACTTTTGCATTTTACTCCAACGTCCTGTCAAGAGAAGACCACGATCGATCGCATTCGATGTTATATGTTCCCTAAGTGTGTGATATCCACTCTCCCTAAATGGAAACTCATGCCTCTTTTAGGAACGCCGATTGACAAAGTTGTCTATAGCAGGGAACTTCATTTAGACAACAACAATACCGTGTATTTATGTCTTATAAGGCATTGACCTTGGTTTATTATTATCACTACCCCTTTGCAAGTTTTGCTACCGGGAAATATTCAAACGCATATAAGTTATAGTTTCTAATAATATTTGAGAATATTTAAAGGTTTTACCTTTCAATAAGATCTGGAATACTTGATGAGTGATTAATATTGCATCCCTGAGTTTTATTTACAGTTCTAACAGCGTTTCAGCAAAACTAAAGAAACTGGAATGAGCGAGGATTTTTCATTGGCTTTATATCTTTAATCAAAAGCAAAAGCTATTCTTTACTAGCCTCAGCAAAATAACTTAAGTAGTTAGATATAAATGGGTCCATTCAAATTTCAGCGGTTAAATCAAAGAAAACTATTAATGACATTGATTCACTTCACTAAGACTTTAGTTTTCACTTTATCAGGAAACACGCTCGAGACTCAGATCACTGCCCGGCCTGTTGATTGGCCTGACATATACTTTGAGCAAATACCAAATCAAAATATACTTATCTGATGGTCTTTTAAAGTTTCTCTTACTGGATCGCAGACCTTACTCATCTTAAATGCCAAAATGAGTAGCTCATATGATTGTGCAATCGATATTGTCAGGAATCCTACATTAAATATTTAAAATCGTAACGTGTTAGCTGCATTATTGCAGCAGTAACTGGCGGTTTGCTAATCAAGAAAGCGTTCATATTCGAAGTTGGCATCAGTAGATAGACCTGCATGGAAAACGTGCTGAAAGACTATTTCCTTATCAGTTATGCACAGGCAGATGTATAACAAAAATAATATGTAGCCCAATGAGATGAGATTCTTACATGAAACGTCTCTGGTGGAGAAGTTTGAAGAGTTACCACCACAAAACTGGTACGCGCCGAGCTATTCTGAGGGCAAGCACAAAACTATTCCTTATTCAATTATTCGCTAAAAATAGCACCAAACGAAATCTCCGTAACTTTTGCGCGCAGCTTCAAGAGTCAGTACTGAGTACCGGTCTGGGCTTGTTACTCAAGGGTTCTTAAAAACATATGCTGCAAAATGACCGGATTCAACATATTTCTGTGCTTTTAATGCTTTACAAAAATGTGGACTTCATAGATAACAGTGTATTCCAGTCAGTGGTACTCTTATCGAAACTGACTGGCATACGCAAACATGTTTTCTCAGAAAATGTGCGCTTAAAGATGACAGACCAGTACTAGGCCGAGCTTGGCCACTCTTACTAACATATCAAATAGTTTACCCAATTAATTAGCCATTGCGCATGTAAAACAAGCGCACTATCGATTTACTGAATAATTTACTTTCGCCCTCAAAGTCCATCTTTAGCAAAGAACACAAATTGTCACATCGCCATAGAGACAACCTCTTATTAAGTGCTCATTCTTTTTAATTGGTCAAATTGGTATACACAATATTCAGCTGCCCCAGTTAAGTGTGCAGAATGTTGGACTTCTGATCAACCGGTCTCGGGTTTAAGCCTCCGAACGTGCACCACTTGGAATTGGGTATGACTGGCTGATTGCGACTAACGAGCCAAACATGGCCATTCAAGTCTCCCTTTTTATTGGTCGGCAAGATAAATCTGTATATGCTACTAGTCAAAGTGTGGCGAGTAATTTTCGTACGCGATCGGTGAGCACTCAACACCCAAAAACGAAATGTTCTTTTCTGTGAATAGTTTCGCAATATTATCACCAAAATATCATAAATACTAAGTGCTATCAACTACAATGGAAGCTCTGACTTCGTCATTAAATTGTAATATCTAACTAGTATTTCAGTGTATTGTTTTTTTTCATTTCGACTGACTTAAACCTGTGATAACATTTTAAGCTGAAGGAATATATGTAATTATTACAGTTGCTAGTTATGCATTATAACGTTTTGGTTTTTATTTCAGACGCTACTAAATTACGCTTATTTAATGAAACCACGTTTTAAAGGGGTGAAATAATGAAATTAAAGGTCAGCTGGTATTTGGTTTCACTAAAGTATCCGACTTAATGGAGCATGCCGTCAGGTTTGATTCTTAGCGTCCAGGTTCAAAAACCAAAGGCTGTCTCATTGTGAAGGCTGCAACGTTTATGACATAACGTGGGAAATTAGAATGATGATTTTGGGCCTAATCTACGTTTCTAACAACCACACGATATGGAAAAGATAGCAACATCAACCTAAGTTTCGCTTGGAACTGCGTGAGAATAGCAAAAACACTGGCAATTGACATTAGAGTTACCATACTTCGTTAGTTGAATCCCTCAAATATTGTAATGTTCGAACTACCTGATAACGTCTTTTATATAATTTTGAAAAACCACTATCTAAATTGCAAAATGCACAATTTTATTTAAGTTTCTTTGATTTTTGAGCGTCAAGGTAAGTGTTTCAGTCGACAAAACTGTTCATTCTATATAAGGCCTAAGTCATCTACTAAATAGTGTTTGATTTTTTGTGGTAAGAGTACTAGTTTAATTGTATTTACGGATAATTTTTGCGATATTAAGAGGAGGTTCAATTTCTCTTCCACAGAATGGGTTCAGTTATTGAAGTAAAATGTTTTATTTAATTGACTGAATTTTCAATTTTAGACATTTTAATCCCATCACATTCTAAGCACACGCAGGGTACGTTATTTAAGTTCCCTTTAGTAAATTTAAATTTCAACGCTAATCTACCTCAGGTGTTTGATGTTAATAGCCAGTCATCCCTTCTGCTTGCTTGCTTGCCGAGTGATGCAGTTTTCTCTCTGCATTCACAAAACACTTTGAGCAGTGTCTTCCAGAAGATGAAACGAAAATTTGATGAGACGAAACTAAAGTCAGCAAATATAATATCTACTTGCAAGTCGTATGCTAGATACATATTAACATGAATGTGCAACGGAATGCAGCAATGAATGTAGCTCATATGGTAAATATGCCTGATGGTTTAAATAACCCTAAATAAATAGTCTGTCTGCAGTGTAGGAAACAACCGGAGGACATGATACCGATAACGTATCTTTTTTGTCATTTTTAATCTGCTTATACCTCTAACCTTTGCATTGTGGAAATGCCTATGACGCAACTAGCAGATTTTGTCCGATATTCAACTGTTCTGGGTACGCACATTCTTGATTTGCTAGTATAAAATATCTTTAGGGATTTTCACAACTGAATCAAAGCGAAAGAGTCCGAAATAGCGCTCTCGCAATTCGGTCATATCTCGTTTAATACCGTAAAGTTCTGAAAGAATTTCATAAATTCTTACTCATTGTTTATTTGGCCTCCTAGTATTGCTTAAAAATTGTTTTTGCATAAATAGAAACCTGCAGGATTGTTCACCGTCTACAAAATGTATTCACGTTTGCTGGCTGTCCTGTACTCTGCTATTAGGTTGACACTGCTAAAAACTGCAAAACTCAACAAGAATGGTATGCACAAACGGATCAATTATCAATTTTGGTGATATCGTAACATATCCTCAGGCAATACCGATGCCCAAAAAAATGAAACATGGGAATTATCATCCGAATTATTTTCCACCAGCCAGTTTACTAATGATTCAGTAATTGAGGACCAATGATTTGACAAAAAAACTTTTATCTTCTGAACTTCCTTGCAAATGTGGCAAAGTGGAACCGCAAGAGCACATTTGGCAGGCTTGAACAGAAATTGCTCAAAGTCAGGTAAGGCTTATATTCAGCGATGCGTCTTTAGATAAATTAACAAGACAGGAAATATTGACTAAACTTTAACATTTAATTCTGAAACCCATGCAAAAACACCCGTAGCAATTAGCAATAATTATTCGGAATAACTTCAGCAATGACAAGTAGCCTGTAATAACACTATCAACTATATTCTCTGCTCTTAGTCATAGCTACTCTGTCATGAAAGGGCGACTCATAGTCAATATCTTTTCTTCAATTTTAAACATTTTTGCCAAGAAAATCAATATTCACTTATATGTTTCATTAAAAATGCAGAAATGTCTATTTTTAAGCCGAAAGGAAATCATAACCTTTTGTTTAACATTGTTTTTGCCAACCAAAGACTGAAATTTAAATGTTTCTTTGCTATTATTATTTGCTGGAAAGGCTACTTCCTTACTGGTCACTTTATCCATCGTTTGTGCTCACCTAACCAGTTTCAATAAAAAAAGTTGAGCTGAAGACACATCGATTATGATTCAGAAAGATTTAACGTGCAAATTAAGGGTTGAAGGTAGAAGTTATCGTAATCTGAATAAAGGTTGTTTTTAACAAAAATACAAACCAATTGCGTCTTGTACCCTTAACGCTTAGCAAATAAATTCTCACAATTTTTTCCGGTTACTGATGTGTCAGTATAGGAACGTTTTTCCGAAATCCCTATAGTAGCTAAATTACAGTTTAGTCATAGGATAAAGAATAATATGAAAAATCCCATATATGTTTCCGGTTGTGAAATATTAAAGATCAATGTGCACCGCATATTTAGGAGGCTCGTTTGCAGATGCTTTTTTTCACAAATTGGACATAATAGAGAATAGTTGTTTGCAGATTTTATCTGTTGAATATAAGGACATGTTACAGATACTGGACTGAAATGCATGCTATTAAATTTTTCTTTTTACTTCTGGTATCATGTTTCAGTCGTTTGTCTTGTAAAAAACGGCCAGCAGTAGCTATCGCAAACACGTATCTAATATGCCCTATTATGCATACTGAAAGGCTTTTTATTCCTACCTATGTTATTTTTATTTTGAAATTCTGGAAACTGTTTTTCATTGTTTCCAATCCTTCAGTGCATTCTAGTTGTTATCCTTAACGTTCCTTATAAATGGCTCCTACAAAATTTTGTTGGCTCATTTTTTTATTTCGTGGAGACAAGAATCAAGGTGGCTGAACTGTTCGATATTCTCAGGAGTACTTTACGTGCCTGATCGTTCTAAGTCAGCTATAAAGGAAGAAAAGTATGCTTTAATGTATTCTCGCACACATTATATCCAACAGACCATTTCTCTGTTTATTCAATGGGAGTACTGTCCACGTGGTGGGCTGATTACTTATTGCGACTGTACTTAGAAAACGACATTCCAAATTTGGCTATGCAGCAGTCGTAGATTATTCGGCAATTCCTTCACTACTTGTAAATAACCAATTAAGACTGGCAGGAGGCACAGCTGTGAGGCGATCAGTCGTTGGCACTGTCGCGTGACTGTTCTGTTTATGATGGAAAAACGGTTGTTTGGGCTTTTGCCCGCATTTTGCGTTCGGTCAAATTTTCTTGGGTATTTAAAATAAAACCACATAAAAGTATTCATTTTCCTTATGGTAGGTAGTAAAATTTCATTTGTTTATTCCTTATAAAACAAGATATGTCCGTGCAAGTATAAGAACATGATGCAATGAACACTTAGTCATAATAGGATTTCTCTTAGTCTTAACTGACGTGGAGAAAAACTAAGTATGCTGATTTTTGGACGTATTAGCTAAAAAAACTCGCATTTGATACGCATACAATGGCATCATTTCTGAAATCAATGGGATAAAGGAAATAATCAGTAGCAGTCACGCTGAAATTGTGTTCCTGCTATCTAGAAAGTTCACTTTCTAATGTTTATTATTTTTGAACACCACGGGTAATAAGATATATGTGGTTTATTGTTTTTGTAACTTGTGGATTAAAACTCTTCATTCATCTGCTACTGTAAGATTAGCTTCAGAAGTTGTCGTTTTGATAATGTCCTATAAAAAGGGATTTCCTACAGTTTAAGGAAGGTTAAAATACTTGGAATAGTCCTTCTATGAAAGAGAACAACTCACTAATGGAGCGTTCACAATGATTGTGTGTCTCACATAAACGGGCCTCCTGACTTTTTCAGGGATAGTAACCGGGGCCGTTAAGTTATCGTGAAATCAATGACAGTCTGACGCAGTGAAATTTGCAATTAACGTTCCGTTAAAAGGGACTGTGTTTATCATGCCATGGTCATATGGTCGACATGCCAGCTTGTTTAAAATGAATTCAGAACTCTCTGGGGTAAGGTTTACTTATATGGCCCCATAAGCAGGACATGGGAATAAATATGCCCCGCCCAAGTGCTAAACCTAGCCAAGTTTCTAATTTAAAGAGGTTAAACTTGCTCGTGCATTCGGCAAAACACAAGCTTCAACGTAATTTAAACTTATCCCCAATCAGAACACTAAGTCTACCGTTAACAATCAACAGTTAACAATAGAAATGGTCTCAAAAACCTTCACCGTAACCTTAATCTAACCCTAAACTGTACACTTTATCCTACTCCTCAACCTTTTTATCTGGAATCTGGCGCAAAGACCCGTGTATTGCGGACGTTCTTATTTTAAAGTCCTATGTATTGGGCCCGTTCAGTCATTTTACCCTCTCTGGAAAAAACGGTAATGTTGTGACCTGTTTTTGTCCCTCTATAACTTCCTCTTCAAAATAACTTAAAGAAATCTGGTGGGGCATCTAAAACTTTGTTTAATTTTCTGTGTATTTAAAATCATATAGGGGTCCATTGGCAGATATAAAATCAAGAACATAACCAACGACTGTTATAAGAATTATGAGACAGTCAAATATCCATGACGCAGGTATGAAGATTATGGCACTGTGTTCTGAAAGCCAGCCCTAGTTCAATACTTCGATTGACTGGAGTCTCATTTGAGGTCCAGGCTTCAATCGATTCTTACCTTTTTTTGCTTTCAGTGTTAGTATTTATCATTATGGCTGCGAAGTTAACCTGGTGACCATGTTTGAAAGTGTAGGAAGCTATTCGTGATAATTAGTCACCCTACCGCAAAGCCAGCTTATCTTGTATATGCACGATCCGAGCATTTGACGAAATCAAAAAAGAAACATGACATGCTTCAGTTTGAAAGGCTCCTAAATTAAATCTTAAGTCCCCTAAGAGGCCATCTGAAACTGAGCGACCATAAAGCTATTCAATATTTGCCTAAAGACTTGCTTCATCTTCGCATGCCAGACCTGTGAGCAAAAACGGGAACTTTAATTGTCTCCTCACTCTCCGGTTAAATGACAACACTGGTCTCAAAAGAGCTATAAAAGACTGGGTGCATCCAATAGGCACCGCACTTTTGAGGTTGTTAAGTTGACAACACGATTGTTGTTGTCAGGAGGTACATAAATGCAACATTTCCATGGTCTTTTCAAATCCATCTTCCAGGATATACGATTTCCGAGGAAAAAAGGAAATTATCATCATCTTTTTTTTGTGAATATCATCATCACGTGAATTTCCAAGACCGAACTTAAGACAATAGTTTAAAGAAAGACTACGAAGGCCACGCAGTTTTTTCATGAATCGTAAAACCATCCAGTTTCTCACAAAAAAGCTCTGTATGAACGATCTTCACAAGAATCCGCTCTCCCAGCAGCCATCCGAATAAAAACTACCTGAGGCCTGACATCACTGCTACAGGTTTATGTGGAACGGCTATTTGAATCCTTAATAAGTTCAGGCGTGCGTATTCGCACTTCGAGGATCCCACTGAAAACAACAGCTATAATATGAAATGCACTGTCATACCTCTATAAGGTGACAACAGCGATGGGGCGAATTTCATCGGGACTATTTGTTTTAAGTGTACACCTACCTATAGGTACCATGCGCAACAGGCTCATAATAATCAAGGTTCGATCAAATCCCTTTGACAAAGTCACGTGAAGTATATGTCATCCCTTGTCAAAGCATTGCTTATAAAAACAAAGGTCTTACTTAATGAATACTCGTATCGCACATATACGAGCATAAACTGACTGTACAGTTGGGTGAATAAGTACCTCAAATAACTGCATACCTATTCAAAACGGGGTACGAGCTTGATTTCATAACCACCAAGAAAGTTGCTCAGGCCAAAACCAAAAACATCGAGAATTCGTTGAATTCTGGGTCTCACATGAGAAAAATTTAAATAGGTACGACGTTCTGGCATTGGCATACACAGATCTGCGTAGTTACTGACATACTTGCGTCACTGATTCTTAATTCCAATTCTTATTTTAACTTTTTAATTCTGATTCATAATTCTTAAATGTTTGCTTGTGTTAGCGCCATCTTTATCTTAGGCACTGAACCATTGCGCAATTTTGAAAGCTTAGGAAAATAAAGATTTGTTTCCGGTGGTTTATATGTGTTTTTCTGTACACATTAAAATACGTTTAAATATAAAAAAGATGACAGAAAACGAACGTAAATAAGAAATTTCACGAAAGTTTTATCTTGCCATTGAAACTCGAAGCATATTTACATTTGGCAATGAAGAAAACGTTGTTTTTAGTTTATACAAAGAAACGTGAATCAAGTCTCTTATTTTTCTCCGGATTGTTGATTATCCAGAAATTGTATAAAGTTAATAGTTTGATTTATCTTGTATGCTGGATATTTAATTTTCATTCTGCACCCTTACATGAGACCCGCATCTAAACATGTAATTCACAAAACAAACCTTACCGCATTAAATGCCCTAATCTGACTTAACAACAGCAACTTTACTCAAAGAACAAAATATTAACATGTCACACGTTGCCTTCAGGTATGCAAGTAAGGAGCCCATACGAATATCATTTGCGTTTGTCCTTAATAACTCACCGTGTAGTTACAGGTCACCTTATTCTGCGAAAAAATAGATATTTCTATCTGCAGAAAATAAGCTACGAAAAAATGTCAAAAGGTTCTTTCAGCATAATTAAGTTGTGAAGAGTAGGCTAAATTGCTGAATAGGATTTTTATCATATTATTAATTCAATCATAATGCCGTAACATTTACTATTAAAGAATTGTCATGCACAACGGGAAACATGCCAAGAATTTAGAAGAATCCGTTGAAGAGACAAAGTATTCGATGCTAAGTCAGCCAGCAGTGCAAGGTTGATTAATCTAATGATTTAGCTTCTGGTTAGCATGCATCTTTTAATTTTTAATAGAATGGTTGGGGACCACTCTCAAATATTCTACATTTTTAAATAAAACATAAAGCAGATAAATCAGTTTCATGTTAGATTTTGTGTGCAAGTATTCCGGTTTCAACATATTTGGTTTGCATTTGCTTCAGACAAAGTTATAGTTTTCGTCAATATTAGAATGAGGAAGGAGAAACGATTGCCATGATTTCAACAGAGCAAATTATAGAGGTCCCCTATAACTTTTTACCCAACTGTGCTAGGAAAAAACTCCAAAAATATTTTTTCTTATGTTTGCAAAGTACTTTGTGCATTTGTACTAAGAACTGAGATACGTTTTTGTAAAATGCCCAGAGAAAGGAACTTATCGTGGTAATTTGTCAATACTTTGGTTAAGCTCCTAATTCCTTGATGTCCATTAAAAATTACAGCTGCCTACATCCACAGTTATTCAAGGTGGGCCACCAGTTTGTTTTCAATTTTGCAAAATAGCTTAAATAACTTAAGGCAACTTATTGCTGTCTGAAGAGCTACTCTTATTTATAGAGTTGAATGGAAAAGGGAACTGTTCTCTTCTTTCTGGATAGAAAAATACAGGATAATGTTATTTACTTGCTATCAGAGTATTTTAAAAAGATTGCTAGACTTCTCAATTTGTTTAAATTTTAATCATACTCTCTCGCTTCAGTTATAAATGGCCATGCCATCATGGAAAAAATGTACCTTTAAGTAATTTAATGCTACCCTTGATTGTAAATTAACGGTGAAAGGTTGCTGCAAGGGATGAATTATGTTGCTTTTTAAGAGATAGAGGCAGGCTGGGGATTTGCACTGCTCTTGGTTTAATTGTGATCTGGAAAATCTGCGGCGATTATTTACATAACAAAATTGCCAACCCAAAAACAATACCTGACTTCGGGTTACTAGGACTATGTTACTGCTAGATCTGTATTTTGTATTATGCAGTATAGTAACTTTTTCATGTAAAAGAAAGCAAAAGGTTAATTTTAGATTTATAAAATCGAAAGAAAACTTTAATTGCTATTTTTGGATGAATAGTCTTGGGTCTTCAACAAAGATTTATTTCACTTAATGAGCACAAATAATAAATTGCCTATTCAATTGAATTTTGCTTAAGCACATTTCATCTTTTGTTCATGCTTAAGAACCATTCGGACTACCATAAAAACTATTACATGCGTTGTCCCTGAAACGAGTTGCAAAAAGTATGAATAAGTATGAAGTTTGAGCTAATGCGATGATTCTACAAAACAGTTCACCTAGCTGCATGTAAGAGACGCTTGTAAGGCTATCCCGCAAATCGCAATTTTACACCTAAATTTGCTATTAACCATTCAATTTAGCCTAAAGAGGTGCGAATCTCTTAAACATTATGGGTAAACGTTATCCATAGGAGAGAATGTATTGTGCTAATTACGCAATGTAGAACCTATATGAACGGACTGACCATTTCTCTTATAAATGAAGCATGAGTGTTTGTTCAAGAAGGCGCAAATATGGTTTTGATCTTAGTCTGCTCGCGAGAATCGGTTCTTAAATTGCATATGCTGCAACTCTTTATAAGGCTCTTAATTATTTTTTTCTAAATTTACATCTTAATATTATCTGAAATACATATTATCTAAAAGCAATTTTTTCCGCTTTTTTTACTTTAAATGTTTGTTGTTTGAAGGTTAACTCTATATTGGCCCTCTGGTTTTACGAGTATTTGTGCTGTTTAGTGCAATTATTTATCTCGTTCTTTCTTAGCTTTCAAAATTTCCCTAGCACAAGCGACAGAGTTAAAAATTCTAAGGGCTTGGTCTCAAAAAGACCATTTGTGCATACAGTTGTCGAAAGCAGCGCGTGACAGGGGAGTCAGAACAGTGACTACAACTACTGCGGACACTGTATGTCGCGGCAACATATGCAAGAAATGCCGAGTAAAAGGTGGGTTGTGATGGGCTGTAAACCAGAAGAGGAAGCGGTGAATGAAATGAGGTTAAAGAGGAAGGTAGAGCAGTTGACATTCCGTAGTTATGTGGCATACAAGGATTCGGTGACAAACATAAGGTTACTTTCAGAAAAGACAGTTACGTTCAGCGACTGCTGACTTTTTCTTTCACACTTCAAGCTTTAACACCTAGACATTCCACTCTTTACCCTTGAACACTAACGTGTTTTTAAAGGAAATATGGATTGCTTGGGTACAAAACAACGAGCAGATATTTTGAGGTAAAGTGGAGTTAAACAACTAACTTATACATCAAACAATTTTTCTCTAAGGTGTTTATAGGTAATGTTTAATTTTCAAGTAACGGTTTGCAGATTCATGGGAGACAAGAATAATATCAGCTTAATGAGCGTGTAAGGAATTGGCTTGTTTAGGAAAATATACTAAGTATTTTTTTATTGCCGGATACCAAATGGTTATTGCAAACACTCACATTTTAGAGAGCATCAGTAAATTAAAGACAGACTATGTCAGCTGCTTATATCAATCTTGAGGTACTTTGACGCTAGCTCTTGTTTCAGAGAGAAATATAAATAAATTGTATATTTCCAATTGCTGATCAGATTTTGATTCAATGATCTCAAATATCTTTAAAAATATTCAAACCCGATGGAATGCCTTCATACGTTTTTAAACCAACACCTACTGTGTTCCCACAAGCATCACTCATTAGCATATGTCAAAGTCATTTTTTATTAAAATTGACAGACATAATAATTTCGAGCTTAGACTGGTCAAATTATATTGTAATTCTCCAAAATAAATTTAGGGTATTCCTTGAAAACTTATTTTTTGTTTTGTTAAGGGTTTTTTATATTTATTTCATTCATAATCTGTTTATCTAAAGTAATATTTGTATCGTTTATTGAAGTAAATACTTTGGAAAACGGGAAAACATGCTTCTTTTTCTGACATTTTTTTACAATACACAATACATATTCGCTGTTTTACATGAGGACTAATTTCCGATCCTTGTTCACGAGTGTACTTTTAGATGACAGTGCTACTTATTGTTCCGTTCTATGTCTCTTTCCTGATAAACTTAACTTTTGAAGTTTGTTGTTCTTACAACTCATGCCTAAACATATAGTGTATTTACACTGAACAGTTATAAAATCAATCGTTGTTCAACTAAGTTGATGATCATTATTGGACCATTCGTCAGTAGATTTGAAATTCAATTATTTCAATTTTAAAGCCATAATTGAGATATTGTCCATGTGGTGGAATTTTGTATGCATGATGATTTTATTTGTTATAGTGTGAAACTTGGGGAGAACAGGAGATGCCATACAAAACTTTTGTGTGGAAAAGTGTGCTGCTCATCTTACTAGACTAGCCTTGTAAATTACTTTGAAGGCCTCTTTGGCATCTTAACGATGGTCTGTGTCTTCCACATGCCCGAGGATAGAGCTGTTTATGTTCTTTATCTACCCCTTTCCTAACCATGCTGGAAGGTGTCCTTGTACTGTTTTGGACTAACGCCGGCTCATGCGACTAATATATTCTGCCCCACATGAGCAGGTGAAAGAATTAATGCATTTTGCTGTGATCGGGGCTGGCGGTTTTTGTCGTTGCCTCCTCCAAATAAGATGGGAGTAGTCGATAACAGTACATGGGCATTATCTATTGCAAAGTTGCTTGACACAGCTTGGCTAAGGTGCCTTCGTAAGAGTTCATTTGCTGTGTCCCCTTGAAATGGGTTGTAGAAAGCACTTTTCAACAGAATGGATATCCAAACTAGATTTATTACTAAGAATATGACTGAAAAGACCACCAAAGCCCCCGGTGCTACTGACAAACAAGAAACAACTATTCAGCAGGGTCCCATTTAAAGGGGACGCAGCATGTTAACTCTTACAAAGGCGCCTAAGCCAAGTGGTCTCAAGCACCTTTCCAGCAGCTAATGCCTATGTACTGTTCTCGACAACTCCCATCTTGTGCGGAGGGGGCAACGACAAACTGCCAGCCCAGATCACATCAATGTGCATTTATTCTTTCACCTGCTCGTGTGGGGCAGAATATATTGGTCGCATGAGCCGGCGTTTGTCCAAAAGAGTACGAAAAAGCACATAAGCAGCTCTATTCTCGCGCATGTGGTAGACACAAGCCATCGTTTAGATGCCAAAGGGGCCTTCTGGGTAATTAACAAGGTCCCCTCATCCTATTAAAAATGCCTTGGACAGCGTGTGTTTTGCTATGGCAGAAACAGCTGCAATCAGGCAACGCAAACTAGTCCTGTGCGCTCAAATGAGCTTTATACAGGCGCCGCAATTACCGTGGCCAAAAGCCACCAATTAAGCCGTTCGCATCTAATTACCTGTCCTGGCGGCCACCATTCCTCTGACGATGATCAGAAAACGGACCTAAATTTTGTTTATTTTCCCCTCCCTTCCCCATCATGACAACCGTTCAATTTGTTCTAATTACTCGCCTATTTGACTTAGTTACATAAAGATATAAATATAAAGGCCTGATGAGAATTTATCAATGGCTAAAGTATGCTCGCCAAATTATCCTTGGAAAAAAAACTCGTATTGTTTTTTATCCTTTTCTATATAAAACTTTTAATAAGTGTTAAATGTGGTCAAACAGGAAAAATCCTTTAGGGCGCAAAATATGTATCAGACTGAAATTTTGCGGACTGCTTAAGCTAATTTACACACTGCCCGATAAACACCACCTCACACATCGAAAAAGATTAATAGACGGGGTTTTGGCAGATTTGAATAGTTCCTTTGGCTTAATTGTGAGAAGTGCACATTTCTCGATGTGCTCCCGTTAAGACTGATAGGTGATGAGAATAAATGTTGAAGCAATGTTTTCCCGGAATACATTTGAACAAGTCAAAGGTGAGTTTGCCTTGTTCACAACTTTATTTAATAATCAAAGTCTGAACAACCTGCGTTCGCTTTGTTGAATAATTCTTTTACATGTAAATACAATTTTCCCAAACATCGAAATTGATAAATGTCATTCATCAGTGATTCACAGTTCACTAAGGAGTCTCAGTGATTCGCGACTGACATGGTTGATGCCAGAAAACTCGTACATAAAACTTTGGCAAGGAATCTAACTTAGGTTAAATGATTTACAGGGCTACTTTTAAATACTCATATGCAAGCATACCATTTTTACTCGGAATGTTAACCAGAAGATAACCAATTTCAGGAGAATTATCTATTTCAATTAAACCTTGTGTTGCACACGAAACATCTGGCTTTTCCTAGGCACACTATCAATAATTACTCTCTTAAATCAAGCAAAAAGCTGGAAATATATAATTTATAAATTGGTTGGAAAACTAAGTTGATCGCCACGCCAACGAATTTCTGAGGACTAACGGGTAAATCTCTTGAGTGCAAATCTTATATCAAAATTTAAGATATATTTACTCTGCTTTTATTTAATGTAGCAAAACTTTGGTGTTCGATTGATTATATAAAAGTGAACTAAACAATTAATTTAGGTGCATCTTTACTCTTTGGATAGATTGGGCTGCATTTGGCTGCACATGCCTTAAATAATGTTTACTCCCTGAACAGCAACTTTATCAAAATGAATAGTTGACACCATTGAGTCTAATGGAACTGTCTCAAACCCGCATAATGGATAATGTCAAAGTTTCATAATGAGGAGTACTTGAGGTAGGCTAGATCAGCAGTGCAGGATTTATGAGTAAGTCGTAGTTTATAACTATATCCTTAACTATTTTCACTTTCCCTCAATCAAACGCACTCCTTTTTAAAGTTTTTGTCAGTTGAAGGAGGTAACTTTAAGTAGTCATGACGAGGACACCAAACTCAAAACCATATCGCTAGAATGAGGATAACAATTGCTTTTGATGGTTATCTAAGCAGATCTTTGCCACTAGCTTGTAGTTATTTCTAAAAAAAAGTTTACTTAAAAGATTTTACCTTATGCACTGATGCAACTACCTTCATCGAAAAGGGTAGCTGCAGATTATATTTTTGTTATCTATTTCCCGGTTATATGTATCCTTTCTGTAAATTGTTGTATCATTTAAGAATGCATAATTATTTTTTAAGTGGTGGATGCAACAGAATGCCAAGGGACTAGAGCCGATCAATGCTAAATTTGTAAAATACATCTTATACAAGACATCTGATTTTCCTTTTGCTTCATATAATTAATAAAGGCATCTTGCT
Source organism: Schistocephalus solidus (assembly GCA_017591395.1). Taxonomy (NCBI): domain Eukaryota; kingdom Metazoa; phylum Platyhelminthes; class Cestoda; order Diphyllobothriidea; family Diphyllobothriidae; genus Schistocephalus; species Schistocephalus solidus. The sequence continues at coordinate 93,177 of WEDG01000622.1, read as the reverse complement.
GGTGTCTTTGCCCGAAAATTTATTATATTTTGTTGCATCAGTTTCATTTTTAGAACTATTTTCAAAAATATTTTCTTCCGTCTACTGGTAACAATTCATTATAATTATTAGATCGCCGATAATGGTTAAAATGTTAAAATATTTATGGGGTTCTTTAGGTGGGTAGGTATTCTTCAACGGCAATTTTAGAGTTTGTGACTGTCAAAATTAGTAAACAAAGACATCAATTTTACTTTATTTTTTATTTTATTTGCATTATTAGTTTTTATGAAGAGGAATGACGTGAATAACATGTAACAGCAGTTGTGTATAAGCGTTTCGCATGCTTGTACTATTCTTTATTACATACAGGCCATTAAATTAAAAAACATTACTGGGAAATAAAAAGTGACTTAAACTGATTTACTGTGTTCAGCAAATATACTTGAGATTGTGTGGTATGTTCCGCTTTCATTTTCCCATTACCTTATACTATTCATATGTTTGTCGTAAGACAAAACCATTAAAGGCCTTCAGAGACTTTCGATAAAGTTCACCAATTTTAATATACATGAAACAGTTTCCTTAATGGTTGTTTTCAGATGCCTAGCAAACTTCCAAACAATATTTCAGGAAGCTATGGGAAACCTTTGCATACTCTTACGTAATTAAGTTCATTTTAAAAACCCTTAAAAGAATTTACGTTTTTTCCAAAATTATTTGCTGAATATTAAGCATATAGTACGTTGGTGAAGTGGAAAATCTAGCTTAGCGACATACGCTAGCAAAAACGTTCTTGGACTCACGTTGCCGGTTTTGGCTGGCCCATTACGCGAACTTTAATATTGCAGTACGTCACGCGAGGGAAGTGGCCACTGTTATCCCAGTCTTCACCCTTCGTCAAATCCTTGAGTAGATTAACGCCGAACAGAGTGCTGTTGAAGCCAGTGAATGACTTCATCAGGTAGATCTGACCAACAGAATTTACAAGGAACAGCATGCGTACAAAAAGGAAAAGAAATGTCAACCGAGAGTTGGGAGCTATGCCACAGAGGCAACGATTGACAAAAGATTTCATGCGCCGAAAACGGGATTGGGATTCAGCTTGCTCCTCCAGTGTGGCTACCAGACACGACACAGCCTTGAGACGCAGCTCTCTGTCCGGGATTGAGGCCTCCTTGGCTGACTTGAGAAGCAGAGGTAGCCGACGGGAACCGACCCGCCATAAAAGGTGTGGCACCCAGGACATCATGGCTTGGCCGGCCAGAACGATAGACATCCACTGATAGTAACCAATAAATTTGGCACTCTTCAACTCGTGGTCTTCGGCCGGAATGTCCTCACTGGGAAGGAGGAAGTAGGTGTTAGAAACCCAACAGTAATTCTCCGTGTATTCTTCCCAGGCTCGAGTAAATTCCGGTGGCACCCAGCATTGAATCGGCTTGCCTAAATAAACACCAGGGAAGATACAGATGACGCATCTCAAGAACGGACAATTAATAAAAACATAACATTTTTGGATCTGATACGTCTAATTTTCCCAAAGTATTGCATTTGATGCAAATCTATCTCCATTCCTTCCAAGGAAAACGTTTATGAATTTGGCAAGGAAGGCTTTACAAGGTTATACTAATTTAGTTGAGAGAACATCCTTCTATTGCTTAAATGGAAAAAGTCATCTGGGATGAACACGGCTAGACGTTGTTGAAACTTCTGTCTGCATATATCAGATTTCTGGGCTTAATCTATTTAGCAGGTACATTTTAACATACACTTTCATATGATACGTGAAGTTGAAAGTAAAAAATGGTGAATCACAGGTATATCAGCTGCAGGAAATGCTTCCATTTCTTGACATTTTTCGATTGATTTGTAAGGTTGGTTTCTAGTTTAGAATTATTTATCCATCTTCAGTTCACCGAAACACTGGAACTCTGGTTGAAGTTTTATTTTTAGGACTTTCAAGAGATGGAATAATGTACAGCTACATACATTGCATCCGGTTAGATATATGGAAAAGTCTTACTCAGCAAAATATGGACAATTGCAATTTAATGACTGGAAAATGGAAAATGATTTTAAAATACATCGTCAATATAGCTCGATTGTGATTTGGCATTATGGGCGCTTCAGCTGACTAGTTTCTCTTTGCTTTCAGTCCAACTCAAACACAATGGAAATAAATACTCTCTTCAACCACCCAAAACGAAATTGAATGTTAACTGAGTATCTGAATAAGTTTTTGTGATAAAGAGTGGCTTTAAGCAAATAATCTGCCTTCCCGTTTGTTTATATTTGCGACCTAACCTTTCGAGAATGGCAATTGTTACGACTTCAGTAACTACATTTTTAATCCAATCAAATGGTTTTGCAAGCAACACAATGGCGGCAAAATGCTTTAATCGATTTCGCCTTGATTAAACAAAATGTGTGCGTGTCACTAGGAAAGTTAGCGTATCATCACGGCATTATTTAGAAATTAGCTGTCATTTTGGTTTCCTACAATACACGGTAGGAAACGCCAAAGGCCAGAGTGATTGTTAGTAACATTAAAACTCGCAACTAATTTCCAGATCAGAAACCCGTAGTCATTATTCATCGTAAAAAAATGGGTCTGACGCAGCTTACGCTTCTGCGGGCACAGCACGCCACTCAAAGGGGAAGCATGGAACATTCATAACTGTTATTTGAAAACTTGGCACCAGGCAAGACGATGCGCGTTTTAAGCACTCATTATATTGCGATCTGTGCCAAGGGTTACTGAATCCATAAAGACGCGTTGCCCATCTGGATAATTTAAATATGAGACTGTCAAAGACTGCTTTCACCATTTTGAAAGGGTGCTGCTTTCAGATGAAACCAAAGTTATTGTTACGCACCCCAGCTATGAACGCGGGGTGCTGCTACTTATTGCAGTCATCTGGTTGCCTGGCAACTGCGTCCTCTAAATACTGCGCTGTTTGTGTCTCTATTAACCTTTCCGAGTATATCTGATAATGGATTAAAGAGAGAATCCGTATTGTCAGACCAATGAGCATCCAGTTAAACAGAACGCATCTTCTTCTTCCTAACTGCTGTCTGGCACTGAACAGTTCAATTATATCGGCATTAAGTTTTGGCTCGACGCCAGCAAGCCATAATCTTGCTCTAGGATCGTCAGTTCTAAATCTCATGCGAATCCAACCCCGTAAAAACACTGACACGCGAAATCAATGCGACGTCAGTCGCAATGGATAACTTAGGTGAAATATCTCCGATCGCAAGATGCATGGTAAGAGTGCACGAAATGGCTCTGGTCCGATTCTATGCTCCATCAAATGCGCACAAAGAAGGAGCTCTTCTCCAACCATTGTATTACTCAAATGCACTCCACATTTTGCACTTAAAAAAGGGCTTCTAATTGTTTATCCCGAAAATACAGTTAACTCTCCAAGAAATAAGTCACCTACTTAACGACCTCATTGTATGTTTTGATGACACATCTATTTTTAGTTCTTTTCCCCTAATATTGTGGTCCAAATAATTGAATCAGTCCTACAGGACAAATACGACAACAGGGAGAATCGCCTCGGGCATGCCTAAGTCCTCCATCTTCTGAAGTTTTGTTTCAAAAGGTATTTAACTTTAGCTCAAACCGTCCATTAGTAGGTGAAAGACACGCCAATGTGCTTGTCGTTTTCGGGAATTATATCTGAGAAGACAATGGAGAGGTTGGAGTCACTGGTCTCTCGACATCACAAAATTAAAATTCGGGGAACAGTATGTGGAGGAGACATTTGCTGTTATTGAACAGGATCAGGAGCTAGAATTCAAAGATCATTTCAAGGCTCTCTTGCTGGCCATAAAATTTAGATGCAGGAGAAAGAGAAGCCACTAGCTAGTCTTCCATTATGTCCTAGCCTGCCGAAAAGACTGTATTAGCCTGAAATTTAAAGCGTTCAGGAAAGCTACTTATTCGGTGCAAGTACTTAACAGTAACCAACCGGTCAGCCAAAAAGGCAAAATGGTGCTATACTGGTGTGTCGAGGTGCATTGCGATGAGTCGGAAGAAGATGTTTTGGAATTACACTACTTTCGACGGGTGCTTAGAGCAAATGATTGCCCACGCAAATTATTGCACGCGCAAACGCACCAGGAGCGAATTTCAACAAGCCTTAAATTTTCGTAAGCACTCCCACATTAGAAAACCGTCCCGGAAGACATCGGCTGCCCTTTCACACAGACTGGAGGCCATGTTCAGACGCCAGGGGATGAGGCTGAAATACTAATTGCCACGGCAGGAAACCTCTGCAGTAATTTAAAAGACGAAGTTAACTGTGGATAAAGCAGGTAGCTCGGAGAAACAGAAAGATTACTCCTAAGGGGAATGGGCGAGCATGCAGCAGCAGTGAACAGGAATTCCGCTGGCTGCTAGATCGTGGCCCATTCGAAGGGACAAGCCACACTTTTAAGCCTGGAGAGACACAAAACTCTTGCAGGAGGTGAAAATCACTTTAGTCACGGGCTGCTTCAGTCATGGTTTTCTCCAGTAAAAATACAATTAACCCGAGCAGTTACCACCCACCTTCATATACTGTGCTGAGATTTTGCCTGGGTTGGTTAACTGCCTCCCTATGACAACGTCTTAAACTTCTTAATAATCGTAACGCCAAGATTTTACAATGGTAATTAGATCACGGTCAGTAACAACTCGTGTACCACCTTATATGCACTCATCGCACCAATTACGACTCTCAGCGATTAACACGAGGCCTCCGAATTGTTTAAGGCATGTGGTGGTCTGACATGCCCCTTTAGCCCCCATTACCCTTTCCGGCGCCTATCTCCGATGGTGAATTTAAGTGAGAATCCAAAATGTCAAGTCGATAAATTTCCCATTCCAGCTTAGTTACTACAAAATCAAATTTTGAATTAAGTTTTGTTTGACGAGGAACTGTCAGCAAAAAATATCTCTTTCTTTCAGCATGTATAGTTTGGTCTTCAAGATACCAAATCACCAAAACTTATTTTATCCACACTTGCAGGGTGAGTTATAGATGTCAGTCATTATGAATAATTGTCTCATGGAATATAATCACTTTAAGCCAAAAAAATGACATCCTAGAGATTAGTGAAATTCATAAATTAGCCTATTCCTAACAGCCTTTCATTATAAAAAAACTGTCATTCGAAGAATGCCAACCATTTAACCGCAGCATAAGGAAGGATGCCTCTTTTGTAGGAAGTTTAGTCCGAAGAACCGGTAGGATTAGAGTTCAACATGTGCGCAAGGTCATCCAAAATATGGAACTAAGCATCGTTTAGGTTTATTAACTAGTGGATTACACATATTAACAGTAGTATATAAGACCAGACAATTCTTAAACGGGTATGTTAAACAAAGTTTTCAAGTTGATTTATGTTTGGGTAACGTGCTCTTCTTCAGCACAATAATCTGCCCATACGTTTCAAAATATAACGTCCTTACTGGCCAACACATTTAGTAGTAAACGAAAGAGCAGTTTCCGAGTTTTATGCTAGAAAATGACTAACTTTCATCTGGATGAAGTAAAATGAAGATGTATTCAAGTCATGGAAAAAAACAGCGTGCTTATTTCAGGAAACCGAGATCGATCACGGAAATTCTAATAAGCTCGGCCAGTCCTATGAACTGTAAGTAAACATTTGGCATAAACGATTCGAACATGGACAGCTGACCTAGCTTTTGAAATATCAACACCAGAATAAAGCTGTTCCGGTGAGCATATTTAGCAATAAGATGTCAACTTTTATAATCTTGTCTTTGATCTAACGATACGGGCTAAACAGCAATATCCAAAAATTGCCATGTGTGGTGAGTTTCCTTGTATTAATTGTTCCTAGAAAATTTTTCCTTGGCTTAAGCAAATACATGGCCTTCTAAAATCAAAGAAACAGTAGTCTTATATCATCAACAGGGTATTATTAAACATCAAAATGGAGTGTACAAAATCCAGGCATACAACTAATTCGGGAGGGCCTTTTACTACTTTAATTATATTTTCAGATTTTTATCTGGCATTCTTTGCTAACGTCTGCCACTAAATAACTATTTATTCATTTCGAATTCCAAAGTTACTAATTAAGTTCTTTTCTATCCTCATTCTTAACCGCGTTGAAGAATTGCATTTTGCATCATGAATGGACGCTTCAGGAGGTCACTTAAAGGCAAGTTATTAACCTTTTCAGAATCTTGGAGAATTAAAATTTTGTAGAGTTAAAGACATTTTCCCGTTTAAAGGTTTGATGAGGTTGCAAATTTCCTAGACGTCAGGTCCCTTTCATTCCATAAAGAATTTAAAAACACCTAATTATGCAACCATGCACTACTGATGTAACTTAATAAATATCGTCAAGCTTACGAACTTAGTCGTAACCTGATCACCTTTCAAAGGGTGTTGGATCGCTAGGAGCTAATTTTATTGTAGCTTAAGATTACGTTTTAGCCCGCTTTGAGCATAAAATATCCCAGGAATATTTCCCCATATGGTTTGCACATATAACGTATTTAACATGTAAAGAATAAATGTGAATGTATTAATCCCTTGCGCATGTCTGTGTAATGAAGTAGAAGACGTTGCAGACACCGGAAATGATTAGCACTTTTATGACTTTTTCAACTCGTCAATCGTGAGATTTGATAACAGTAGCAGAACAAGGGGCAGTTTCAGATATAAGAAAGTCTACGTTTAATGTCGCATGTCAATAGATGACGGCGCAGGGAATAAAACTCAAGCCTTTCATGAATAGAACTTTGCGACCACCAAAATAACCCTCTTTACTGAAAGCAAGACAAGCCATGCAGAGATAGCAGTATGAGTCTCGGATGATGACCCGGTTAATTTATGCGTAAATCAGACACAGCTCTCTACATTGACCTCTTGTTCTGTGTAACCGATCACATATTAAGTAATGACCCCCCATTACCGCTGTTTATTCTTATGCTTCATGTCTCTGAATAAGAGCTTCTGCACTTGTTCGACAGCTCATAAAATAAAGAAATATTTTCGGTGCTCTATCAGACTTCATTTTCAGACATTGCATGCAAAAGGCAGATAATTTGGCATTAACGGTATTCGATGGTTCCTATGGATTAGGATTTAACTTCCTTAGAATTCCGGTTTACATGTGTTCATCTACTGCCTTAAGCGTTAATGTTAACTGCAAGTAAATATGGGCGGTATTTCTAAATTGGATAGTACCTTTAAGGTGAAATATATTTCAGTGGCCTTATTTTGTCCTGATGGTGGTAAGACAGAAAATTCAAATGACAGTTTATTCTCTCCTATGAAAATACTGCTCAACTTTTCATATCAATTTTGCTGTTCTTACACATAGAGTTAATGATAGAAAGCCATTAGCGTCAACTGCCAAAGGTTCTCTTAAATGAATAGCGGTGGCTGCTCATCATGTCCAACTGTCACAATCGTTTATGAAGTATACTAAAAATATAAGGGGTTCATTCTGTATCATTACTTGTCGTCATGAAGCCACATGTTTCCTTTCTTGCTGGAGCCAAATAATTTCTTTCGTACTTTAACAGGCAAATATGCACTCTTACTTTTGAGATTAGGTTGTTTCACAGGCATCGATTAACATATTATAACGCCTATTACCGCCTCGCAATCAGTAACTACTGGTGGGTACGCCTACATCGTTTGGCTGGAAAGGGCATGGACTACAATAAGCTTGTATAGCAGCTACTTATAGACTGTCCATACTTTTCTTTTTTATGCCATTTTTCACTCATGTAATAGTGTTGTGGGTCCTCTATATGAGCATATTTGCTGCCACCCTCTAAGTGTTATGTGAAATTATCTGTCTGGACATTACATCCAAACAGACAATCCGTAGCGAGAAAATCAAATAGAGTAATGCAACAAATGCTGCTGCCAGATTAGCCCTATATTGATTCTTCTCGAATTTTTTATAATGACTTGTGTCCGTTGTTTCGATAATTTAGTTCTTACTGACTGGCTATGCACAATTAGTACCCTAGGTGGAATTTTCAAATTGACTCTATGGATTAGGTTTTCACTTCCTTAGAATTCCAGTTTAATTATGTTAATATGCTGCCTTAATCGTTAGTGTAAAGTAAGAGTAAGTATGGGCATTATTTCTTAATCAGATTGTGCTTTTGAAATGAAGCATTTTTCAATTGACTTATTTTTATCCTGAAAGCGGCCAGGCTGAAAAATCACTGGCAGTTTCTTCTCTCCTGCCCGATAAAATATCAAGTACAGTAGTGCCACAGCTGCTGCTGGCAGCTTAGTGCCCATACTGATACTCTTTTAATTACTTTTAATGCATTTTGAGCATAGTTTCTATAATTTAGTACTCACTGACTGGTAACGCACAATTAGTATTGTAGTTGAAATTTCCAAAACGATGCAGCGTCGATCCCAAAGCACTACGACATTTGGCAAAATGCAAAGCACAAAATGCATACAATGCAAATACTATCCAGGCTAAAATCAGTGATAACCTTCGGTTCTATTACTTTTCGCAGTCAGACAATGGTTGTTAGTTACACAACTACCATATCAGCATAAAGGACGTCTGATATTGGATACAAAATACCCTAACACGAAATCAGGAACGCTTTTGTGTTTATTTTACACTGTTACCTAACCAGATGAACAAATTACAATGCATTTCAGGCGATATCGCACAGGTTGTTCAGTTTTCCCGAGTGCCTAATCAATCACTTAATTGAATATCTTCAGTTTTGTCCAAGTAAGAATGACTTGAAACTTATGACTTGCTGTTTCCTTCTGCATCTGTTCTCATCGCAGAAGATTAGAATCAATTATATCTGTTAAGTAAACTTTTAAATCGATTTTTTTTAAGCACGTCGATATTAACTAACAACCTGCTAAGTAATCAGTCCTTAAAGTCACTATTTCCGTTGAGAAACAAGTAAAAAGGCTGAAGATTCACTATGGCACTTTCTTTGCATGCTTTTGAAAGAATCGAAGTTAGTAAACGCGGTAAGTAGATATTAGGGCTTGGAAATGTCCGCTATTTCTGCATACGTATATCCATTGCATGTAATTATAGCTTAACGCATTAGCTAATCACGTGAAAACTAAAATTCATTACACAATTTTTTTATTGTTTTGATCAACCAAATATTGAATAGATAAGTGGTTTGGAAGGCCTTTTGAAATTAAACTTACCTTTATGATTTTATAGCCAATACATGCATATATATATATTATTTTGACTGAATATATCCTTAAATGAGCAAAATATTTATTCAAACGCTGGAAAAATATGGTAGGATGGCGTAGCTCTTAGCTGTAGCCTAGGGACTCTCTATAACTCATAAATCTAGCAATCCTTTGCTAAATCATTTATTGAATTTTTGCACTGTAAACCCACCAAATGATAACTTACTACTGAATATTATGCCAGTTTGTCAGCATATTTTAAACAGATTTTTAAAAAAAGTCTGTTATAACTATCAAATATGCTAACTGGTCATTTAAATAATATACTGAATCACTCTTGGTTATTTTTCATTAAAAACATTATTGCACATAATAATATCCCTACATGAAAAGCAATTCATTGTAAATTCCTTCAGTATCTGCTTATTTTTTACTTTAAAATGCTGTAGAATGACTTCACGTTTGTTCTTTTAAATTTAAATTGCTATCAGTATGGTTTACGTATTTCCTTGGTAACACTTAACAGATTGCGCTATGAAAGATGACGTTACTACTTATTATCATTTTTCTAAATGAGACGAAATTTCTGTATGCGTGCATTTGTATCTATTCAACCATTACAATCAACACTAATCAGTCAAAGATTAATTTAATGATGTACATCTCAAAAAATCCAAAAAAATAATTCTTTTTCCACGTTTGTAATTCACTGGTTTAAACGCGTTCATTAGATAGCAGAGTATTGTTAACTAAATTTCCAACAGAAACCCGAAATAATGTGTTTCAAAACAAACATGTACTCTTTTGTGTCAATCTTTTAATAAAACCCTATTTTTATATTCTTAAACTACTAAATCCTCTTTTTTACATCAGTGTATATATAGTGTGCACTGATTTGCTAGCAGTAGGATTCTGTAGATTTAATTGATGGGTAACGTACCAACATACTGTCGAAGGCTAATGATGATAATGAAAATGAGTATTATTCCACCGGTGAATTGATAATTCAATTGATCAATGAAATCAACACCTTCTCCACCGTAAGGGGTTTTGAAAAGACGTCCAAGTTTGAAGACAAATCCACCGTCTAACAAGCCACCGGCCCCACGGGCCATATCTTATTTCTCCACAAGACAGTGGAAACACTGTGTAATACTGGGGTAAGTTTTATAAATATGCATTCCGCAGTTAGTATGTAAGCAGGATCGACGCAGGAAAAATCGAGCGAGGACAGAGAGGGAGAGAGAGAGTTCTTGCACAATCAGGCCGGGGAGTTGACGCCGACTAGTGCAAAGATTGCAATTACTTTTGAGGCCAATAACTCGGAGAAGGCGTGCCCGATTAAACTGTGGCCAACAACGTAATAGATTCCTAGCCACGATAACTTTTTTGATCTTGATAACCAACAAGTTCCGGGTTGGTTGCAGATACTGATTGAGGAGCAGCGTGAATAAGCTGTGCTAAAAGTGAGTGTTTTCTTCAGAAACGGTTGTATTCCCCCTGAAGAACCTGAGATTATGAACTAGAGAAATGTCGCAGCATCACGGCCCTGTTGGCGTGCTCACTGATGCCACTGATGTTTCCTGGTGATGCTGAGAAGATGGCTACTGATGACCTCCAACTGCTCCTGCGCACTTCCTCTTCGAACCGTGCTTAATTCAGCTAGGGGTCGTAAACAATCCTCACCGTGGGAATTCTGCTTCTCATTCAATTAGAAGCCGAAAAACACGCGCGTTAGCAAACACGCACGCACACACGGCTGCCTGTGTACACATTGGAGGAACTCGAAGATAAGGGCGGTTTAGTGGCTAAAGCAAACAGGGAGAGGTTTGACCGGGAGCACTGAGGACACTGAACACGGACACGTGCGCACGTGTGTGAGTCTGGCCTAGTGTAGAGTTCTTAGTGGTGGCGGATGATGATGATGACCGGCCAAGGGAATAACTGGGATAGCAGGGGTTTATTCCTGCCTGCGTATACCGATGGGTGTTTTATTATTCTTTAACAACCTTGGGATTTTTAGTTAAATTTCTACACCCGCGTACTGTTTTCCTCTACGTCGGTGATCTGACCGGCAACGCTATATGTCGGTGGAGGCAAGTCTGTTCTTGGCTTCTCTGAGGGTTGCATCGATGATAAGCAACGTCCTGATTATTCCCATATGTCTGTGCTCACTCTTGTTTCTTTTTTTTTCTCGCTGCCCAGACACGCCTAATTGGCCAATCAATTTTCTCTGCCACGAGTGGGTAAAAAAGCGATGGCGACTGCTCACTTCAGAAATCGAGGCTCATGGATGGTCGACTCCGATCATTAACCTGTAAGGTCATGCGAAAGTAACATTAACTAATGCTCGGACTGGTGAATAGACGGAAAAGTTGGCAAGTGGGGTTGGTTGCCTTTAGATCGTCTCCCTAAAGTTAAAAACTCAAAGTACAAAAAAGTGATTTTGTCAAAGCCGAAGTTAAAATTAACTATTCTGTCTGTTGTTACTGTCCATGTTCCTCGTTCTTTTGTTGCGTTTCATAAGCATTCTAGCCATGTCTGTTAGAGACATTTAGCTACGTTAACCGACACTTCTCATAGGCAATAAAGGTTGGGACAGCACAAGAATTTGTATTTCTGATTTTGAAAATTTCAAATTTTGAACCTCTGATTTTGACGTTTCTACGCACCCGGCTCAGATAATTGTGCTAAACCTTGTACACGTCTTGACCTACATTTGTGTGGGCGCTTTCATTCTACCTTCTTTAAAACATTTCGTTTTATCCAGTGGTCTAAGCGCAGTCCTAGCAGAGGGCCCAGACTGGCCGACAGCATGCATGTTATATGAGGATTTTCGTTCCACACATTCTCAACCCCGCTAGTGACTATGCCATTGTCACGTAGATTTTGAACGTCTTTCCGGTGCGTTTCCCGACCTCGTCTATACAAATGTTCCTGCGGCTTAAGGTGGAGTCAAACAGGATGTATTGCCGAGCATCAGAAAATAATATTGAAGTTTTAGCATATTGTAAGATTATATTTTCTTTGACCTGGTTTATGCTACTACGAAAAGTATAAACGGACCGGGCAAATCCTTGTCAATATAAGCTCTAAAAAAATCTTATGGTCACTGTACCGCAAAGTGGAGCCTAATAGTAAATACAAATAATGGTAACGGCCTTGATATAAATGAAAAGTGATCGATAAGTTTACGGCAGAAAAAAATTTTCAGTACTTATTTGGGAAGTAATAATGCCTGCCGAAAAATTTCCCATTTCCCTGAATTTGATTTTAAGCAAGAATAACGACATAAACATCCTTCAAATAGAACAGATTATAACTGCTTTCTTTGGCCCAAAACATATTAATTGCCAACATTATTCGTGGACATTCATTCTCACCCGTAATAAGGGTTCATTTTGGAGTGAGTCCGTTGAAATGACCAGCAGAGGCATATGCATAAAAAAGACTGAGCGTGAATTGATTCGGTTAATGATCTCAAGAATCACTTAATGTTGAAGGTTTTGATAACCATGTAGCACAAGAATTATCAATTTTAGCAGTCAACTAAAAACGATGAAAATTCAATTTTCTTTACTGACATTTTAAGGAAACTCTGAACTGCAGGACCAGTACTTTTGTTAAAGAGAAAGAATCATTTGAGTGCATCTGTTCATTTTCTTTACATTTCCAAGTAACTAGCCGGCCCTTTAACAAGAGACCTTAGGAAACCATTTTTTTGACATGAATAGGAAAAACCAAGTGTTCTTTTTTCCTTACTCAATCCTGCTAGGAAGAGGCGTCCTTACAGATTCGCTCACACACCATCCTTATGGCTCTTCCCACGCTGAACTTTCGATCCACACATAGAGCACGCGCATGGTGATATCACGCAAGCTGCTGACAGGTATTGGTGCTCTACTCAATCATTCGGATAAGTCGGAAAGCCAGTCAAGATGCTAATCCCTCAAGGAAACTATTGGATTGGTTCAATTGCAGCCCAACCTTGTAAATACCCGTTCGATCTTTTTGCCTTTAATACGCTGTAATAAGATATCTACAGACGTCTACTGTTCCGCCCTTGCTGTTAAGCTCTCTTTTGATGATTCGATCGGGTTGTTGAACGGTGACTATTAAGGTTTGAGGCAAGGTCATAACAATTGGTGAAGCAGAACTCACTATATCTATTTCCGCGGAGCAATTAATGTCTATTCTGGAGCAACAACCGGCTCATTTCGAGGCAGCCCTATTGAAGATTATGGAATCCATGGTGCAACAATTCAGTCAGCATTTTGCCCATCCAGAATCCTCTGGGAAACATTTAACGTCAGCGGACGCAGTTGCTGTTTGCATCATTGAATTCCTTTACGATCACGATTCAGGGTGGGGTTTTCGATGCCTGGTTCAAGCTTTGGGAAAATATTTTCCACGTTGAATTCGCCAAAGCCGATGATGCATGGAAGGTGCGTCTATTATTACGTAAATTTGGCACCAAAGAGCATGATCAGTACACTGTCACGCTCCTGCCGAAGAACCCTCTTGATTCCAATTTCGATTAAACCGTTAAACAACATTCAGAGATCTTCGAGGAGAAGCCATCGCTGTTTAATATTCGATAACAGTGCCTCAAACTGATGAAGAACGATACAGATGATTTCCTGACGCTCGCCAGTATTGTCAACTGCGAGTGTGAAAATGTCAAGCTGCGAAAGATGACAGAAGATCAATGTAAGTGCAACCTATTTGTGTGCGCTCTTTCAGTCACCCCGCGATGCAGAAATCAGAACCTGTCTGCTCAGAAAAATTGAACAGGACCCAAACTCAAACCTACGGACATTGACTGCTGAATGTCAGCGGCTCAAGAATTGTAAACATGATTTTGACATTTTTGAATAACCCAGCTCCTCACTCGCCATCAACAGCGTTTTTCTTGACACTTACACAAATTCGATGTCACTACACAAGTCCCAAGACTTGATCCCCAGAAAACTACCAACAGGATGTTGGTAATGTAGTGATTTGCATTTTGTTCGCTTCTGTTCATTCAATAAGCACGTTTGTCAGAAATGCCATAATCGAGGGCACAAAGAAGATTACTGTCTAGCAGGTCAACCCCCCAAATCCAACGTATGCAATAGGGGGATGAGGCATCCCAAATTTTCTTCAGTCCTATCCGGTTCAAAGTTGCACTCCATTCTGACCACATTCAAGACTGAGTTTGAGGCACGGAAAAAAAGCGTTACTGTCATTATCAATGGCAAACCGGTACGCCTCCAGCTCGATACGGCCTTAGACCTCATACATATCTCCAAGCGTACTTATCACAAGATTGGATGGCCTCCGATGATCAAATCGAACAAGAAGGCGCTGAATGTTTCTAGAGGAACTCTCTGGCTCACGATTGGGCTTGAATGGGAAGATTCTTCTTTGGATGGCATTCAATAAAAGGGAACATGCTACCTCAGCAATCGCCTGAATCTTAACTTACTTGGTTTTCGACTTAATCGAGAAAAGCGCGGGCTTTTAAAATTGAGCCACCATCTTTTCTGCTCTCCATTCGCGTGTGAATCTTCTTATATGTACGTCGATTGTCCTAGTTCACCCATTATATACTGTATTTTAACCCTATTTTGTTTTATTCGAACAACAAAAATGAGGTCATCAGCGCACGACGCTGGCACCATTTTGGAGGGAATCCAAAATGATCAATTTTTGAGAGGCATTCAAGGACGATTCTTCACGGTGAATGGAGGACCTTGTTTGCTGAAATTTTTGGAATTTTACTTTCAAAATAAAGCGTAGCTCTCTCTCTCTCTGTTTCCTGGAATAGCCCCTTAATCGTGTTTGCAATAGTGTGCAGTCATCTTGCTGAGTCCCGCAAAATTGAATCAACTGGCTGCAAAGCTGATATCTACTCTACAGGAGAAATTCGCCTCATTTTTTCAAGCCGGTCTTGGTTGCTGCACCAAGACGAAGGTCATTTTACGTTATCAACCGAATGCAAAACCTGTGTTCCGACCGAACCAACCAGTACCTTATGCCACACATACAGTAGTCGACCAAGAAATTGAGCACCTTCAGCAAGTTGGTGTGCTTTAGCCAATTAATTACTCCACATGGGCCGCATATATTGTAGCCATCGAGAAGGCTACTGGCAAAGTTTGAATCCGTGCTAATTCCTCTGCCGGACTCAATGCCACCCTGGACACACATTAATATCCCCCTACCGGTGCCGGAAGATTTCTTGCTAAGCTAAATGGTGGAACTTGTTTCGCCAACCTTGATCTATCTGACGCGTGCATCCAAATCGAGGTAGCCGAAGAAGCACGGGAGCTTCTGACTATCACCTCTCAACTCGGTTTTTTCCAGTTCACCCGCTTTTCATTTGGTGTTAAGACAGCTCCCGCCATCTTCCAGCAAACAATGAACAGCATGCTGACGGGCACTGAAGGATCCGTTGCCTATCTGGATAATAGCATCGTCACTGGTTCAAATCCAGATGAATTGTTGAAACGCTCGGAGACTGTACCCAGTTGAATTGGGGACTATGGCTTCGACCTGCGTGTGGCCAAGGGCAATTTTGTTCATAATCGACCAAGATGGTCGTCACCCAGATCCAGATAACATCAATGCCATCAAGCAGATGCCTTCACCAAAGGCAATAAATTCCTTACGCACTTACTTGGGTCTAATGAGGCGATACGTCTCATTTCTTCCGGAAATGCACCGCCTTCGCCATCCGGTGTATGAACTACTCAAGATAGATATCATTTGGATCTGATCGTGAGAATTTAACCAGCCTTTTGACGAATTGAAAACAATTTTGAGCTCTGATTTACTGCTCACAAAGCTTCCGCCCCGATCTGAACATAGTCATTCCAGCGGATACCTCTTACTATAGAATTGGCGCCGTTATTTTGCACTTCTTCCCCGACAACACAGAAAAAGCTATTCTTCATGCAGCAAGGTCGCTTACGTCTGTGGAACGCAGCTATAGGCAGATCGAGAAGGAGGCCTTGGCTCTTATCTCCACTGTGAAGAAGTTCCACAAGATGCTTTATAGCCGCCATTTCACCCTGTTAACGGACCATAAGCCTCAGCTTGCAAATTGTTACTAGAATAAAAGGCATTCCTGTGTACTCGGCAAACCATCTTAGTCGCTGGGTGACCATACTGCTGGGGTATGACTTCAATATCCTGTACCAGTTTACCACAACCATGGGCCAGACAGATGCACTCTCATGCTTAATCAACTCGCGGACAAGGAAACCTGAAGACACAGTCATCATGTACGTCTTCGTTGTGTCATAGGTTCACAGCCTGTTAATGGATTCAATTTGTTCACTCCCTGTCCCTTTTGAGGAAGTCCAAAATGCAAACCAACAGGATCAACTGTGGAGACAAATCATTAAGTACCATCGCACTCAATGGCCAGCAAAACTTTCTGGAGAACTGCAGCAGATGTACAGACGACGAAATTCTCTGTCCACCGTTTAATGACTTACCATGTTCCATGAACCTGTCATTTTTCCACAGAAACTGCAACCAAGGGACCTGAAGCAGTTTCATACTAGAAATCCGAGCATTATTCGCATGAAGGCTGTCACTCGCAACTTTGTGTCCTGGCCTCACATGGACTAACAATTCGAACAGCTGACCAGCTCTTTAATTAAATGCACCCTTGCATCAAAAGTGCCAACGAAGAGCATACTCAAGGCATGGCCTATCCCACAAGCCCCGTGGTCCAGGGTCCACATTGATTACGTTGGACCGATTAATGGCCAGAACTTCCTTATTGTAATCGACGCATACAGAAAATAGCCGAAAGTCTCTCACATGGAACACACAACAGCCGGAGCCATAATTAACACTCTTCGGCGACTGTTCAGCAGATTTGGTTGTCCCGAAACGTTGGTGAGCCATAATGAAGAGCAGTTTACATCAGCCGCCTTCGCCCGATTCTGCACGCAGTCAGGCATTCACCACTTGCGTTCGCCACCATATCACCCACAGTTCATCGGAGAGGTTGAACGATTTTTCGACAAGTTCAAGCGGGCTCTTCAGAAGTAAAAAGGTGAAGGGACACCGGAAAGGTTCTCAAAACATTCCTTCTGAAAGATCGGACAACCCCAAACCTGAACGCTCCACACGGGGTCTCTCGTGTAGAAGCAATGATACGGAGAAAGCTTCGCGCGCCATTCAACGTAATTCGTCAGCTGTTAGTGTTGGTGATGAAATATGTCCATCCGATGCCGATGGTAATTCAACCGGAAGGTAATTCAACCAATTCCATGGAGCAACGCAAAGGTTATTCCATTCAGGTGAGGCAGTGTTGGCAAAGGATTACAGGAACTATCAGGAAACGTGGACGTTTGGACGTGTTCACTGAAAGTGCGGTGACGTAGTCTTCGAGATTCGGCTCGGCTCAGACATTTTGGTGCGCCACGCTGATCAGTTAAAATACATCGAATGTACTGACGCACCAAGTCCAAGCTAAAACCTACTACTGGAACAACTACTGGACACATTCAACCTGCCAAAAGCAAGGTCAGAGTTCCCGTTTCAGTGGCAAGCCAATCCCCTCTACCACTTAAACGATCGGTTCGAAGAAGAAAGCAAACGGTTCCGTTGCAGGTGAACCCATGGCTCAAATCGTACAACTCAGCTCAAAGGGGGAAGTGTTAGGAGGAGCTGTCTTTGCTCACCCACCGCCATGAGGACTCTTCCCACGCATGCCCTACTTTGGATCCCCTCATAGGCCGTGCGCATTACGATATCACGCAAGCTGCCGACAGGGATTAGGGCTAATTACAGCCTTACCTTGTTAATACTCTTACGTTCATTTTTGCCTTAAATACGCTGTAATAAGATATCAACAGACGTCTACTCTTAAGCCCTTGCTGTTGCGTTCTCCTTTGGGAATTCGATCGGGTTGTTGGACGGCGACCACTAAGGTGAGGCAAGATCATATTAAATATGATCTCAAATAATGCAAAAATGGAAAAAGAATGACATTGCTCGTGAACCCATTTTGGAATTCATGTTTAAATGCACGCTGCTGCCTAACCACACTTGTTAATTTAACATTATTTTTCGGGAATTGTAAAGTGTAAGATGCACTTAAGAATGATTTTCAAACGAAGTTTCCCTTGCGATGGGTTATTTTGTCACTGGTGCTCTTGTGAAAATACTGTGTTTTTTCATTCTCAATTATTTTTTTAACGTTTTTTAAATTTCTGTTTTTTTTAAATACTTGATACTCTCTAAAGAAGCAATCTTCATTGAGGATTTATCCAATATTTTAAATACTTATATAGGTATTTATTAATTATTTGCAGTTTTATTTACTTCTATTATTGCGGATTATTTCACAAATTAAGGCACATTTAATGAGTAAACAAAGCATCCGATTGTTGGAAAACATCGGATGACATTTTTTAGTGTCCAAAATTTGTCAATCCCGTGTGAATTTTCTGAATGCTCTTTTTATAATTCGATATTATTATAACTGTACATGGTTGTGTCAATTAAGGAGAGTGGTTGTTTTTCTTTAATTTCAACTGTTTGCGCTTTGATTATCTTCCATGTAACTTCTCATTCGTCTTCTAGGAATACGCTCATTTAAATTATCTTTTTGGGTAAATTTACTATACTGAAGTCAGAAAGGTCAATGATTAAAAGTTTCGGGGCAACGTTTTCAAAGTATCACAAGAAATAACGAAACTCGAATAAGCGTTTTTGCATGCATTTCTAAACTTTTCAAATATACTAGGAATCGTGTACATTTATACAAGTTGCTAAATTCATTGGTCATTTTATGAACTATATGGAAAGAATTTTTATGAAGTGCAACTTACGTTTAAACATTTTGGCCGGATGATCGATGTCCCTATTTTCTTGATGAGTGTTTCATCCATTTCGTAATACCATATTTTCATTGTTTCCTTGCAGTAAATATTTCATAAAACATGCAGGCGAACAATGCACAATTATGAAAACTTTATATCTCTCAAATGCGATCATGATCACGCCAGCATTTGCATGGCTTAAAAAAGACATGCTACTCAAATGTGCTGCATATCCAATAGAATAAAATCAGCGTATCATGCTACTTGTTAGCCAAAAGCCAGTTGGGACATATATTTTAAACAGCTTGTGTAGTATAATACCAAACATTATTCACCAATTCGTAAGCAAGTACTAAAATGAACAAATTATTTATCTTTGTCTAAAAGCATGCAAAGCATTGCTATTTGGATAGTTTTGACAATCTGGGCAGCTATAAAACAGATCACAAAATATGATGACACAAATCAATACTAATCAGAGGTAAGGGTTTGATGCAGCATGTTGTTTTTGTCTTCAACTGTCTTTGCAGTTTAAGCATTAATTAAAAGTGTTTATTTTAGTTAATGTGATTACTTTTTACTAATCTTTCAAAAAATTGATGATGTTACTCAAATGGCCGATGAAAATTGATTTTTAAAATACATAAATGCTTATGTATATAATGCTAAGAAATATGCATTGCACAAAAGTAAAATAAAAATGGTGAAAATACTCGAACCATTTTCAGGTTATTTAGGCTGCGTCATCTCATGTCGCACAAAATTTGGAAAGCATTTATTTTAAGGCAAACATTCAGGGAATAACGACTTTTGATCACGCTTACGAATAGGAAGGAAAAATAGCTGACATGATATCTTGTGCAGTAAAATCCTTTCGAGGCAAATCAAATATGCTTTTACCAAAAAAATATTCCGTGAACACATTCTTTGGTGTTTCTTTGGGTCTGATAATTTATAAAAGTTTCTGTACCCATAAATTAGTACAAGCTCTTGTATTGCAATCAATTAGGCTTCATGATGAGGTTTAACGAATACGAATTTCGACTTATGTGACATTTTGCTAAAGGGAAATTCGGTAGATTCAAGTCCCCCTAAAGTGTTTTGTTATTCTAAGTATATTGGCCCACAGTCATCATTATTATTGATTATTGTTTAAACCAATCTTGCTCTCATCCATGGTAAAAATTAACAGAGCTGTGGGCCTAAACCTTTAACAGTTGCCTGCACTTCATAACTTTCGAAATGAAGGTTACTTAAAACATAACTCGTAGTTTTCCATAATGTTGCTGATAAAGCTTAGCTATTTTAAATCGTTGAATATAACCTGGAGAACACGCCACTGAAAATTGTGTTGTCAATCTCTCTAAATTAACTGTGTACTGAAATATTTCAGTACACAGGTTTAGGTAGCCGTGGCTTTATGCGTTTTTTTAACGCTGAAAAGCCTTGCTGGAAGTCGAGCACTTCGATGGAAAATATGAGCATCAGATCATCTTAACCAATTTTGCTGTTGGACAATAAATTTTATTTACCATTTTAAACCTCATAAGAAACTTTACTGAATTCAAATAATTAAGTTTGGAACACATTCACTAAGTTCCCTTGAGTATTTGCACTGCTTACTATCCATAGAGTAGCACTTGTAATAAAATAGTTTAACCATTCAAAATACTTAGAAGACATAATTATCGCCACGAGTGCCATATGCACAGAGACCTTAATAATGACTTTTGGAACAAGGCCATAATAATTTTCTACACATTTATTTATATGTAAAACACAGTAACCGCTTTATAATGGGTGCGGAACATAAAGCAGTATTGACACTACATTGTGTTCATTGACAGACCTTTAAATAAGCGATTTTCTAATGTTGGTAAATTAATGTAATTCTAGCACTTTTATTCATTGTAAGCAACTGAGACAACACAAGCGAATTAAGTGTTAATTTATGTTCGAATGGAAACGAGTAAGCGATTAACCTTGACTTCTATGGACATTGGGGATTAAATTCAATAATTATTTCCGTTTACTTAGATTTTGCGAGTGAAAAGCTTCTTTTATTTATTATTTTTATTCTATTCAGCAGTGACTGTAGGACTATCTGAACGACTTTATGAAAACCATTCGGTATTTTGTGTCATCCGGCTATTTTATTTAGAATAGGAAAGTTATTTTGTGGTTAAGCGTTCTATGGGAGTAAAAGTGGTCCAAATTCATGATGCTTTAAAGGGTGGTAATAGCCTGATTACCCAACTTATGACTACCCCATACATCCGGTTGTAGGACTGTTTGGGCGTTCTTCTGAATCCTGTGACAAGGAAAACGCTCAGTTTATAAATATTTGTGATTAATGAAAGTTCACACCCTGATGTTATGGCTGGGATTTGACCAACGTCAATGTGACTTCTTGCAATTGGCTGTCATATAAAAGGGTTGTGGTTATTTATATCAAGGAACTAAGTATTTGTTCACAACTAATGCCTCCTGGCCAGATGACAAAAGTGGTTCTTAGAATTTGCACACAAGTATAGCGCAAAGGGAATATCGACCAACCCGAAAAAGGAGGATAAATTTTCTTTTATGCCTTTTAGATCGGGCATTTATTGGGCCTGCTGACAAAAGTTCAAATCTAAATTCTCTTAATCACCGGAATTAAAAAAGTAATTGTCGATCAATAGGCCAGCCTCTTTCATAAACTCTTATTGCTCTTTCAGCATGGCCTGCTTAGAACACCAACAAATTGCGTCAAATAAGTCGTCACAAATTAGTGCACATGAGAAGAAACCGTAGTTAACCGCATAAAGATTGACGGCAAAGGTAAAATGTGGATTAAAGTTGAACATTATTTATACTTTTCGTTTTCTGACACAAAAGATGCTATGAATTTCATCTTGCCGAATCGCAAGCACAATGCGTAAGGAACTTTATGTGGTCTTGTTAAAAATAAAATAGATTTCGGTGTATAATTTTCGTCACTAGGACTGTAATCTTGAGAAATTGTATAAACAGTTGCTGAACAGTGAGTTAAGAAAAAATGGTATTTTTTAACGTTTCGAGTACATTTAATAGATTTATTCATTTCATACATAAATCCTCATTTTTTCGTCTAACTCAAAGTTTTGTTTTAAAATTCGTTCTACTCTGAGTACGCGTCTGACAATAATTTTGATACAAATTCTCAGGAGATATATCCTTTCATAAAATTATTCCCAAGTCATATCTCCCAAGATTAACTGCCAAAATATAAAAATTGACTAAATGTGGGCAAGGTTCACTAGATTTTTTTGACAACACAAAGCCAGGTTTATGAAAACCAGACATTGTACCAAACTGGTAGATTTCTACAAAACGTATTTAAGCAAATGCCAAATCACAAATGCTGTTTGAAAAGAAAGCAAATTTTCTAATAACTGAACATAAGATTTCAAGTTTTCTAAGGTGCAGTTAATCAAAAGCATGTCTAAATAAATCAAGCTGCTTATGGTTCACAAGCTAAATGTGTTTTTCCTCATGTGCATGGTTGAATTTATGAAGTAAAATGCATCGGACCTCCAGGGGCTTTTTAAGGAAAACCTTGCTTCTAATTTTAAGTAGGGTTTTGGAATTTTTGAAATACGATGGCATTTTACATCAGTTAAAAAGTGTTTTTTTGGTGCATTAGACAAAAACATAATATGGAATCGTTTGGAATCACTGCAAGCAAAAAACGTCGAAAAAATGGCAATTCTCATACAGATATACCTTAAACGGACCTGTTACATGGCTAACCACCTATTGTAATATAGTGCGAAAATTTGCCTCTTCAAGGTCAGTTGCTTATCTCCGCGGTAAAGAGTACTTAGCCATGTCAGTAAATTAGCAAACTTATTTCGCAAATATAAACTACCGTTTGAAAGCAAAGGGCCTTGTGACGTATCCACAAGTACACCTCTTCTTAGTGGACGTCCGAAAACGGCTTTATCCTGCAGTGAATTTTTTATTTTGCATTGGCAGTTTTTAGTGGTTAATTTGACTTTATTGCAAGCAAGAAGTGAGTAATGCTTTAGTATGGCCAACGTTCTAGCCACCTAAGCAGCGAAACTTTACCGTAAGCCATGAGCTTACGCATATTGGGGTAAATTTACCCGTCTCGACATCTGCAAGTACATAATCCATCAATTTGATACACTAAGCTGGATTCCCAAGCAGGAATCACTTAGCAATTAATCTTTTACCTGCAATGCTAACACTGTGCTTGCAACTTATCCCAAATGTGGTCAAGCGCATGGCACCCGCTCAGGGCATTTTACCGTCCTGGGTTTTAATCACACCACTCCTGAAAAGATTTGCAAAATGTGTCAATTAAATAAAATGTAAGTCAACCTGGACGTTAGGGGCATTACATCACCAGGAAACTACTTAACGTCAAACCAATTGCGAATTTTACACTGCATGTTAGGGTATAATGTTGTAGTGCAGTAGCTCGCGGAGAACACTCAAGTTATGTTCTTAACACATATCACTTTTAGGTCTTATATCGCTGTTTAATCAAACCATGGTTCTTTCATACCATGGACCGGAACTCAACTTGCAGCTGGACCAGGTTGTTTGTAGAATACTTAAAGAGGTAACAAATGATTTTTGTTGAATGCTCGTCATTGTTTACTCGTATTCATGTACCAAAACCTCCATAACGTGGAACGCCTCCTTTTGTTCGAACAACCACGGGTTATGCCATGAACACTAATGGGTTCAAAAATTTTAATAAAGCACAAGCACCTAATTTTCGTTGCATCCATCAGATTCCAGCTCCCTCTGTGATTACAAACAAACAGGGAAAAATATAGGAAACTGAGCTAAGCGAAACAAGGAATAGACACAAGGCCAGGGGAAAAACCATAATGGATTTGAAGATTTTTCTAAGTAATCACTCCAATTTTATAAAGCAATTGTAGTTGCGGTCAGCGCTCTTCAAAAATGTCTATTTAAGTACGAATTTCTAGTGATTTATTGCATTTAGAACCCCATCATATGAATCAAGAGATGGCACAAGCTCGTAAAAGGTTGGCAAAAAAATGTAGTCCTCCTTGACTTTCCCTCTTAAGTTATGCTCGGTTACTGCATAAAACTATTTTGATATCCTAAAAACTAACACAATTCGTACGCTTACAGTTTTAAGCAATTTTTTAAATTTCAATTTTATCTGAGTTCGAACCCTACGTATTTCTGTCATTTAGCAATGGTTGTTTCCACTTGGATACACTCTCATAACAAGATACGTTAAGCTAAATGTTAATTTGGTCAGATGGTGTTGCATACGTGTCCTGAAAATAGTGGTTACAGCACTGGATATCGTGCCGCTTAGCTAGAATTGATCAAAAAACTTATAAAACAGAGAATATTGAACATAATGTTGGTAAAATAAGCTCGTCAATATCTAATCTTTTATCCGAAATTTATGCATAGGTTCTTCTCAGTCATATATTTCTACGATAACTTGTTGAAAGACCAACCATAATCCTGATTTTGCCCTGAGCTTAGACTTAACTCGGAAAAGTTCATAATTGATAGTGCTGAAAACTAATAAGCATACATAGTGGGATATCTAAATTATAAAAGGGACATGGAAAAAGTGTCTATTTGCCTGTCCTGATATCATTACAGGACAGTACACACGACGCTATTGCAGGGCAACGATTAATCTGAAGCCGACGAGTTGCCAAAATGTATAAAGTATATTGAGATCGCTGCTTCTGTCCTTACAGTCCTCATCGGTCAAGTGTAACGTCTAGCCAGGCAATTGGGAGTCAAACCGAGCACTTTTGATCAAAGACTTTGCCAATCTAGCCAACGATAAACATCCTATGGACTACGATTGGTATAGAGGAGAGCACTAAGAGGTTAAGTATATGGATTGCAGGATGGAATCGCACATGCGCATCATGTTTATGTTGAACTTAAGAGAAATTAGTCAGAAATGGTTGTTTTAGTTTACTCATGTTTGTTATATTGGGCAAAACATTTCTGCTGGAGTCACGTCATTATTTCATTGCAGGTTTTTCACGATACTGATCTGCAATTT
Organism: Schistocephalus solidus; assembly: GCA_017591395.1. Classification (NCBI taxonomy): domain Eukaryota; kingdom Metazoa; phylum Platyhelminthes; class Cestoda; order Diphyllobothriidea; family Diphyllobothriidae; genus Schistocephalus; species Schistocephalus solidus. The sequence continues at coordinate 68,113 of WEDG01000622.1, read as the reverse complement.
GTAGTGCATTATGGCTCTTATATTTAGCAGGAAAAGGTAATAATTATGGCAAATGCAACTGTAAACTAACCTTTAGATGTCTTAATGGGCCAATTAATTAAAGAAAACTGTATTTCAATAAACTTTGTAGTACGTTTTACGTCAAAGCTCAACGCACTTAAGTACAAACCACACTGATGATCGAAAACTATTTTACTTAAGGGAATATGTCCTTGGAATTTAAACATGTATTCGGGGAGGAAATAAATGAATGTGAAATATAGCCCTATTATAAAGCAAAACATTATTCAGTGCAATGTCCGACTAGTTGTATTAATTTGACCTAAAGAAACCGGATTCAATTGCAAATTAAAGCTGATCGGTTGAATTATGCCGTTTTGATCAAGGTCATTGTTGACATACAGACCAAAACACGATTATCGTTCATATGCAGGGGTAAAGCTGGGAACAAACTTCCAGTAAGGGATATTTTAATTTACTAGAGGAGATTTGTATGCAAAATTTCCCCCCATGCACGGAGGCAAGCATGGGGAGTTCGTCATTTCTCCTAATTTACAGAATATTTTACGAAATACAGATTTCTGATTCTTTATTTCTCGGCTATAATTCTTTATGGCAAAAGCTCGTTCTAAATGACGTCGCTCACGTATGTGTTTTTAATCATTTATTTATACAAATTATTTGATAAATAGATGCGTTTTATTGGTTGTTGTAAACTTTTCATCGACCTTAAGAAATAAAGAGCACTCTTTGTGACTTTTAGTTAACAAACTACACGAAATGTCTAAAAGCCTCTGTGTAATAATGCGCTGGTGCAGAACATCGACACTTACTTTTAAAAATAAATGTCATAAGGTAGACAAAGGATCTTGCAACCTATAATGATTAAAATTTGAAATTTTGGTGCAGAACGTATGAGAGGCCTTATTTTGAGCAAAATCTATTTCAAATCGATTTTATTAAAGTAGAGGAGAACACTGGCTAAAACTGATTTTTCATTCAATTACCTTACTTTTCTCAGGCTGAAAAATGTCACATGCTAGAACCGCGCGTTTGTATGTGTTCTATAGTAGAAAGAAATTGGTACACTAACAAATGGATAAACTCGTTTTCAGAAAGGGAGGATAAAGCTTTTTTGAAAAATATACATAAACACCACGTAGAAAGCCACTGCATGATTTTCATTAGCCGGAAAACTTTGTCAGTTTTAAAACTTCTCATTTTAAATTTTTGGGTTTTGTGCAAAAAAAGAAATAAAAAGGGTAGGGAAATAAAAAGGGTTTATTACGTCAATTGAATTATGATTAAATGAATGTGCAGTCAGTACGCGCATGTTGCTATCATTTTGTTCGATGATACCGTTCGTTTAACAGTTCGTGACACTTCCTTTCGCCGCAGGTGTTAAGTGGATACAGAAATTAGCAGCAGACGTCTGAGTTATTAGCGGGTAGTTTCAGTGTGTCAAGTCACTTCCTGTCTAATACTTTGTGATAAGGTCATGGCAAGATATAAATAGAGCGAACCAAAAACGTTCCATAAGCAAGCAAAACCCCTTTACTCATCAGACGCAAACAAGTAGGGCAAAGACCTTGGCCATTAGAAAAGGTTATTTTCTAGACCCAGCTTCAAATCAGTCGCGAACGAAAAAAATTGCCTAAATATGACCAAATTCCAACTCCCAAAGCACTTTATTTTCCTTTGACAGTTAAACTACTAAATAAGCAAAACAGACGAAAAACGTTAGTTAGGTAAAAATAAAGTACAGTATCACCTATTGGGTTTTTTAGGCTAGCACAGTGACAGTTCAGTAAACTGTAATCCTATACTTATTCCTTAGCTGGGTAAATTACGTTTGTCAAGAAGTAATAGATCTAAGGTACAATTCAACAAACTTGAGAAATCGTTTACGTAAGGGGTACAGTTATCCAATCAATTTACATTAATATGAAGGCGTTGAGTAAAAATGAATATGCTTCCAAGATAACTAAGAAAATGTCATAAAGCGAACAATAATACATACACAACTCTAACCAAATTTAATAAAAGATCAGTATTATGAGTATATACGCATGAGCAGTTGGCTGTGCCATACGGTCAAAATAATGAAATTGGTTGCACACCATACCCAGGCAATTGCTGCTCATCAGACTTCTCCTTTTCAGTTAAAGAATATTCGTCTACCAGGGCTTTGTGGATGAATGCTCTAGCTAGGGTTTGGGTTACTGATCATAGAACTAAATTATTTTTCACTGGTGCTGCAATTTCTTTTCTAGTGATGTAGAGGATGACATCGATGATTTCATTTAAGCCATTTTTCATTTTGAGACCACATTATAAATAAGGTTTCCTGCTCTGTAATTAACAACTCACCCCTCCTGTGCCAGAAAACATGCAGTCATGGTGCCTAAGTCATTGCTTAAATCAGATACAGTACGTATCCACTTTGAATACTTAAAGAAATGTTATACGTTTTATGCTGAATTCAAGATCACAATTATTTACTATTACAAAACACAGAATAAGCAAACATTTTCCAATAATTATGTAACCATTGACTTTTATAATAGATAAACTTTGAGGTGCTTATCGCATCCTAGAAAGTTGTTGTACAGATATTTCGACAACAAGAAGATTTCCGTGGGAACGCCAGAATTTTCGAAATGAAGTTCTCATATCTTTTCTTGCAAGATTTTGCTTTGTTTCCAAAAGCAGCAGAATTTTTTTAATGACCCTTTTCTCACCGTTTTTAAACTAAGAGACGTGACGACTTATAATTTACTTCAAAACTTAAAGATAAGCACATAAGCAGGGTTTCGTGAGGATGTTTCCCATTTTGAAGATCTGTGAAAACAACATAAATATAAATTACTTCTTTTCCAATAAATATTTTGGGAATCTGTACATTCGTGAATCCAGAAACGCTAACGCACAACATATAACTTTATTCCTATACTTGTTTAGAATATTCGCAGGTAACCTTTTCCAGAGTTCATTCTTTGCACAAACATTTAAAGGATATAAGAATGATCTTCATTTTTGCAAAATTATTAGGCATAACCTGACTAGAAAAAGTATACATGCATCGCTAATGCCACTTGCTTTGGCATATATTTGCGTTGAGATAAGCCCATGAATGTGGCAGGATGTGATATGATGAAAGATTTTGCCACAAGAACACGCCGTAAAACTGCAAAATTTCAAACACTGCCCCACTTAATCCTTTACATGGTGATCAATTTTTTGAAAAACGACTTAAGCATGAATAAAACGATAAGGATGTTAATGAGTACCTTGAGTGATGCCTGCGGTTAAAGCGGCATTTTCCTGATGCTAGATAATTAGTAAAACTTTGCAACATCTTCGCTCAGGAGAAGTATGATACCAGTAAGGTTTACCACTACATCTGATTTTGTTTAATGACCTCCAAAATTAATTTGACTTTTAACGAGAAATGTTCAGAGCGAGAAATTTTCTCTTAGTGCAAGAGCAAATGAAATTAAACCATTTCTGCAACGGTATGCAAGAGAAAATTCATAATTCCGGGCTTAAAAAGCCTGTAATCGTTTCTCTTTCCCGAAAACTGACTTTTTTAAGTATCATGTCAAAGGTTCCTCCACAAACCATCTTGCCAATTCAGTATTTGACACAGTGCTTATTCTGCTGCATGTGGAAGAACAGATCACGAGGTGAGGAAAATTTTTATTTTTATTATAATTTTTATGACAGTTCAAGCTACCTTTAGCTTCACAGTACAGTTGTAATAAGTCTTAATTTTTTCTAGTTCAAGTATCAGTTAAACTGCATCTCGATAAACTTTTCCTATTTTTTTCAGTTACTACTTAATCATTTATAAACCTTGCTGAGAGATATATAAAAATAAAACATTTTTACTATTCTCCCTTGGGAACAGGTATGAGTTGGACTTCTTGCATTTCGCTTGAATATTATTATGCATTATATGACCGCTTTACTGAAAATTGAAAGAAATTGAGATATTCAGCTAAGTTAATCTAAACATTTGAGCATTTTTATATTCCATGACCATTTTGAAAAAGTCATTTTCTCTGTAGAATGTGTCACCAAATAGTTGATGAAAATATCTGAAATTCTAGATGAATATCAACGGTAACTTACTTGAGACCTAATTTCTCTGTTACGAGCTGTCTTTGAATTAGTTTGAAAATCTGAATGCAGGTTTATATTCGAGAGAAGCGTAATTTACTTTCCATTCTTTTACCAAACCGAACTTTCCACACTTTAAAACTATGTATGTCCACGTAAAGCAGAGGAAGATGGGTGTGAACAGATAGGGTATTATAGAAAATCAGGCACTTATTGTGTTTTAGAAAGTCCGATTTGCAAATATTTGTGCTTTTATGCCTCGTAATGGTGTGATAACACATACACGTTAGTCTCTGTTTAAATGCATCAATATTTTTCTGTCCCTTACCAATAATTTATGGGTATTTCGTGATAAGTCGATTAGTGAGTATTTATTTGGACAGTTAAGTCTATTCCAAGATACTATAGAGTGATATAATTTCAATTAATTTCGAAATTTAATAAAAAGGACGGGAAGAATTTTATCAATTTTACCTTCAATTTATTATCTTTATCGCTGTTTTTGTGTTTTTAAATTACAAACAGAGCATTAGAGTAAATAAAGATGCTGGCAATGGCTTCAAGATAAAAAAAGGATCTAGTCATTGTTCTCAGAAATACAGTCAGCAATTTTGTGGAAAGTTGAAAGGCAGACAAACATTGAAATGGTTTCGTTGAATAAGTCTCGACAAAAACGAATATTACGCGGTTACTTCATCCAAGGAGAGAACCGATTAGAAAAACATTTCCGTTTGATGTAAAGTTCGTTTCGGACATTTATACTTCTTTGCAATTAGGTTTCGCGGTTAAGTAACCAGTAATTTCATACGTATAGAATAGTATGCTTAAACCATTACTTATTATGGAAATGCTTCTAAGAGCTATTTATGCAGAAAGGTAAGATGAACACATAGCACACAACTCAGCACTGTAGAAGTCGATCGAGAACATAAAAATTGAATGTTATTTAGTTGCATTTGAAAGACTGAAGCTAAAACAATAAAACACGCCCTAAATTTATGGATCGACTTTTTTTGTACACAGAAACTGGTACACTTTTGATTTCTTTTGCTAATTTTATTTACATTTTTTAGTCAGGAACTGGCCTGTCAACGAGCGACCTTGAAAAACATTTAAGTTCTTTGCTTCACAATTTAAAAAAGCAAGCGCAAACATCCCTCCCATAATATAGTGCATTTTGAACAATATAAGCATGAAAATGTTAGCCAAATTCTTGTTAAAAGGTTGTGGAAGCTATACTCAAATTGTAGGCTATTGGATATACGTTATTTTATGCTACTCAGCGAGACTATTTGCAAGTGAACTTCAAAAATGGATTTTTTTCCATTTAAGTTCCACGTGAAATAGTTTAGGTGCTTTATTTTTAGTTAAGTTATGTTTAGTTTAGTTTTTGTTTTATAACTATATTTTAACATTTTGAAATGTTCACCATTTTAAGAGTTTGATTTTTCCAAACGATGTTCTAGTAATCTTATTATTTCCTGTATGATTTGAGTCTGCATCAATTTGGTTATAATGAATTTAGAGCTTCCTTACGTTAAGTGGTGCTGGTTTACAGTAAAGAAGCTTTTATCGGAAAATTCAGCGTGTTTTGTAATTTGGCACAGGCACTGTAAACCTCTCGTCTTGTCTGCTTTTTTATAAAAATGTGTAAATATTTGCATCTCTTTGCATTTGCTAGCTAACTGGTCTGCAAGAGCTGAAACGAATACCAGAAAGTAATTACTTGCTCAAAATTAAATGCACGGAACATACTTGTGTATGTGAGGAAAGCGGACAAGTTTAATAAGGGAAATAGAGATAGGTGCAAATTACAGTTACTATTTTATTAATTTTCAAAAGCTTAAAAAAATGAAATCATGACTTTGCTTCGTATTTATTCATTAAAAGGGAGAAGATATAATTATACTCGAAATGATTTTGGAATTCAGAAATTACGCTTTTAAAAATTAAAAACAATGCTGGGCTCTAGATGGTCCCATAAATTTGTGAAAATAACTCTACTTTTTTAAAAAATAGATAGTACACCAAGTGTGTTCTGTCTCTATTTTAGTTGCAACTCTACGCATTAAATTATTATTAATTTTCGACCTAGACAAAAGATTTCAATTTTTACCGTGTTGGGCCCCTTGCCTGTAATTGTTCAAATACCAATTCATCTCCTCCTTAGGGTTTGTTCTGACTTACCCGTCGATTTTCCTATAGGATTGAATGTTTGTGTTTCAAAACCCAATTCCTTTTTGTTTGCGTTGCTCAACCGTTTATTTTAAAATACATTTTCTAAAGTTGGCCTTGAACTTGTTTTGACATCTGTGAAATGTGGGAAGGAATTCTTTATCTGAAGAATTAATTACACTCCAACATATACTTGATTCTGTGCGCAAATGCATACTGTCCGTGAATGAAAGCATAAAGAATATTGGCAGGACAAGCTTTTAGTTTACTATCATCCCTTGATTTTTATGACCAAGACATAGATATTCATCGAAACTAAATACAGGTCACTCGAATTAGCAAACAAGACCAAATACTGGTGTTCAGGTTTATTTACGCAGTTAATTATTTAATTGCTTTTTGTATGTTGTGTAAACTGGATTATTTTGATTTCTATACAAGGGCAGTATAAAGGTTTCAAAAGCCTTTTTGATGATACAGAAGTAGCCATTTCTTTGGATATAAGAACTCAATCGTCAATTTATTTTTTAAAATCTTTAAATCAAAATATATTATTTTTTATCGCCTAGCTTGGTCAAAATACGCTCACTGTTTTGCTAAATGTCAATTATTTCTGCATATTTCAATTAATCACAATACTTTCAGCCATTACAAAGTCTTTTTTCATTAACTAGATTGATTTTAAGGGCATGTCATTCTGTAACTTGGCTTCATTTTCAGGAAGTGAAAATTAATTGGCAATAGCAATTTGTCATTAACACAGAATTTCAGCTGAAGAGTGCACGGCAAAATAAAAGGTGAAACTACACCGCAATTTTGAAACTGCTTGATTTATATAAATATCTATTTTCCTTTCTTATCCTTGCTCACACCTTGCGAAATAACAAGAATAGTGAACATTCAATGTACAGATCCGCATTTTGTAACATTTTTTGCAATTTCTACAAAAAGGGGACGTAACGCAAGTTTGTATAGCGCAAAATTTTAGGCCTCTGAATATAAAAAAAGATTGATTTTACTTAGGATTTGTTCCTCAGTAAAGGTTCTGATAAATACTTCACATTTCGATTTCAATACAAACAATTTTGCTTCATATTGAATGGATTATTTCAATTAAAAATCAAGAAAGGGAACTTAGGTGTCCAAAAATCTGCTTATTTTTTCAGTTCCACCGAGGGTAAAAACAAAGCTAGGGCATTCTTAATATTACTGGGGAATTATTCAAGTGTACTTCTGGTCAACTGTTTATTATGTCTTGCTTAAGTTAACATTAACGGTAAGGATACCGTTCACTGTGATTTGCTTTAAAATAACCCTCCTCTGAGTAAGCGCTTGAATTTACAATTGGTTGATTATCAAAAACTTGCTGTCATCAGGTAAGAAATATTTTGGCCGCAAAAGCCATTTGAAATTACCTGATCATTCTTATTCTACCTAAAAATACGTGCAAAGCCTATAACTTTTTAGTTTGATGTGAGCAACAAATACATTATTGAATACTTGGGGACAGGCAATAAAAATCAATCGAAAGTCGGCAATAGGTATATCTGATTATTTACGTGTGAAATGTTTGGGCCAAACAATGTCGACTCAGACAAAATCATGTTATAAAGCTACCCATGTTTATATCCACTGAATAAAGCAAATAACCCGGCTTTTTATAAATGATAACGTGAGCCATGGGCCTAGATTTCTCGGCATAAAATTTTATTTAAGTATTTTAATTTTGACTAAAATAAACCCATTTCAATATTCTTTACTTCCTTTACGATAAGTGTTTTTCATCAATAAATGGATATCTGTAGAGGAACTTAACTGTTTGAATTTTGCGTTGCACTGTTTTACTGAAAGAAAATTAGTTCTTTACCTTGTAAATGATTTAGTTTGGTACAGTATCAAACAAAATGCATGCTTAGTTCGTTTCTTAAATCTCCACGATAACGAATACTCGTCTTAAGATCCGATAAATCGTCGTTTGCTTCCGAGCTTTAGATGTGCATAAGATATTTTTGTAGCACGTGGTTCCCTGGAATGCGATCTTCTTATCCATAAAATAAAGACCTCTGAACTAAAAAATAATAGTATAAAATACGTTTATATGGGTTTCGCAAAAATTTGAAAATTTCCTGCGTATGAATAAATGCTAGCAGAAATTAAAGGTCGAATTTTGCCAATTTCAATATTATGATAAGTTATGAATATGAGGTATTGATATATGGAGATCAAAATAATTCGACTGTAACGAACAGGTCCTCAACTTTTCATTTGTTACTAAACGTAACAATTTCTCGGTATATTTCTTTATAAGTGATGTTATTTTTTGTGTTTAGCTGCTAATTTTGTTTGCAAAATTATAAATACCAAACCTACTTTTAAATCGATGTTAATAATGGTTTATGGGGCACTTCAATGACAAAACGTTTGATTGAATATTTCCATGAAACAGGCGTTTCTTTCCACAAAAGTTTTGTCATTAGTTTTTGTAAATTTCGAATTAACAACGACTTTCTTTGTAGCATCTGTTTTTATTTGAAATCCAAGAGCTGTTATCTTACTTCGGATTCTTAGTTAAACTACTTGTGATAAAGTTCCATTTCGTACGCTTATCAGTAATAAATACATCTATTGAAAAGAATATAAACCAGCTGTCTTTGCATAACAGCATAATGTTGGGTGTCTGTAAAAATAAGTATTCAAACTCAAAGTCCCTCCGGAAATAACCAAATTGAACGTATAATTTGGGTAAATGATCTTGAATGGGATGAGTACAAATAAGTGCTTAATTTGCTTATATAGGTACAAAACGGTAGCATTTTACAAGATTGTTAACTTGCGTTCATCTTGACTTAAGAGCATAAATTTGGTAGCGGTAAGTGTAAAGTGAATTATCTAGGATCTTAAAGATATTGATATACACACATAGATGACGCATACATTTTTTTAAGACATCCGATTTTGAATTGTTTCAGGACACATATGTTAAGGGTACTAATAGCAACAATTTCGTTTACTATCAGTCCACACACTTATTACAAAAAGCTTATTTTTATAAGCAACAAAAACATAGTAGTGTACGGAAGCCCTGGGTTACATTATGAATTCATACTATTAATGGATGAGACTTCCAATGCTTACTTATATTCATGTTTTTTGAGCAGTTTGTAAGAGTGAAGAATGCACCTTGACTAGAAATAGCCCTCACTTTTAAGGAAAGTGAGGCGGTCATGAATTTTTTCTAAAAAGACGTGGGTCAAAAATAGCTGACTATAGCATTCATAGCAATTCCGCCAGTTTCAGCTGCTAACTTCTGTACTTTTCGGAAGTATGACAATATAAAATTCTGTAATCTCGCTGGCACACAACAGAAAAGCTACCATTTCACCACCAACTGCGGTCTTTTAGTGTGTTTACCGAACGTTTCTGGTAGGGTAAAAGAAATTCTCTGCACCGGATAAAATTCCCTAAGCCCTTTGTTCATTATCGATGAGCAGAGCAAGAAAACCCCTCAGCGGTCATCTTATCTACGGTTTTTGTGCTGTGCAGTAAGGATGCTTCGGGCTACGCTGAATTAACATACGACAGAAACTCGAAGGTATCACTTAAACCAGACGCATATCATCCTATGCAGCAACAGCCATATTCCCCTGTGCAATTATCTCTCCTTTGAAAAGTAAGCAAACGTGGGACAAATTGGAATATACTTTCTCAAAACGCTCATGGGCTAGAAATCCCAGGGTTGAGCTCAAACCTTATTTAAATTAAACTCATGATGTAGGTGTGCCAGCCAAATGCGGAATATGGAATAGTACTTTGAATCAAGCAAAGCTTGTTTGAATTTCGAGGGACAGAAAGAAATTTCTCATAACATATCAACGAATCGTTTCTTAACAAACGCTTTTGTACAAAAGCATAAGGACCTTTTAAAACTTTAAAGCATTCAGCACCACCTAATTTTAAAAAGCCAATATTTTATTGTTTTGGAAAGTAATTTGCAGGTACGCATTAACATAACTTACCGATTTTGTGTCCTCTCCAGTGACTCGAAAATAAAACCTTAGAGTGCGACAGAGGTCTTAATCCTGAGATATTGTTTCTTTAAAAAGGCGTCAGAACGCTACTCGTTTTGCCTTGGTTTCCTTTGTGCGGCAGAGAACTACGTCCATTCAAAACAAATAATTTATTAAAGCAAGCACTAAGCTGCTCATTTTTGGTACTGACCGCAAGCTGTATCCTCCTTAATATGCAAGCTACGCCACAACTGTCCTTTCTGTCGCTACGGCGTCATAGAAAATCCCTACCAATAGAAATCATCCAGCTAGACACACCTTAGGTTTCTGATACTTAGAAATTTGCCGAGTTAGCCAATTGGTTTTGGAGAAGATACTACGGTACTTTTAGCAAAGCTTAAGTCGCAAATTGAACTGTAAGAAGATTACGCCAATTTATCTCATAAAATGTGATGGAAATCATACACCAAAGGGTTCATTTTTAGCAAATATTGGCTACTATTTTTAATTGAAAGATGAAATTCACAGTATAGATCAATCAGAAGTATACAGGTAGCTTTGGACAAAAGATAATATTTCTCTGCAGGAAACCAAAAGATTTTTATCGCATGGTTTGTTAGTTTTGGTAAAAAAAATATACTCTTTCTGACTCATAAAGCCCTATTTTGCTGAAATTATTAAGCATGCTTTTATCATGCCAAACAATTATCTTTAATATATTTATCTCCTTGGTACTAAATGTACATTCATGGAGAGAGAATTTTATTTCAAGTTGGTATGCTTTGACGCAATTCTCCGGAAACTTTGAAGAATATTTGCTTCATTTGCTATCTGCTAAAGTCCTTTGAAAAATAAAGCATTGCAAATATTTTAAAATTTTGACTTCTATATCTTGGATGGAAAAGGCATTGTGTAGGTGATTTGATGCACAATTTCTGCAAGGACAGGAAAATTAAATTACAATTTCTTTTTGCTTAGAACAAACGCTTCAGCTTCTTTTATTTCATATAATTAAAATACAGTCAGATTTTTCGGCCCTCTTCCTGATATCAGTAAATAATGTTACAATTGTTGAAAAACGCGACACCCGTTTAATAGAATTTTGTTCAAGGGACATGAAAAATGGATCGGCAAAAATTGGCTCAGTTTGCCTCGAAAGTTTACTATTTATCCGTGCTCTGCCTAAAAAATTCAAGTCTTTATTTTTAAGCACGTTTTATATCACATTCGGTGCAAAAGAGCTGTTAACTGTTTCTGTGTTTACTTGTAGAAGCTTTTGATTCATCATTTTTTTTAGCTTATAAGTAGGTAATAACCGTTTTTGTACGCAGTCGATTAGGGACAGAATGTGTGCTCGATCTTCATAAATTAAGCTACGTATGCTATCATCCAATAAAAAAACTACCTCTGAAATGAGATGTGGCAACAATAATTATTAAATAAACATGCTGTAAGAATTGCTAGGCACATAGATTTTCCGCACATTATGAACATCTTGTTGTTTCATCAGAATAACTATTTTTCGAAGTTTATTTCAATGGCAGGGATGTGTGCCATATAAAGAACGTTTACTTTCATGACAAACTTGTTCTAATCTCTACGGTTTTTGATATAAAATTTACTTGGGTTGGAGTATATTAATGTTCATGGCTAATCAGAATTCAGGCCATTTCCTACATGCCAAAAACCTAGTTTATGATTGAGAACCTCTTCGCCCAACTTGGAAAATTCTATTGTATATTGATAACGCTTTCCTCCATAAATGAGCTTTAAACATTTGAATAAGCACATAAACTTTGAAGCTCTGTTTCTCTAGTTACGGAAATGGGTTCTTAAAGCGTTGTTTCAAAATGCTAAACTTAAATAATTTTGACCATTTTGAAATGCACTTTACGATCACTTGTATCATTCGTGTGGTTTTAAAACTATAATATACAAATGAGCTAGCACTTAAAAGATGTTTGGTGCATTCCAATCTCGGAAACCAGCGTCCATAAAACTGCAAAAGGTATACTATACGGCTATTTATATGAACAGTTCGAACGTTTGCAGAAATAAGTGCTTCCTTAAAAGGAATATTTTATTTTATTCAAGAATTACTTATAAAATAGCGAAACTTTCATTGTCAGTGAGAACACGAACTTAATGTGTATATCCTCTCCTGGAACCAAAAGTAAGTATTTATATGCTTGTTAAACGAACGCGTATAGAGCACTTATTCAGTAGTAGTTTGAATAAAAGAAGATTGAGCTGACCGCTCTTAAGAGCGCTAACCGATTTAATAAAGTTTTGCGTTTTAAGAATTTAGGGTACTTTATGAAAGAGACTTTTCGTTGTCAGTTAAGTGATTCTTTGTATCTGAAGGACAGCCCGAAATACTTGTGAATTTTTAAAAGAGTTAAGGTTCTGTTTCAAAATCAACCCCTTTTTGATTTATTTTCTTGTGGGATGTTCAAATATATTTGACTTTCGGGAAGGACTATTCTCCCACATTTTTCACTTGTCAATCTTATGAATCAATTCATAATTATGCGTCATACAGTAACGAATGTCCGTTGTTCCTGGCATAAATGCAAGATGTCCTAGGGCCAAACTGTTTTCTGAAGATTTTGTGAAATTGATCACATGAGTCTTTCAAGCAGTGAACTGGTGAAAGATAGGCTTTTCACTATTTGTTTATATTATTTATGGAAAAATTGCAACTAGCAAAGCGGTGCCGGAGGATTTGGGCATCGCCCTCAAGCAGAGTATCTCAAGGCAGGCTAAAATTCATCCTTCGCCGTGTTACAGCATAAAATTTCTCTAAGCCCTGGGAGATGGAAAATTGAAGCAGCTTGGTTAACTAGTGTTCTTGCCTTTAAATTCGCAGTACACCTGTCTGAGCACGGTCATGTGGGCAGAATATAAAAGGTTAAGAGGCCTGCTGTTCAGCTCCATGATAACCACATTCCGTCTTGTTAGCTGTGAACTCTCTGACAGTTTTATATGGTTTTAGGTTGATTTTCCGAAAGGTAAGCAATTGACGTCAAATAAAGCTTCTGTCTTTGAAGACACGATGTGCCTTAAACAGAAAATAACCCGTTGTGGCACTTGATAATTGCTGTTTTTCTGGATCTTTAAGACTATTTACCCTGAAAGCAACTGGCATTTTTCATTTGAATTTTCTCTCCTTAAGGGCAGAGTGGTCCTGAAGAATCCATTCTTATGGGCAATGATGCGGTTTGCCCATATAAACCTTAATTTTTGCGGTCATTTTGATGGTTTGGATGAAGACTTTTACTTAGTTTGTGTGAGAAAATAATCTATCTGGTCTATCTGATGAGACGATCAGATACGTTTCTGCATTAAAACAGAGTTGTTGGTCCTGAAAAACATGTTAAGAGGACATGGCGTTTTTGGATGCAGTTGAACTGAGTAGACCGTCACAGTTTCGTATTTGCAATAAGCATTTAAATACCATATCTGTGTGATTAACATTAATAGTTGACAAAAGAATTCGAAAGTCACTCAAACACTGGGACTTAACATGCGTTTCAATACTTCAAGTAAATAAAATATACGCGGTATTACGGACAGTTTGGTTATAATGCAAATAAGTCAGATCGTTGTATGGGTAATTTTAAAAACCTGTCTTTAAATGTTTGAATTTCGAAGAGCTGAAAAGGCCCTTTTATTAACTGGAGGGCCTTTTGTATGAATTCAAAAGTTCTCTGAATAAAAGAAATGCCTCAATTTATCATAAGCTGCTCTCTAAAAATGGGGAACTGGACAGAACTGACGTCTTTCAATTGCATGATGATATATTGCTGTGTTCCTCTGCAGCACAACCGTAGAACTTCGAGCTATAAAATGCACTGCATAAGTCAAAAAAGCAATTCATTTTCAGTGTTGTTGCACGATACAAGCTTTCTTTTGAAGTTTGCAGTGAGTAGGCCGGAGGAGGAAGGAGAAACATAAGAAACAAATTTAATAAAAAGAAGAAGAAGAAGAAGAAGAAGAAGAAGAAGAAGAAGAAGAAGGGGTAAAAGAGGATAGATAAGTCAGCTTTAACTTATGGGCAAGGGAAACCATTGCTTGGTGAGACATAAAAAAGTCAAATCTAGGTCACCTTGTGTTGAGTAACCAGATAAGGATAATATGAAGAGAAGGAAATCTGGTGAAAGAATGTCGGAAGTAATGGTTAAATCAACTCAGAGGGAAATTATTCGTGGTTATATTTTGTGGACGCTTGCAACTTCGTTCACGTTTCGCGAATTGAAGTCGATTTTCGCAGGTTTACCCTTTACAAAGACAGAACTGGCTCAGTAATTTATCAGCTTTACATGCTGGTCAGATATAACGATGGAGGGTTGCAACTCACAGAATCATAAATTCTTTCTCCTTGAGTCAACCATTTATATGAGTTTTTCTCCTGGCCTCTTCACTAGTACCTGAACCACAAGAGATGGGATCTAAATGTAAGTTTCTCTCCAAGTGCTACAGATCAAAGCTTCAATAAGAAATGGAATAGCTTGGTTGTCATCTTAAAGTTAGGATACAAGTAACGCTTACAGTTAACTTGCTTCTCAGTCCTGTGTTCGGTTTCATTTGGATGGATCAGACGTTATGTCGACAGCACTGTGAGCAACAACGTTACCTGAAGGGGGCTGTTCAGATTTTCATTTGAATACTCGACCTATCCACCACAAGCCAAGTGTAAGTCTTTTTACTAAGCGTCGAATTTACAAAGTAGGCGGTGAATGTATCCTGGTTTTATATTGTGATACTTTGCATTGCTTCTTTCGGAATATGCCGCGATAAACCTTCCTTTTCTTCGCAGAAAAGAAGATAAGCTGGCAAGATAACAGGTTGCTACTTTGTTTAAATCTCTCGGTCCTGCAAATAGCCATTATTTCCTAGATGAACATGGCAGTAGTTTTTAGATAAAGGCATCGTGTAAACCAAATCCCTTATATTTGGAGACCGTATCCTCGATGCTATAAAGAAAAGGAGTCAACCAATCCAAGAGGATTCTGTGAAACCTGTCAAAATTTTCAAGTCCCTGAGATGAATGTGGTAAAATAATGACATTGAATTTCACTCGTACCTGGGGTTTGAAGCTAGACTTACGGCAGTCTGGTCTGGCGACTTAAGGGGGGTTGGTCGGCCTGCTTTTAATTCCCTGCCTCCAATTAATGAGAACAAAATATGTCATGCCTTGGCTTGACAGAGATAGACACCGATAAACACGGTATGCATTTTCACAAATGTTTTTCGATGCCCTTACAAATAAAATATTTTTTCTAGAAAACGTTGAGACAAATATTCTTTTTAGTACTCGTTTAATAAAAAATTGTGTTTTCTTACAATTGCATAAGTTAAGAAACTTTATCTTTTGGGTTAAAAAACATTTCTCATTGCTGAATGATTTGACCCCGACATGTCGTTACACTTGCCCCTGAGATTTCCTAACTACGTGTTGTCTACAGTATTTCAACAAGAAATCACATATTTTGTTACTCTATGAGGAAGATTTCACATAGAACTGATGAAAGTTGGTATCAATGTGGACCATGTTGTATACTTTATAAGTAGCATTGAAGAACGGATAGATGCGATGCTTAATGAATGAAAAGTGGATGGTCTTAAAAGGTCTTGTAATTAGCACTTTTTGAAAGCCACGAGACACGATTTGATTAAGGCGTGATTTGCTACCAAAATGGATTTAAAAAATATATCTGCATTTATAAGGACTTCAAATTCAATGATAAAAATTCATACCACTCAATTTGTTGGTTTTTGTAAAAAGTGGTTGTTGCAGGCGGTTGAAAGAAAGTTCATTCAAAATTCGTATCCTGCCAAGAAAAATATCTTGGGATTAGGCTGCACGAATTTTATTATGATTATCCTTCTGAATAAGTTTATTTTCAATCGACAACATATTTCAGAATTTGGCTGACATTTCATGCGATAGACAAGTTACTGTAAGGTAACATAAGTGGGTTATTGATTTTTAATTAAATATCAACTTGAAGATCAAATGGTTGAAAACTTGTTTGAATATGTCAGCTTAGATATTTCTAATTTTCTGATTGATTCCTGCGACCTATGCCTCAAGCAAAAACGTTTGAAGCAAATAAAATAAGACATGTTGCCACTCACCTCGCCTTCATTCTAATTTTTTAGTTTCCCTTTCCCTCTTCATAGAAAAAATTGGGTGTCCTTGTAAGCTGTTCGACGAGTCCAATGCCCGAAATTTCGTGGCGTGGTGTTATGTGCTAACAGATAATTCCTGAAAAATTTTTAAAAGAAGAAGAAGAAAAGGCTGTCTGCGCATAGGTTATTAAACATTGCAGGCTTTTTTTCGTCATCTTATTTCTAATATGCATCGAAAGTTGAAGACTTAATGTTGTCTATAAAAGGACTTTTTCGGTTTCTGCTGACAGAAAAGAAACTTCACTGGAAAACATTTGTCTCGAGATAAAACCAAGCGATCGAGCTTTGAAATTGCCCTGAATCCTCTTCAGTGACCACGTTACTTTCACGCCTGCAAATACTTTAAGGTGATCTTCATTCCGTTGTTATAAAATAGCGCATTAAGACTTTACCTGAAGTGTTTCGCTAGGTCACAGAGATCATATCAGTGCGCGGGTAAAATATCTGTTGTTTCATCTTAATGTCTTTAATCCATTTAGTTTTATTTTCTGCCGAGATAACTTCTTTGAAGATATTTACGTTTTGTCGTTTACTGTTTTTTAAAGGCGTTTTATTTCTATATTAACTGCTATTACTATTGCTCTTGATAAGGAGTAGCACTTATTATTAATGTAGGCTACACTAGACGTCTTCACGTATAGGAGGAGTTAATCCCTGGTCTTCTCACTCTTCTTCTCTGTCTTTTTTGCATAAGCAACTATTTGAAATTCAAATAAATTAGAACGCTATGTAGCCGATCAGAAAATGTTGTACCGACGATTGCACTGTCTCCGTGCAGAAGTCGTTGTGCCCCATGGGTTAAAGTGACAACAGTTGCAACTAGGAGGCGGACCGGCTGCTATTTTTAAATCATGCTGTGGATAATTAATTAGCGTCGGCCAGTTTACTGGCTCCTGCGCGTGTTTAGCGTTCCGTAGCGAAACCTATACAAGAGTGAGGAAATTCTCACGGATTCTCAGAGGTTTTTTAAATTGGAACTTTCGCAGGCGTACTTGAATATCCGACTCTGAGGGATCTTGGCCCAGCCAGTATATGAATCGACAAAGTAAGGGATAATATGCGGAATGACGCAAGTTATCTGAGCGAGCTGAGGCCTATTTCCATCAGCATTTATCATAATTCAATATACCTTTACTGAGATCCGATCAAATTTTAAAGAGACAGTGAAGGTTTCGCTGCGTAGCTAATGTCACAAGGAAGCTTGGCTCTCCTAAAACCTCAAATTTACAGAGAGGTTTGCTTTTACGTTTTCCTTAAAATCATTGCTTATGATGCTGGAATGATCAAAATGTGTGGAAATAAAGTATTTATGTTATATTTTATGGATAAATTGCATACATTTTGCTCACGCACAAAGTTTGCAGAGTATTTCAGCACATGTCACTGCAAAAAATGACTATCTCACTGAGTACAATCAGAAATGAGGTTCATAAATTGGACCATACAGGCACTCTATTAGAAACTCTTTACTGTGGATGATCATCTGTTGCTGATGAGCTGGTGGAATATGCCAGGTAGAAAGAAAAGGCCTAATGAAGAACTGAGTTTGGCAGCTATTCCTGGAACCGAAGGTTAATCAAACTACACTCCAAATGATTCCAAAAATGTAAACTCTTCAGTAGAAAAGGGTGTTAATCCTGGAAAGCTTATCTGAGTTTGAATCTTAGAATCATCTGGAAATGGGCACCAAAAAACGAAAGATTTGACTTTTCATGCTTGATTTACCTATGGCCGTTAGCGGCCCGTGGTCAAACCCAAGCTGGGACGAACCAGAGCTTGAAGCTGGGCAGTCGAGTGACTGAGTGTCGAGCCTTTCGCTCTGAAATTCTCCTGTGCTGTCCTGCAACCAGGATAAATCGATAATCATCATTCCTATCAGACACAGGGTACAACCAGACGTAACCACAGGGACAAGAACTCGTTCATCCCTCTGATGCCTACTGATATTACAGAAGGACGCGAGTTCATTTGTTTTAAATCGGGCAAGCTATCAGGGATGTTTTGACAGGTATTTACAGACATTTTGCATTTGTGCATCCCTTCTGTTGTAGCTTGGGAGGTCTTATTGACCTTTACATAAAAAATTACAAAATACGCTACTAACCCACTGAAATTGTCATTCAAAATAGTGCGTGTTTAACTTAATATCCAAAAACAACTTGTTATTCATATTTTCTCATTCGCGAAATTTTATAATTGCAGCGTACACTTTCCACCCATCACAAGCCACCATTAAATCCAATTTAATTAAGCTTATTATTTTTCGTAGTGAAAAACTTTATTTCATCCTCAGAGGTGCCAATTTGGTATGCAGCATAAGCACATTTAAAGGTTCCCTGCTACGAGCACCACAGCTTAACGCTATTGTGCAATGAGTTTTAGAGGGATAAGTTGTTGGCTTCTAAGGTCACATATATAATTTCAACTTGCGGAATGATTCACAGCTCCATTTTCTTACTGATAGCTTTCGTTTATTCCCCCAACGGACCTTTTCTCCCATGAAGCAAAAACTAAATTGGGTCTATTGATCATCACGGCCCATAGTGACTAAAAGTAAGGGCTAAAGATGTTAAGTAAAAAGCATAGGTGTTGCTTCTTGAGGTATGCAAGAAACCAAGGACCGACTTTAGAGTAGGAACTGATTAAAAGTATAATGATGCGTGCTGCCAAAAAGGTCATCTTAGAGCCCGTTAAGTAAAATGGGAACATAACAATCGATATTGGAACAACGACTCACTATTATTTCTAGATATGGATTCATAATTAATAACCAGAGGTTTGTGGCGGGCGAAAGGTCGGAATTATTCTCACCCGGGGTGAGGGTGAAATGAGTGATAGTCATCCTTGCCCTCGTTGCGGAGTTTGTATCGGTGATGATGGAGGAGATGGTGGTGATGTTTGACTGAAGCACCTGGTTATCAGGAATTTTACGCACAGATTATGATGATGGTTTTTAAGGTGGGTGTCGTGGTATTTACGGCAGGGGTAGCTACAGAGACAGTTATGGAAGCAATAGGTTGATTAGTCGTTTAATTTATGCACTGAGTCTGAAAATGTCCATCGTGGCATATCCATGCCCGAAAGTTCCATCGACAGCAGGTACAAAATTGGATGGTTTGGGTGTTGGGGTTGAAAGTCGCAGGACCTAAGACTTGCGAGCCGCTCTTCTGCCTTCGGTAGTGGTGATTCTCTTGGCTTTTAAGATTTCTTGTCTTCTCCAGACAGGTTGATCCTGCGTGGATTCCTCTTAGGTCGCCGGATTAATTTGTAACTCATGAAAGGAAATCTGCAAAGTGTCTTTGTCGCGTCGCTTTTTTCATCCTTGTCGATAAAAAAATGTAGCGATATCGCTGTGGAAGACTCCTTGGGTAATTATTCGTCATCCATTCTGCCAAGATGGACGCTCTGGCCTAGCCAAATTTGCTTCCGTCCGGCGTGAAAGCTGAGGATTCTGGTCTGTTGCAGGGCCTCCATATCGGTTATCCTGCTCTGTTTCAGTATTCTTTGAGTTGAATGTGAAGGACGTTCTTGGTTTAATCCAAGTAGCAGGTCAATGTCTCTGTACCATAGAATGATTTTGCAAGGACTACAATCGTGGAAATTTTGACATTGGTGCTGTTCCAGGCGGAGGACTGCCATGGGCCGAAAGCCTTGCTTGCTTTGGAGATACGGTGAACCAGTTCATCATAGATTATTATGTCCCTTTGGATGATACCACTTAGAAAGGGGAATTTTTTACTGTCGCTGGTAAAGTTCCATCCATGTGGATACTGAACACAGAGTGGTTTTCTTTGTTGGCTGGTTAATGCATGACCACCGTTTTTTGTCTTGATGATTAGCCCGAAGTTCATGTAGACGAAAACTAGATACCAATACTTCCTTGCAGAGTTGCTTCTTTGATGCCTCGACAACGAAAAGGAGTATATGAACAGTGGCCGTGGGTTTTCTCGTGGTTTTTTTGATTTCACCTAGTGTTAAGGGATGGCCTTTGGTCCTGGTGGACGTGCTGAGCCCAGGACGCTCATCCCCACAAGCATCCATCAGCGGGGCAGAGAACATGAGGCTGCCGAGGTCGGGAGAGGAGTACACAGCCCCGTTTCACTTCATTGGTCCCTGTGAAGGCCTCGGCGGTTATTCCATTGTTGGTAACGCTCACCACCATCACTTCGTGAGGCTGACGCAGCACGTGTGTGAAGCACTTCCAGCATCTAAACTTCAACACAAATCTCTAAAGTCCCTTGTTATGCACGGTAATGCAACGCACCCCGGCAGACGCAAGTGCTCTCGATCTAGCCTCGAATCATATGTAAAGCAGAATGCAGGACTTTACACCGTCAGCACATATCCTGGCCTCGCCAGCGGCCACAACTGCTTGAAATTGTAACTCGTGGTTAAGTACAGCTGACTCCTTCTTGTGTTTTCGGACTTATGCTACTGGTAAGATACTTCATATTGCGACTTTCAGCATCAAGTTTTCCCTGAGAGCCCTTGGTATATGTCTCAAGCATGAAATTGAATTTAAGAGCAGCTAACATTTCTGCTGTCCTAGTCTAATAATTTTTTTTAAATTCTCGCAATTTGCTTCTTTCGAAATTTTATTTCGAGGTCTATATGTGCGGCCGTTCAGGTGCGCTCCAAAATTAATTTCCTTAAATGCACAGTGAATTATGCGGTTAGTGAGCAAAAGAAACACTGCTGCTGTCAAGATTTAGTAGAGCTATGCAATAGTTCTCAAAAATTTAGCTTTCCTCAAAACTGTCAAACCACTCAGCCGCACATAAAGCCACTTTCGCATCCTTGACCATATCAAGGGCCTTATCTCTTTAACAAATAAAGATGAAATTTGAAGAAGCGATGCAGCTACAAATTAATGAAATGTCAAAAGGTTGTCCGTCTTGAAGCAAAACAGACTATGCGCATTGACAATGGGTATTTGGAACTGGAAGGATGTCATATCAGGCAAAATAAGGTGGGCCTTTAAGTTCCAGTTTTGAAGGAATAGAGCGTAGCTGAATTGAGACCTTTCAAAAAAAGACGAACTTATCCCTCAAATGTATTTACTTGGGCACTATTTAACCTAGTAGGTGCCAAACGTTTTAGCCTTCAAAGCATTGTAGGATACACTGTGTGCTCTCTTAAACTGCGATCGTCAAAGCCGTCGAGGGCAGGCATAATAAGAAGGCTGTACTGTCGACTTTACAGAGCATGTCGTAGGTTGTAATATACAACAGAAAACAAGTTTGTTAACTTAGGCAACTGTCATAGTGTGCGACTTGGCTAACCTGCTGTTTCTATCCACCTAGTCACCAGGGGCCTATCAGCCTGCTGAAAAATCGAAATTTTCTGGTATATCTCTTCACTCTTTATGATATTTCTAAAACCCAGATAGTCTTCTGGGCGCTGTATAATGAAAAAACTGTAATAATTTTAAAGTTCAGTTGCATTGACTTCCGCAATACATCTGGTGAAGGCGGAACTATAAAGTAAATAAATTATGCATGCCAGATGGTTCACCATACTCGCAGCACAGGTAGTAGTAGAAAAACCTGCAAGGTTTCACCGATCTTGCGTCCGTGCATGACAAAACTGCGAAAAAAGCGGCTTATCAGTGGATCATCCAGCATACCCCAGGTGCTTTCGCATATATACTCTAGTTTGTAAGTTCTGCGTAAATTAAAAGTAATTTCTTCGGAACAATCCATCTTGAGCACGGTCTCAACGTTGATATGGGTATTCGAGCTTAAATTAACTAGCTACTGCGGAATTACCACGTATAATGTTATGAAAATTCAAAAGTTAAGTTATTCTCCTGGAGTCATTTCCTCACTTTTAGTAATCCTCTATTCGTGCAAAATTTACTCATCGCACTAGGCTGCCTTCTTTTCTGTGTTTTTTTTCAATTTCATATATCAACGTTATTGATACCTTCATACTACAGCAGTACTACATCCCATTCTCTCTGCCGACCATATCGGAAACGCCCACACTATGCACACAAACAAATCTTGGCATCAGTCTACCAGGGCTTAAGTAATTCATTTGTGATCGACCTACCATATGCCGCAAGTCTTCTGTCTGGCTGTTGGCGCTACACGATAAGGCAATAGTAAAGGAGGGCCTAGTGATAGCATCAGCAGTAGTAGATGCAGCAGTGGCAGCAGCAGCAGCAGTAATAACATCAGATTGGCGTTCAAATTCCATCCTGATGGTTAGCACCAGGGTTAGTCGGTGTGCCACTCCAGGTGATTGCGAAGGTGGCACGAAATGTTGCAAGATCGCGAATATGCCCTCTTGGCTCCGTGTGTGTGTGTGTGTGTGTGTGTGCGTGTTCAGACTGGCGCACCTACGTGTCCATGTGACACGTGGGTACACGCGGCTGTTCGTACTACAAGCTCGTGCGCACACACTGTGGAGCGTGGTTATCAATCATTACACAATAACTGGGCCGCCCACGCACGCTTCTCGTTCTGTGTGCTGAGTGTTTGGGGAGGTATTTGGGTCATTGCCACTCCACTTGGCGACATAGAGTATCTCACGGACATCCCTGCGATATGACAAATCCCTCTACCTGTATATTTGGGTATCATACAACACTGTTGTACATACGGACGTTTCGTCGATGCGTTCTTAAAAACGTTTAAAGACTCTCGCGGCAGCTTAAGCCACTGGGAAGACTCTAGCCAGTCTCGAATGGAAGGAGGAGAAGAAATGGACGCCAGTTGGGAGGATGGTGTATTCTGTACTGAACTATTGGAGTAGGCAGTCGAACGAGAGCAAACGTTTGGTGCCACAAGAGTGGCCTCCCTATGTTTGATTTGAGGAAGTCGTCGCAGCACCTTCCTCGAGGGCAGGTCCGAGTCGGCCTTGAAGATGATTGGCCGGTTTGGACAGCTGTTATTGATTGAGAACTAGACTGCCACTGGTGCGCACGTACAAGTCCTCGCGAGAGACGCAGCCTTGTGACAGACACCCGGAGTAAGGACACTACATGTGCTCCCTTCTCATACCGGGGTTCGGATTAAAAATCCAAACGGAGAAGAGTAGCTAAATTGACTGAATGATTAACGTACCGACGGTAATTTTAGTGGCTGCGTGGGCGGTTGCACCTGGCAGGAAGGAGCCAGGTTGATGGAACGGCTGGAGAATGTCGGTGGTTGAGTTGGTGGATTGAACTTTGATGGCAAATCCGTATCTCGTGTCGGTGTATCTCGGTTTATGTGAGGAGATATCACTGGGTGATAGAGGTAAGATATCGGATAGGGGGAAATAGGTCCAGGTTCTGTCACAGATGGAGGAGCTGCTCCATTACATTGAAGCGGAGCCATGGACTGGACGCGATAGGTCGAGATTGTTCGATGACCTCCGTCTTGCTTCGTGACAGGACGTCAGTAACTGCATTTTCCAAATCGTGGTCATATTAACTGATGCAGGACAATTTAAATTAAGTTAAGTGGGTAAATTCGTGATGATTGAGCTCACTCACGTCTAGCAGTTGCGTGTTGGATCACGTCGTAGTCACTGCGTTCTACAGTCTAACTCAGAGCTCTACAATAAGTAGAACCAGTTTCGTTTTGGAGATGGGGGCGACAACAGTAGAAGTTGTATATCCAGTACAAAAACTCGGTAACGCACAGAGGCCCCGACGCGCAGCTAGCTCTGGGCCTGTGCTCTAGGGTGGCATGGGCATGAAGGAGTAAGTCATGTGAGAGTCAGTTAGTGTTCGCTTGATCAAGTGGTCGGGTGATAGCGGTTTGTAGACGCCTTGTTGTCCAAGGCGCTGTAGCCGTGCCGTCCAGCAGCTCGAAAAGTGTTATCGCATGACCTCTAGCGTGACGTGGGCGCCAGAGGTGGAAGGCGTTACAAACCCTGTTTTCTCATCTTTTTCCGCCTGGATGGGTGACAATGTTGTTAAATGAAAAAAACTATTCCTCCGTGAGAATTTAGGTCTCCTTTCAAGCTCGGACTGTACGGTCCTCCTTAGAGAAGCGGGTAGTCTTAACCACCCATACTTTTTTCAGTGTTCTTGTCTTGCAGAGCAAAAAGAAGCTATTCTAACGGTCTTCGACTTCACTTACCCCTATAGTGTCACGTAAATAATGATGACGCTAACGAATGCCAACAACCTCCAGCACTTTCAGAGATCGCACTAAAATGAGTTCATCAATAAAAAATAGTCCGCCTTGCAATTAGAAAAGATCGGTGAATGCAGGCCTATGGACTTTTAAATGTTTCTGATCTCGTTGGCCACACGGAAAGTCCTTGAATCAATAGTGGAGTTGAACTCAAAGAGCCGGGTTTGTGCTCAGGCTCTGACATTTTGGTATGGCCACCTCCAGGTCAGATAACTCCAAGTTTGTAATTCGCCTTTAGATTATTAAGCGTTAAGGCATGGCTGAAGGGCTTTACCATGTCTTCCAATATGAAATCCTACGTGAAATGGGCCGTGACACATTTAACCAGCGGATAGAAAACTTTAGAAATTCATATACTGTATCATAGCCAGTT
This sequence comes from Schistocephalus solidus, assembly GCA_017591395.1. NCBI lineage: Eukaryota > Metazoa > Platyhelminthes > Cestoda > Diphyllobothriidea > Diphyllobothriidae > Schistocephalus > Schistocephalus solidus. The sequence goes on along the minus strand of WEDG01000622.1, from coordinate 43,109 downwards.
CCAGTCGAAAATACCACCAGGCACCTTTTTGTGGGTCACTTGGCACTAAATTCTGTGTAATTACGGGGAAGTTTTGTATTAGTGTTCTAAATTTGAACGAATTCTCTGTAACTACTTAAGCGCAATTGCATAAAAACTCCTGTTGATGTAAACCGTTTGCAGTAATGTACGTCTTTCTCAATATTCGTAGATGGAGAGTTGGCCATTTCAGTTTTTCGAAAAATTTATCGTAAGTTTTGAGAAACGTGCATGGTACTCTGTGCTCTGCCTATTTTTACATTTTTCAATGCAGCTTTTCTCAGACAGAGAACGACATTCCTGCATCGGTAACCATCCAGTTAAGCTGTTGTTGACATGCCGATCCTATGACTATCACTACAATGATCCGGATGGCGTGCATCATTTTCTCACATTTGGTCCTTATATCATTCTCCCTTCGACTACTCCTTATCTTTCTTCTCTCCGACATGCCTTCACTCCAGTGTTTAATTACTTTTTATGCTGCAATGCAGTTTCCACTCAGTCATATCCGATATTATCATAAATAACTTACCACGTGTTTCCTTATCATGCATCTGCCAAAGAGGATTGATGTTACAAGTTCATTTTCACTATGAAAATACTGTGTTCTATTTCTGATTTTGTCACTTTCATCAGACCATCAGGTTTGTATCGCCTTGTGGCTCAGGCACTGTCCAGTGGTTGCAAGTCATACGAGCAACAATGCATCCAGGCTACCTGCTGCTGGTTAAGAAAGCATACGTTCCTCGTCAGCAACGTAAGATGGCTTGTGTCGATTCCGTTTTCCACTTTGCGGCGATCTAACGCCCTCTCCCACATAGTGTGATTGGTGCTTATTTAGGTAATTAAGTTATCAGGGCCAAGCCATTTGTCCACTCTCCGTAAATTCACGAGGGCAGTATGTGGCTGTTCACAGAACTAGCTTCGGCAATGACCGGAAACCCTGCCATACTGAGAAATCTCAAACCATCGTTTCGTGTAATACGGGAACGGTGGTAATAGGGGTTTTAAAGGTGGGGAAAAAACGGTAACTAGTCTACGAAGCAGCGCACAATTTGAAAAACTCTGTGTGGTAGACATTTTGTCACAAAATGGCTATAAAAACGCTGACGACTGCTAGGCGACCAGTTTTCCGAAGCTGTACCGAATCGGCACAGGTGATTTTTATTTATCAATAGTTGATTTAACTAATGATTTCATTATTTTTCAATTTTTGAAATAAGTTAATTATTGAGCATCAAACCAACGAGTGGTGAACCCAAATAACCAACTCTACTGGGTAATCCCAAACAATAGTCATTAGTACTAAGCATAATAAGTCGGACAAGAGCACTTAGTCCAGTAATTCCTTAATAACCCCTTCAAAACAAGTCTTACATTAGAACACCTCCCATAGTCAAAAAAATTTATTGCTGCAATATAACGACACCAACCTTTTTAAACCGCAAACTGAAAATATCCACAAACATTAGTTAATTTAATTAACAAGAAAATAAACTAACGACACATTAGGACAGCGTTTCAGATCCCATCCTTGTTTCTCACATTGTCATGGTTTGTCACCAGAGATGTATCCCACCGAGGCCACCGAGTTTTTCACAATTGGGTCACCAGAGATGGATGTATAGGCTCGGGGGTCGCGGTGAATGGCCAGTGGGATATCCATCAGACAACCCTCAAAATCCTGAGGAGGCAGTGAAACGCTCTCACAATGGCGGCTTAAAAAGAAGTCCAGCATCTGGTTGCACTTCCGTTGTAAGTCTGCTCTGGTAGAAGGTACATCCTGTCCGCACTTTATTCGGTAGCTCAATTACGGAAAAGCGGGTCATGTCGACGTTCAATTTGTATTGATCCAGTTCAGTTGTCCTTCATTTAGTCATTTGCATATTGTGTTGTTCAGATGTGTAAAAATGTTTCGATGAGTCCAGAAAACACTGCGTTTAACGCTGAGTCCATCAAAGATAATTTATTGTGCAAAAACAAGTTGTAAGGTAACGCAGAGTCCTCAGTTTGTGGCTCATAAGGGCGAACACCTGGGAACTTTGAGAGCCTTGAAGTGAATAGCAAAGTGGAAAATTTTTGTTTTATCCACCTCTTCTTCTGAGTACTCTAATAGAAATTTCTTCGTTCGTATTATGTAAGATGCACGGAACAAAATGCGTTAAACTGACTACACAGTCACCAGCAGGGTATTTTAGCATGGGAGTAGTCGTTGTTGGCAACTTGCGAAAATCGAGGCTAATTTTACACTTGGGATTGGCCTGACAGATTTCCTTTGTAGAAGGAAACAATCGCGTAACAAATAATGAGCTGGCCTTTTATTATAAGTATATTTGAACTGATGCTTAGTCAGTGTGACATCCTAGGGCGGTTATGACCCATCGGCTTTAAAATTAGTTCCACATTCACATAGGATTCTTCCAGTTGAGTTCCATTTGAGTTGAACGCTTGCCTAATGCACTATTTAGTATTTTTGGATTCCTAGTTTACTACAAAGTGTTCACTAATTGGGCATTCCAGGTTGGATTTGCATTTGGAGGTTCACAATGGACAGAGTCAATTGCTCGTCTCCGAATCCAACATGGACTGATTAACTCATCGATTTCTTAGAGGGAACGTCGGGGTTCAGTATTAGTCAGTAGTTGACATACAATTCGAGCCTCTATTTCGTCGCCTTCGATTACTTCCTGTCTGTGATTCGAGGTTTGTTGATTCAATCCAGTTAAAATGAAATATTTTTGATTTCTCAGACATGACAACCTTTTCGTGGCAGAGTTTATTCATCTTTTTTGCCTTTTAATTATACTGTCTCAATGGGTAGAGCGTTGGACTGCTGATCAGTGGGTCGCGGGTTCGATCCTTGGCTGGTGCACCACCTGGGGTTTGGTATGATGTGCCGACGACGGCCATTAAGCCGGAAATGGCCATTGCAGTCTCCCTTGTCTTTGCCGGCAATATTCATCTGCATACTGTCTCTGTAGTCGTCACGCCTCAGTCGTCTATGAAGGTGTTTTCAAAGTTTAATCAACATATGTAAATTTTTAGGAAATTAAATTTCACAGTAACTTGACGGTGGGTAGGTGGAATTCGTAAGATAGAAAGCTGTGAATGGGCAACACAATAACTTATAGCCGAAACGTACAGAGCAAGGAGAGATTAAGAACAGAGGGTTATAGGAATAGAATTATCCAAAACTCTCATATAAGAACCTAGATAACGATGTAATTTATCTGTTTTTTTTACGAATTATTTTCAACTTCCTTCACACCATGCTGAATCTTACCCGCAGGTTGTCAAATAGGTCTTTAAAAACTATCTCTAAGTCAATGGAAGGTCCGCCGCACATTAATTATCAAAATGGAGGCAGGAAATTGACAAGCGCTTTCATGACAAAAAGGCCAGTCGTTCCTTGACGCGTTCTGTTAACCTGATCTGAGAGGAAAAAATGTACTCATAGATAACCTTTTAAATAACGTGTGTGGACAGTTAATCCTTAATAATTTGTGTGATGTTGAAAGAACCATCTGCTTTACGGGTTACTTCAGTCGTTAAGAGTTGCTTGATTATATCTACCACAGGCCTTTAAAAAAGGAAATAAATATATATTTTTAATTATATTTATCAATATAACCAATATTTAGGCCAATAATTTTGAAGAAGCCTCTTTCTATAACTGCTCTTCAAGTCAAGCATTTATACTTATAAATTTAGGTAAGGGCAAACTTTTTTTCCCAATAGATAAATTATCCTGTCTACCGTTCTCCTCATCTAATGCAAATAATTTGGTACACAGAAGAAGATGAAGGACAATTTTAGTTAAATCGAGGAAACTGTCTCAGGGTATCGTGTTGCGTTGGGAAATATTTTCATTATGTTTAACAAATATATGCTTTTGATGTCTAAGGTTTAATAACCGGAGATGCATTTCCCAAATGCTTTTCCAGTCGCCGGATGGAATAGAAAGTAGATTTGGTATCCCGTGAAATGTAAAAAAATGTCAAAGTATATCCTTCTGACGAACATTTATGTAGGATTGTACAATTACTCCTCACGAAGAATATTCCTGCAATATTTCAGTCAAAAAAGGACGCCAGCTTTTAAAATGAGCTTCTTTCCGACTGCTTGCAAAAACGACAGTTTAAAAACTGCCGCCTTTGATACTATGTTTTTTTCTAATTGAATTAGTTTGCCTTGATAAATCCAAGTAGATTTCTTGGAAAACATGCACGACAATTTTCTTTCCTGTACTCATTTGGCAATAAATTATGTCTTCTTGAAATTTTCTTCCGGATAAAAGATTAAAATTTGTTTTAAAAACTTACTTATGAGATTTTTAAGATCATCAGATATTTATTCATAAGGCAACGTATCAGTCCACTTCTAAATAGTTTTTTCAAGTAACACCATGAGATTCATTGCTATCATAGACCGAAAGTTGTGTCGTGCATCCAGATATAACGAAGCAGAAACCTCTTTTGAAAGTCCGAGGACCGAGATGAGAGGATGCGACATTTCTTACGGATAATAAGCTTTGATATTTTTGTGGATGCTTTCAGATGTGTTTTAGATTGGCTTGTGTTTTTTCGTTACTTTAGGCATATTTTAACGGTTAGGCCACCAAACTTATCTACTCACGTGGGTAATTAGAAAGCTGACCAAACTGAAAGCCAGCTGTTTATAAGTTCAGGATTAAAAGTGAAATGCCTTTTCCTAGTCATTATCTTCAATAAATGAATGCATATTCTTTAGAGGGCTTCTATGAGTACGCAACTTAGGTCAAGCACAATCCAGAGTCAAATAGAAAACCATGGAGAAGAAACCATAGGAACCTACAAACAAAACATGATGAGGATTGAGTTTTTACCTGCGCATAGACTATTAACAATAGTTGGAAGCTTTCTTGTTCTATTGGGTGTGTCAAACCCAAAAAGCATGTGCGCCATCAGCCTTCAACTTTTGGACGGAAGAATGCCTCACTTTTTGTATTTTGTATTTCAGACACAATTGCCGTCATTGGACGAGTCTGCTGGCAGAAGGTGCAAAAATGCCTGCTCAAACCACTGGAAATTCCGAAAAAGCTGCTTTTTACGCGGAGTCATATCTGCGCTGCAGTAAAACCCATTCTGTCCAGACATTCAGTTTCTTAAGCTGCAGTCACCATCTCAGCATCGGCAAGTAACTTACAGTTGCTTAAAGTAGCAGAATGCATTCGTTAAGTGCACATCCTGAAACTAACTTATATACCTCCCAAAACCTGGCAGAAATGAGGCCAATGACTGCTCGTTTTGAGCTGTGCCCCGGCAAACCGAAAAGCCGTTGTCGCATTACCAAGCTACGGTAAACCATTAAAAGAGTTTTACAGAGAAAAAAACCCGGATGGTTCAATTTTTACGCAAGTGGTATCAACAGCCAACCACGTGCAAAGCTCAGGTGGCCCAATGGTCCAAGCCCTGATTCTGTCGTAACACAATAAGTAATTCACATGTTCTCCCACCAACCCACAGGTTTGCTGCCATATCAGTCGTGCCCGAGAGACTTTTGAAATTGAGCCGCCATTCTCCTCCATTCATATGTTAATTTTCTTATAGGTACATGGGCTGGCCCATTTCGCTCATTAGACAATGCACTTTACCATATTTTGTTTATTCTAATTACAAAAAGGAGGTCATTGCACACAAAGCCAACACCATTTTAAAAGGAATAAACTCGACCGTAAATTGTTGCAACTCATTCATGGAAGATCATTCATGATGCCGACCGTTGCAGCTTTCGTATTGTTTGTTTTCTTCCAATGTAATCTCGTTTGCGTACCCGTTTTTGACCACAGTGAATAGAGGCCTTTTGCTGAAAATTGTGAACTGACGCTTTCAAAATAAAGCATAGCTCTGTCAACTGACATAATGCGGGTATTTATTTTGGCCTTGGGATGCTGATCTATAGCTCTCTTAAGTTGCAATAAGCTGAAGAACAAGCAATCATGGGACCATTAATAGTTTCGTTTCGTTTTATTTGTCACCGTCTCGTCATTAAATCTGTATAGATCTATATGTATCAATTCTACGCATCTTTAAGTGATGTGGAATTTTCAGCGAGAGAACCACCGTAAATTTCAAGGTTATTTCCTGATTAATGTAACGCACTTGTGAAAAACTCGAAATATTCGGTGGGATTCGAGCCCACGAAAACAAAGAAAGGCTTTAGTACATCCAACCCGAGACATGAGGCCCCACCGGGAGCCATGAGGGTAAGGATACCCTTAATGGCCACCTAAACAGCACGTGGGAATAGCGACGCCCATAATACATGTGGCTTTGCGCCAAACTCCAGAAAAATTAGGCTCAGATTAAGGTGAGCGTTAGGGTTTAGTTTAAGGTTAGGTTTAATTTTGGGCTAAGTTGGCAATAGGGTCAGGATTAGCATAAGGATTAAGATTTGGGTTCATGCAAACTGTAGGGTTTAGGTTTAAGGTAGGGCTAGGGTAAAAGTAACAGTTCATTTTTATGTAAGGGTTAGTGTTAACTTTAAGACACGGATATATTTCCCCTTCCTGAGATTTATCGCAAGGCCACCTATTTTAAGTGAGCCGGGTGGTTCGTATTCGCGTGTCCTATTTAGGCGGCCATACAAGTCATCATTACCACGATGATATTTATCACCACCTATTAATTAATTGAACCTTGTAGTCATCTGGTGGATTCTAGGTTTATTGATTAGGAAAGCCTGCTTGGGCAGTTGACTTAGTGTAACAGAATTCGGGGTGTCCATAATTTGCAGCAAACTGGGCGGGTAACTTGACCCCAGTGCAATTAAACTCATGGCCCCCAGTGGTACCTCGTAGCTCACGTGGTTATAGTGTTGGCTGTACTAAGGCCTCCCCTTGTGGTCCTGGTTCCGAATCTAACCTAGCCTGTCGAGGCTTTCACGCCTGAAGCAAATGGATTTTTCAAAGCTACCAAACACCCTTTTAACTTTCTACATTATTTAGTATTTAAAAATAAACTTTTTCTTCGAAATGAAGACTGGTTTCTCGCCTTCCTTCCAGTTCATGCTGTTTTCCTGTTGTCCTTTTTCCTAAATGCCTTGAAAAATCCCATTCACTCTATTTCTTTAAATCTCTATTATCAATTTTCTTTACCTTGCGTAAGATCAACTTTTATGCTTGTTTAAGTGAAGGATCTAAAAGATCTTTGCAGGTTGCCGTCAAATGGTCACGGATGAACAGCAAACTTAGTTTTAAAAAGTAGCAAAGCCATTTCTTTAACGCCAATATCTGCACAAAAGAATAGCATAAACTGCATCGCTTGGAAGCTGGTGACGCTAAACGATATTTAAACTCAAAAGACAGTTTGTTGGTTTTCCCCAAAAACACGAATTTTTACTTGGCTTCAGCCTAGATGTCGCACACCTCAAGGCTATGTTCGGATGAATATGGGATTTAACTCTAACTCCGTGACCGTGAGTTTTTGAGTTCATTTTTACAGTGATTTTCACTGGTTGGCTTAAACGTAAAAACGGCTAGTACCGCCATGGAAAGTGACCACCCATGTAGCTCTTTCGTTATTGACCCGGACTGCACCTACCTTGCCAGATAGGAGCCAGTTACTAGCAGCATTAACTTGCTATTCCTGCGTCAGACATCACATAACCTGACGTAGGAGCAGCTCAGTGGGTCTGTTGGTCAATCTCTTGGCCGTATTTGCAGTCCAGTCCATAAGTATTAATAATAGAGCATCCAAAGGCCCCATAGGTCTTTCAACTACACACTTAAGGAAAGTATTCATTGGAGATTTTTAGTGGCCCCTCACACTAAACATACCTTCTGATAGGCTAAAAATGGCGTAAAAATGATGCTTGAAATTGTTTCTTACCGATGATCTGGCAAATCTCAGAAGGAGTGATCACGAAAACTGCTTTTGCATCAGTCTGAAACATCACACGACATGTGCGATTGTTCAATATGAGAAACTGACTTATCAGATGCGCAGTTAACACTTTAAGGGCAGGGAGTAGCCAATGTGAACGCCAGTTTGTGATCTCCGGCCTCTCTATAGTGTCAACAATTACGTGCTTTGTCACTTACTTTCATTATGACCTAAACTGCGAAACCGATCTAACGTGATCTTTATTTGTACGTAGTCCTTCAAGGTAATTCGCAGGAAGCAAAAGAATCCATTGCTAATCAGGAGAAGTCACTGTTGTCCACCGATTTCGATGCAGCTGCAGGATGTGCAACTATGTTGCAGAAACCAGCCGACATATATAAATGCGAATACATGAGCATCAGTTGGTCGTACGAAGACTGGACCCAAAGTCAAAGGTAGCAACCCATGCTGCGAAGACTGGACACGTCTTCAACTCTGAAGTCGCTGAAATTGGGAGCCGAGGTGATGAGCATACATCAAGGTAGATAAAAGAAACCTGGATGTCTGCCGACTGTTCAGTCAACCACCACAGTAATTTGCCTGCCACCTATCTGATTTTGCGAACCTACCTGTCAGGAGACTATCACGGCATGGAACAACCGGGGCCGCTATCTATCTCCGCGGCCAACGAGGAAGCGGGTAGAAAACGACATGGTGAGACGCCGATGCGGCACCACAGGCGGTCAGCAGGGGTAACTGTGGCCGGGGTGAACCAAGCTGTAGTGGTACGCGGGGGCCGACACAATCCGACGCGGCTGAACAGGTGATCGGCGGGGATGACAGCAGCGGCGACACAGGTTGGATGCAGCACACACCCAGGGTTGGCAGGCCAGGAACAGTTCAAACAGTGGCATATACTGAGAGCTGCGAGCATGACTCTTCCGGCTCTGAAGATGAGTAAACGAAACCACTGCTCGAAACGTCAGACATAAAATATAATTCTCCCGGCGATCGCTCCTTATCTTCTTCTAACCTGTCAAGTAAATTTGCGGTTGCAGGCAGAAGGCTTTATGAATCCGGCGGCTGCTAATGTCGTTGCATACATGTAGATGACAAATAGGCTCATATGGTGAGCCTTCAGTTGTACGTAACCAAACCAGTAATTGACTGATTTCCTTGCAAACAGTGCATGATTCATTTTTTGCGCATTGGCGATTGTCACACTCTGTCTTCCAGGAGAATCGCGTGGACCGCCGTGGCATAAAGTAAAGCCAACGTTGACAGCCAGGTATCAGGATTACCCATAAGCCTGAATCGGATACTTGGACTTCAGACAGACAGTAAACATACACGCTGTACTGTCTCTGATGATGGTTTCGAGTTGAAATGGGAACCGTCAGGCGAATAAAGCTATTGTCGCAGTGATCGCAGCTTCTTCTTCTCAATTACTTCCTCGGACTCACGTTTTCGCTTGTATCGGTCATGACGGACTTCATCCCAATCGGTTCAGGTTTCCGCAATTGGGTTCATGGTAGCAGTTCGATGAGTCATGTCAAGATTAGAATCGCGTAAAATTTAACCATTTTCTTTTTCACAAACGCCCGAAAGTTCGCCTTCTATCCATACGTAATTTGTCACATGTAATGCGCCTTGAGGTCACGAAGTGACGACATGCCAGCACATCCAAGCCCCCAAGCGAAGAAATTTAGTCGTAAATTAGGAGCCGTGTCACGGGGAGTAGCAAACAGTCATTATTTAAGTCGTCGCTATACAAGGCTGCTGAGAATCTTTTTCCCTCCACACAGTGACCCTGCATATTCTGAATCGGCGGAAGAACTCTGCCGGTATCTGTCAAGTTGACTTGGACTAGGTCCTTCAATGATTATCAATTCTAGAAAATTATGGCGAAGTCAGCTAGGAATAACCGTAAGAAATGCTGGGGTAAGATGGTGAAACCCACCATGCGGGCCTCAAAAGTTAATGAAACTCAGAGTTCGCCCAGTTCGTGGTGAGCTCTCTGCACTTAGTGACTCTGTTTGCGATGTCGACGACAGGTTTAGTGCTGACAAGTCAGCTAGCGTGCGCCTTTCAAGCACCTCCATGGTCAGCCCATTATGCCATGTCATATGGGCCCCCTACCCCCATCTCAGGGAGAAGTTACCGAGGAAACGTACAAGTTTTGTTTCCACACTGGCTCCCAGACTGCATGAGGTAGCTGAGAAATTATGGGGAGATGAGATTGGTCCTGACGACTGGGGCTCAGGTATCCTTGTGCCTGACTTCAAACAGGCAGATAAGACAAAGCTGGATGACTTTCGCGACACAGAAAGCACCTCATCGACTTGGAGGAAGATTCCTTCCCCGTTGTCCTCTTCGGGTGCTTTTAGGGCGAACGTGACTGTAGGACGAGACCCAGTAACCCCGTGTCCACTAGGGAGATATTGATGCGCCAATCAGTTATTCACACTGAGGTCTTTTTGAGTTCCACCATGGCTACCAGCAAGCCGATGTCTGTCCGTGTTGTTAACTTTGCAGCAGCGTTTGATATTGACCATCGTGAGTCTCTGTGGTGGTTAATGGAATTACACGGTACGCAAGCAAAAATCATACTCGGGATCAGCGTCCACTGTCGTTGCACCACTGCCAAATTTTTGATTCACAGTCAACTCTCCCATCCATTCAAAATTTGATCTGGCGTTCGAAAGTTTTATTCTGTTGACCGTGTCGTTCAATTACGCCATTGACCAAACTTTTAGAAGGACCAGTTAACTGATCTGGAACAATCTGAGGATATTGCTCTGCTAGTTTGAAGCTTAAATGGGCTACAGATGGTGATGCCACGGATGAATTAAGTCGCTAAATCGGTAAGTTTACCTTTAAACGCTGTTTAATTTTAAACAGACTGATGCTGCTGTCAAAAAGACCGAGTAAGTATGACGTCGTTTCCCCAATCGTACTGTTCTCGGGTTTTTACAATATCTAGAAAAATCCACGAACCCGGTGCGATAGCTCCATGGCCACAAAGCTCTGTACGTAGCGTGCATCCGTCTAGTCAGGCCTCCTAGATGGTGGTGAATGCTGGCTTGTTTGGAAAATGAGCGAAAACAGGTGTTGAACAAAGGAGGCTCAGGAACACTCATTAACGTGAAATGCACTCACTTGGTTTCGAGCAGGACAGTCTGCACTTGCCACGACAATCTCGTGAGAAAACATCGCGCCATCTTAGATGACTGGGTTGGTTTTAGTACGTTCTTCGCCAAACGCCTCGACCTCATTGTTGCTGCTCACCTGCTGGCGGACCTGCCCGCCTGGAGGCGTCAAAGGTGAGGCCGACTCCAAAGCTAGGTCGCCGGAGTTCACCAAGGCATGTGATACGATCCTGGTACCTTCTCTATTCCGTTTCTATGATTGCAGGAGAATGGGTCAAGCATTCTCAAACGGCTGCAGCAGGCCATCACGCGTGCAGCGGAACAGTTTGTGCCATCATCGAGGGCGAATAGAAGAAGTGTAATCACATCCGCAGGAAGTACGAGTCATTATTATCCCTCAACCCCATTAGACAGTCGCCTCCATAGTTCCGGCTTCACTCTGGAGACCAACTCCCTTCCTATTCGTTTGACCCACTTTTGAAAAACTCGGCGGCCTCGGTGGGATTCGAACGCACGCCAGCAAAGGGAGGGCTTCAGTAGATCCAACGCTCTAGCCAACTGAGCTAAGAGGCCCTACCGGGAGCCAGGATTTTAATCACATTTGGGTCAAGTTACCTGCCCAGCCTACTGCAAAGTATGGAATCCACCAATTCTGATTCAATAAGCTGATTATTGTTGTCCACTTTCTCTCTCTCTTTCTCTCAAGACCGCCTCTCTGTCTATCTCTTTGGTCCTGTTCATTGCCGAAGGTCCCTGCGTCACCCTTGATCAATGCTGTCCTCCCCTAGTCGAAGGCAAGCCCGCGTTCATGGCAAGGCCACGCACCTTCTTACTACAGATATCCGTACTTCGCATATGGCCTGGCATCTTACCACCGCCCGGACATAAATATTGACTGCTCATCTCATCAGACTTGCTTATGGGCATGATCCAACCCAATATCGATACCCTTTCGAAAGATTTGGTTCTCCGCTTCCATAAAAAAGGTTCCCCAGTCTTCTTTCCACCCCGACGTCTTTGAGCCTGCTCACCAGAAGGCAGCCATGGTTGGGTAGACGCGCGTGTTACAGATGAGAATCGGAACGTTCAGAAACACTTAAAGGGGCCGAGGGGACAAGTCCGCTGAATTACATTACTTTCAACCGGCGCTCAAAGCGAATGGCTATCAGAGTAACCTCATCATCCGATGTTTGCGTAAACGAGACGAGCCCAAATGGCTGCGGCCATGACAAAGTGGCCTCGGAAGCTCACAGTCGCATTCTCACACCGGTTGGAGTTACGATTGCACACAGCCAGGAAGTAAACGTCAGACGTCAGTTAGTGAGTCCGAAAAACCCCTGCCAAGGAGGTAAACGTCGGGAGTCTTTTACTAAATCCATTGCCACTGCTGGCAAAGCAAGCTGGTCCAAGAAATTTGGGGATTTCTCTGGACACGGATGGCCGAACAGGCAACAGCCACTGTCAAAAATCGTGGTTTCATTGATGGACTTTCGTCACATCTTCCCATTCTAAAGTATCCATATCCTCGCAAAATGTTGACAGCCATGCGAGGCACGAGCTCCTCGAGTCATGGTTCCCCGCCCACAGGCGCAATTACATCCTTCACACCCTGCGCTGAAACCTTGGCCAGGTATAGCAATTAGCCGGGAGGCGAGCGCGTGTGCTAACACAGCGAACACAGCAATTATAACTTGATTGACTTCGGCCTGGTAATTGGTTGTCTGTTCTTGACCTTTAACACCCATATGGAGCTTGTTTGCTTCGGGAAGCGAATAGATCGGTGTGCGTTTATTCCTGTTTGAACAGCTTCCGATGTCAGTATTTGTGAGCCAAACTTTCCAGCCATCGTCACACCGATTGGTGCAAACGCGGTAATTACCAACCCGGCTGCAAGCTATCAAGCAATTATTGGCGTAAATGCAAGCATCTGCGATTACTGACGGTGGCTCCTCTTCACATGCTCCAGGTCACCACTCTAGCTTTTCTGTAGTAACTACCAGACGTAAATCGACAGCATCCTAGCCACTATTCAAGAATTCACCCGTACCTCATCCAGCAAGGTGATCTTATCGGGACCGTTAGGAAATTCCCACCGTCACATAGGACATTCGGAAAACTCTCTGCCTCATTTCAGCCTCTTCTAATCCCTGTTGGTGCTTCTCACTTTGCAGAAAGTCTCTCGGGAATTCGATAGGTCCCCTCATAGGTTAGTGTTTGTGCCTAAACCGACGGCAAACCGAAGCACCTGAATTTGGTGTTCACTCGTCCCCTGTAAGGTGATATCCTGCCTAACCCGGCAAAGTACGCCATCGGTGTTTCTTACCTATAGTTCCCCGTTCGAGTACATTGGCGAACCTCCCGGTCGCTTTACGATATAGTGGCTATTCACTATGTTCTCCCATCGTTGGACGCTATTTGAAGAAGCTCCTGGGAGTAGCTTCTACCAGAAGCGTGCAGACACAATCCTTTCTCTCAAGAACCTGCTCTTGAGTCCCAACTGCTGGAGGTCCTCATTGCCTTCGCTAAGGTGAAGACAGTCCTGTAAGACGTCATCCTTCTTATTCACCCCTCGTCATCGTTGTCGATGCATCCAGTGCTGCCGTTGACGCAGAAATGTGAAGCCTCCATTTTCAAAGGCGTCGCTTGGCGAGACTCGTTACGTCACACTTGGACACGAGTGCCCGGCACTTCGTTCAGAGCAAATACTTCGTCGCCTTCACAGACACCTCTTGTTTGCTCTGTTGTCTAACTCGGAAGAAAACACCTTAGTTGAACACAGGAATAGGTACTCACGTATTACAGATGGCCTTGAACTAAATGCCAGGGAGGGTCTATTGCCGTGGCTTAACCGTAACACCAACCCTGACCTCTCCCTCAGAGTACGGCACAAGACCATCTGTAATATAGAAGGTATGTATTTCATTTTGACCTACCGTGAACTCGATGCAGAGTGCTAATGGTTAAACATCTCCCAGTCAATTTAAAATACCCTCCACACCTACCAAACCCGGAATAAAGTCCTGTCCAGGCCCCTCCACCTCTAACCTTCACGTTTAGTTTTCTCTAGGCATCGACCTCACCGCCGAACGAAATCGTGCCAGCTCTTCGTGTGATAGTGACACCTTCGACCCGATTTCCAGCCCCCACCCACCCACCTACCATCCGAAGTTGCATCCATGTTACTGAATAGAAGAGGAAGTGTGAACAGCCTAAGCAGAAAAACTGGACCATAAAAAAGCTCACACAAAATCAGTCGACAAGATGCATCAAAGGAAATGCGCCATTAATGCTTGTAGCGCTATGTCAACCTTCGAGCCCGAAGCTGCACTTCGTAAAGATCTGGAGGCCAATTAAAGTCACCTACAAATGATAAACTGGAGGCTTTTAGATTGTAGAAAATGCCGAATTCCAACCCTTTATCGTTGAAACACCAAGAAGGCAATGATTTTCCTCATTTTGGATGTTATTCGTTTGCGCTTTACGTCAGTTTACCCAACAACAAATTTATAAAATGAAACACACTAAAGACTACAATGGTAGATCCCATTTTGCATTCCTCAAACAGTGACGCGTGTGAGGAAAATAAGCAAAGTCGACGAGTGGGAAAACACTGAGGTCAGGAAAGTATAGATGCGGAAGAGGATGTGCGGAGAAGTAGAATGCGGAATGAAAGATCAGCAGCTTAGTCAAGTAGACTCGTCGGAAAGACCCTCCACTTCGTCCTCATCACCATCCAAAGCCCTCCAGAATTTTAGCGTGACCTAAAAAAGCATACACACATTGCAATGTCTCACAGAAAGTTGTGCAAAAAAACAAAAAAAAAACAGATAAGAAGCGGTGCTGCACATTCTATACGACAAGGGGAAATTGGTGTGCCGATAATCCACAGATCCATTGGAAGAAACTAGTAGTTTAGACACGAAAACCGCCGTAGAATACAAATATTGCCGAAAGCAGGTTACTCCTCTACCCCCGGAACTACCTAGATTTTTTTCTTATGAACCATCAAGGTAAGGTGAGCCAGTCGGTTACTGGACACAAGTCAGAGTTGTTCAGTATGAGGACAATGGTGTAATCGACGTAGGTATCGGCGAGGTTTGCAGGAACGGATTCTAATCAAGTGGACTTTTCGCAAGATGACGTAACTAAAGATCTAGGCTGGCAGGCTATTTCACGACAGGTTATAACGAATTCTATCTTGGCAAAACAAATCATCGCCCTCGCCATGTCTTAACTCCTCGGCCACCGGTCCTCTTTATTGTCGTAACTCACTTACAAACGGTTCAACCTGGGGTGAAACAAACTTTCGACGAATAAGAACGATTTTGTTTCGACAAATTTTGCCAGTAATAATGCTGTGAGGTTTTCATTTGTCTTGCTATATCTGTAATTTATTGACAAAGTAGCCGCCCAGGTTTCTGCATGCTAAGACGTTTTAAATTAAATGTTTCCACCTTAAGCGTGATTTAAGCCGAAAACCGTAACGTGTTAGCCTATATTTATAAGACTAAGCTAAAATGTACTGCAAGTAATATAGTTGGATCTAGAAAAAGACAGCCATAATGAAAACGGTTCTAAAACAAACAGGACAATGACTTTTGCTGTATGTCCATGAAGAATCAATTAAAGTCCAGTAAATTTACGCAGGCAGAAAATTTTACAAGTTTACGTCATATAAACTTGAAAACAGATAAAGGACATTGGCAACCATCCGAGAAATGCCACGTAAAGTGAATTTCCAGGAGAAGATAGAAAACGATATTTAACCCAACCAGGAGAAGAATTTTGGAGATCGAATTCTACGGTGGTGAAAATCCATGCTTAGGTTGGCCTAGATATACGGCCTTAGTCGGTAAACCAGCGTGCGAGTACACACTACAGTCAAAATTCTAACGAACTGTAGTATTTTGATAGAGTCGATGGCATTTTCTCTGGCCCCAGGAAATGAACGTAAGCCAGAGGCTTCACTTTGACATTTAAAAAGGATATACGTATTCAAACATTATAGACGGACTTGCGCTACATTCAGGAGTGGGTAGGGTTAGGGTTCGAGAAGGATACGTAGGTTTAGGGCTAAGGTTGGGGTCGAAGGCAGGATAGGGGAATAGGTATTCCCCGGAATTGACCGCAGGTTCGTCTGTAGTACTTATCCCCGTGTCCGACCGTTAATTCTTAGCACAAAAGATGTCTGTCGTGGTAGACACCGTAGTCGAGGAAAACCGAAAGTGCTACTACCACTGCTGCTGCTATTACTATACCTACTACCACCAATACTAGTACTACGGCTGCCACTGCTGCTGTTGTTTTAGAATATATTTCTTAAATTATTTCTCCCTTACCTTCCTCAAAAACGTGCAGAAGCTTCGCAAATTTTTAGCAACCTTAGGCCTTCGCAAATCAGTGGTACCCTGGTTTCGGCGGTGCTCTGTGACGTGTCCAACAGCGTGAGGCCTTATGCAAATCAAAAGTCGGATACAGAGAGTTGCCAGGTCAGAAAAAAATCACCGTAATTTTCGTCCAAAACGTGTTTCGGTCGGAAAAGGTTAGCGTAAAGGGCAGCAGAACAGTTTTTCATACACACAGAACGGTACGAGTGCAGGCGCTTGGCAGCAGTAAATACCATAGAGATGACCATGACAGGCCTTTAATGGTCGACCAATCACCATTAAAATGTAGCGAGACAGTCGCTTGCACATCCTAAAAGCACAAAGTCTGTCGAAATTAAGCCCGAACCCAGTCCGCACGCCAGCCAGCTGTCGATTTTTAACCTCCCGAAGGCACACGCCATAGGCACAGTTCGACAGACATTAGTAAAGAGAAATTATGTGGCTTATACAGATTGTCAGTAGAACAAAGTTCTTTTCCATTCAAAGGAGGCTACTCTACGAAACTGAAGAGTCAAACTGTGGAGTCTAGGGAAATTGACCCTAAAGCATGCGCCAAGGGGTCTTTTACGCTCCTCCTACCGGAAGGGAGATGATGCTTAGCAAAAACCAGTTTGAGTTTAAAGTGGCCGAAGCATGCTACAATATGTGTTAGGCCTACTTTATTCAAACACGGAAAAGCAGTTCTTCATTTGACGCTAAAAGTAACGTCGGAAAATGGACAGTGAGCATAGTGGTCAGTACGGATTTCCCCTTTTAGCAAGCGAACATGCCTAAAAAAAAGTACTAGTTAGCCTCGCGGCGAGAGAGAAACTAGCGGCACGGACTCCTAGTCAGATTTGACTGCAGGATGACACCAGATGGGTTAAATGCTGACTAGACAATCAGAAGCTACATCAGCTTCCGAACATTCACTACGAAAGGCGGGAGAAGAGGTAAAAACGGAAAAAATACGATCAGAAACACTAGTCCTTCACGGAGTGAGATGTACACGGCATTCCACTTCCTTTTTCAACTTCATGCTCGGCGATGGAGATCCCTCGTCTGTTTTAAAGATCCACACTTATCCTGACGGTGACGCCTCGAAAGCAGTTTATTAGCCAATAAACTGCTTTCGAGGCAGTTAGCCAAATCAGATCGGTTCTCCTGATAACTAAACTTCGAGATAAACCGAAATCTTGTAGATAAAAAAAAAACCTCCTTGCAGTAAAAGGAGAAGAGAAAAGAGGACTCTTATCAGGGCGAAAGTTATACTCTGCGACTTCGTTACTTAAACATTATGGATTTTGGCGTAAAGTTCTTTGTTTTACACCGACTTTGATTTAGCCCACGAAACTTAAAACGTCATCTGTCAGAAAGATAGGAATTTAGAGGGAATACCGCAAAAATGATGTTTGCACAAAAAAAGCTACTTCCAAAATAACATTATGAAAAGAAAGCGTAAATGTGTGCAGAATGGTCAAAATAGACATATCTATAGAGAGAGAGAGAGTAAGTTGACATTTCAAACGAAATGTCAACTTAACAGAAAAGCTGCAAGGGATCAGAAATAGGCGACAATACGGCCGGCAAAACGATCGAAACACACACGTTGTTAAAATCCAGTGAGTGTACGCTGCATCTCTATGCTTTAAGAGCGACGACAAACCACGCCACTGTTTTGGGAGTGATGAAAGGGACTGCACAAATACCCGCAAAGTGGGTTTGAATGCGGCAGGTGACGTAGCTCACTAAACACCAAAACATATTCTGAAATATGAATTCACTTAGGAGGTTTTATTTAACTGTGGTTAATGGATTCATTATCCTGCAATATAGTACCCAGATCTTTCAGCTACCTCAAGATACAAGCATTTTAGTGGGCGTCTTTCCAGTCGCCTGAAAAAAATCACGTTCACGAAAAATGGATACTTAAGTAGTACTCAGGTTTGTCTTGACCTCCCATGTTCATATAAATTCAAGTATAGTTGAGATAAATATGCACTCATTTTGATATAAATCACACCTTAAAAGCTGCGTAAACATCTTAAGTCCGTCGCACACTTCAAAAATCGTTATTTTTATTTTAACAGAAGACTGTAGGAAAGTGAAGTTAAACATTTTGACAAAGATTCATTTCCTAATAGGCAGTCTTGGAGGTGGTACAATTTAAAGAACTCGTTATGGTTTTGGTGCATTACTGTAGGTCTCAGCTGGGAATTAATAATGGGCATCGTTGCCCGTGCCGTATATTGAGTCACTGTTAAGCAAAGAAGTGTTGTTGGGCAACTAATCTACAGAAAATAGTTGGTAGCTCAGGCATATAGTTTTGCTTTGATTACGTTTTTTCAAATGAAATCATCAGCATTTCTAAAAGCGCCTCTTTACAAATGAAACCCATAAAATTAAGATGGTTGATTTGCAAATATTCGGAACCATTCTGTCAAAAGAGGAAATTTTGTGCTTTAATTCGTCATGTCAGAAATGCGATATTACTAAGGTACGGTGCAGTATACCCGTGAAACATTCACCGAGAGCGCATCTATCTGCCTAGCTATTAATTACTATGTATGTAAAGGCGTCTACATTTGTCTGAAAATTCTGCCACAATTACTGGACCACAAGTAAAGCGGTAGCCACTTTCAGTGTATTTTTGGCTGAAATCAGATTATTTGACTATAGGAGCAAACAATTGGTTGATACTTAATGGCGGTGTTTGAAGTCTGTGCTTTCTGGCTTTAACACGTGTTCGGTGGTATCTGGTATATTTCTGAACTACACAACGTCCATCAATTACTCATACCATTATAAACATTCGTACATTTTTAGTATGAGGACCGTCTCAAAACGGCCTGCAGTAAGAGAGAGCAGACCGCTGGCAGATACAATGGCAAGGCAGCAAAGACAACAGAGAGCTTGGAGGAAAGAAACTGATTTTAATTAATGGGCTTCGAGAGCCCAGCAGACAAGGCGACTTCTGCAATAATTCCAACGACCATTAAGGAACATATGACAAGCGAGTGAGACAGATTCTTTAGCAACTACTCAAAGGTAAAGTTTGGAGATCAAACGCTTTACTTTTAGGATTTTAAAAAACAATGAACTCAGGAAGTGCCAAAGTTAATAGAGAAAGGTATCTAAGGACAGATCGCCCGCGCCCCAACGAATTCCACACTCGCAATATCATAAACTTTCCCAGGGGTAGTCTGCATAGAACGCATGTTTGATAAGACAATGCTCGATTCCACTGGAAACTCCGTTTATCGCCACATTTGATGGTAATCTATGGCCCTCATATACTGAATAGCTGAGGTTGACCCGCGCATCCAAACAGTGCGTTGTCCAATTAAGGGGGTTACAAGCTGGAAGGCCAAATTTAAAAACCCCAATTCTTTCAGACACACGCGCAGGGTGACTGGGGAAAAACAAGAGCGACGGACCAGCAGGAAGTAGAAACAAAGCTCGAAATTCTTTTTCGAGTTTTATTCATGGGTATGTGATGACTAGAGGTGATCAGAACAGATATGGGTTCGGCCTCCTCAACCACTGCGCTGTCGGCATAGCGCATGTATTGTACGTAACGTACGTTTCTATTGAAGCGGGTGGCGACCGCTGCTGCTGATGCTGCTGTTACAACAGCACATTTATAGCCGCCAGCTGGTCACCCGATTGAGGGCAGAAGAGAGCATATACAAAGGTAAGTCAGCGTTCTACTTCATCCTCCATCGTGGCTTAATCGAGGCTGATGGCGTTCAGTCGCTCTAAAAAAACGTAATCTTGTTCAGTGATGACAAAGGCAGAGTGGACTATCTCCGGGCTTACTGATGTGGTGGTACTCTAAGTCCTCGAAAAATGGGTGTTCTCGAAGTACAGGTCAAAAGCACGGGTACGCAACTTGTAGTATATCTTACTCATCATTACGCAGAATAAGATCAATTACTCTAAAGAACTAATGAAATCGAACATCACCAATTCACGTCTCACGATGGAAGATAATGAGGATGGTGGTGATGATGATGATGATGATGATGAGGAGGAGGAGGAGGAGGAGGAGGAGGAGAAGGAGGAGGAGGAGGAGGAGGGAGGAGGAGGAGGAGGAGGGAGGAGGAGGAGGAGGAGGAGGAGGAGGAGGAGGAGGAGGAGGAGGAGGAGGAGGGAGGAGGAGGAGGAGGAGGAGGAGGAGGAGGAGGAGGAGATTGAAAGCAGAGTTCCAGCCGAATGACCACCTATCAACTACAGTACAGGAAACCGACCAACACACCACAATTGCTTCGTGTGGCAGCCTGATTTCGCAGTCGCCAGTGCAGCCGCATATTCATACCGCCTTTGGTACGCTTAGCACCCTTTGTCGGTTGAATGCCTACGCCGTGCGTGACGCACAGCCCCACATGGTGACAACTTGACGTCGACCGACATCACGCCGTTGGCGGATTGGTTGCAGGTGGACGTGGCTCAGGCGCGCACACACACACCTAGGCCAACAACAACGGCCGGCTGATGGTGCGATGAGGGCGTGCCGCGGATGACCTGAAGCACGTACGCTTCTTGCCGCAATAGACTGTCTCACTAACTGCCTGCTTTGACTTTTGATTAGAGCAACTCCTCTTTGTCGAACGTACACTTCAACTGTAGTAAACTGCAGTACAAACAGTCTATACCAGCGAGTGAAAACAGTGCGACAGTCGCCAAGCGAGACGAAACCAAGCGCCTCTGAGAGCTCTTCGCGGGAATAGTAACCCCCTCTCCCAGGTAATATAAGTGGCCTTGCGCAAAATCGCAAGAACGGTTAAATATTCCCGCGTCATAACTCCGACACTAACGCGTGTCTTGCTCTCCTCACTGACAACGGGCACCAAAGGAAACCGAAATAAAGAGTCGGGTCACGTTTACGGACTAGGATATTGGTGATCAACGCTACCGGCTCAACGCACATATAACCCACGTGCCATATAAGGATAACTGCGAACAAGATTGTGCATTCTCTGACAATGGTTGGCCGAAATCGCTTCCCGGAAAGTCAAAACGTAAATATGCCCATGTCAGCGAAAGCCCTGTCTTATTTTCTTAAAGTACTCTACGCCAACCTGACAGCCGATAAGCGATGGACATGGCTACTGTAGAAAAAGAGAGTGCACACATTCCAGCAGTCAACATGCATTCCTTCTCTTTGACAGGGAATTCCAGTTCACATATTTAACACCCGTAGGTCCAAACACGGTTTAACCATTTAGCTGCAACGAACCGGACAGGTTATCATTACATTGGATTGCGAGCTGGTGCTTGCCGAGACGTTTTACCGTTTCATCCACCCACATCGCAACACAATTTTAGCATGCTTCATTGTGGAGCAGTGCTAGTCGTTCCGTTTGAATTGCGAGCTGGTGTTTGCCGAGACGTTTTACCGTTTCATCCACCCACATCGCAACACAATTTTAGCATGCTTCATTGTGGAGCAGTGCTAGTCGTTCCGTCTCCGGTAGATAAACTTTGGGTTTAATGATTTGCCGTCCGACGGCTGACTCCGGTCTATTATCCACACCAATCTCAAAAGGTGTCAGGATTCTTACCGTCGCGTGTGAAACCTTCGCGGACCATAATTTCAGCTGTTCACCACTCAACTGCTCAGCGTGAGGCTTCTTGGGAACACTTACGCATGAAGGACTCCGGATAACTGTTGTCTTTAGGTAAGGAATGCAAGTAGTTTATCTTCTTCCTTTCACTGTCTTCGACCGAATTTATTGGGGGAAGCTTCTGATACAAGTGCGTTTGTGACCAAGATTACGCTTATCCCGAAAATTGTTCAAAAGGGTTTTTATAGCTTCGTTTTAATTGCACTGTTTTATTTACTCAGTTGTTCACATGGACAGGCTTCATGTATTTCTCGTCTTAAAGGAATATTCAATCGTTCGACAGTTCGATTTTTCTTAAGACGATCGCTATTACTATAAATCATAATATTACTTGCAATATTTCATTTTTTCCTATTTAGCTGACGATCATTCATTGTTAACTTGGGATTTCGGTCGACGCATTTGGGCCAGAAGATTTTTCATACTTCGCGAGTAGATGTATCAATGTATGCATGTACCTACCGTAAAAAAATTACAGAACGCAGTTCGTGCCAAATCCTAAAAAAATCAGAGGGAACTAACAACTAGCAAGATATTCGGACCTCTTAAAATTCCCAAACCGGCAGTCTAGTGGGACTGATAGTCTCCTTAATCGACGCACCGAACAAGGTCTGAAAGTTATTATTGCACTGACAGCATCTGATTGCAAAGAAATCCGAAACCATCAGTTAAGACTCAAAAAGTCCCGATAAAAATTTAAAGGACGAGGTAATGGTATCATACGACGTGATTGTACTGTCTACCTCGATTAAACTTGATTATCTAAAACGCTGCAGAAAGATTTATCTGCGGAGGCTTTACTTCAAATCTCGAATCTTTCTCTAAAGCTAACTTCTTCAAAAAACAATGTCATCAGCAACTAAAAATACGTTATAATGGGTTCCCCTATACTCCTCGTTCAGGTAGCGCACATAACGCAGAAACTTAAAGCTAAGACTCTTCCCATGATTGACTAATTTTTGGACACAGTCCATAAACCTGATAATGAGCTGGGAAACCAGTCAAAAGTTTACACAGTAAATGTTCTTTCGGTCCGAAATAACTCTACGGTTATAAAATAAAAACAAATTTTCACTACCGATTTCTGAAATTTGTGGTTTCCAGGGCATTCTACCAAGGTTATCCTGCCGCTACCTGCCGTTATCCTGCTACGCGAGGGGATCACCAACATCAATAAGATAAGAAAAGTATTGCAGACAATAAATAAATATTCTTTTTAAAAAAACTTAAGCGAACCAGGAGTGTTCAACGAAGGTTGTAAATTTGTTCCAAAAAGAACTTTGCAATGGCGGAACAAAATGTTTTTTAAAGGGATGTCATGCGCCTTTTCGGACTCGAACTATGTAGACTTCGTTGCAAGCTTGGCGTACATCATATCAGTAGATAATGTCACGGAAAATGAACGTTTTACGATCCGAGTAGCACTATAGGAGCCTTAAAGAACTAATACATGATATTAAGGAAGGAAAATTGACAAAGCATTATTTCCAGATAAATAAGGCACAACCGCGATTTTAAACAGCACAGACTACCAAGTAAAAAGGCTGTGACTGTTCAAAGATAAATCAACCTATAAATCTCTTACTACGGATCCTATCACAACGACTTAATTCACTGAAAAGCATTAAAAAAATTTACAGGGAAGTAATGAATATCAGGGGATATTGCTAAATCCTGACCAGCGCAAATGTCTACAGACTCGCTACAGTTCACAAACTTGACTTCTCACTGTGACCGATAGTATCATCACTCAGTGCGTTCAACTCCAAGATTTCTAATTTGTTGGCCTACCAACTCCATCCGCTGACGAGGAATCGCAGAACTTAAATAAAGAATTATATGTTGTTTCTAAACGACTTGCAAGGAATCACAATTTCGACGGGTAAGGCAATGGGTTCGTTCGATGCAGTCTCTTTGTTCGCGTCCGTAACGTCAGTTAACAAAAAATTACACAGAACTAAAGTCCTACGACAGGGATGTTTCCGCAACTCCTTTACCTAAGCCAATGGACTTACGTCCGGGAATACTTTCAACAGCAGGGAGGAACCCCTATTGTGCACCTATCTCTGGCTTCCTTGTCAAAGAGTAGTGCAGAAATCAAAATCTGCGGCTATATTGTTTATAAAACTTCAAGTGTGGCCGCATTGTTAATATGACATGTTTGTTTTTGTCACAAATGATCAACAGGCAGTGCTCAACAACATTATTACGTCTGCATTTCTGGGAATTATGTTTATTCTCGAAAAATAAGCTGCCAAAACACCTCCCATTTCCAGATTTTCTTGCAAAAGAAGGGATTGGTGGAAGGTTTCATACATCAACTTACTGCAAAGAGACTTTTGTAGTATATATGCTATATTGTGAGGCAACCAAACGGAGTAATGCCAACAGCCTACCTAATCTAGCAAAAATTCGCTGCTCCAACAAGAGGACTGATCGAATAGAACTGTGTTACTTGCTCAAATTATTTTCTCAAAAATGTTCCTTTGAAATTTCGTAGGTCAAGGCATGGAATACAATTCCAAATAAACGGAACTAGGTAGCTTTAATGGGATGCCAAGACCAACAGCCTGGCTAACCCATCTTTACATTAATAACGAACCAGAACTCGTTGAAGGGCACCCGAGGAAGTACCAAACACAAGTGGGGCACAAACCTACGATTATACTACCTATCTCGTACACCGTGAGGGTGGGGTTTACTATATTGATAGGAAGTCTACAAACTTCCCTGCGATACTTGCGGTGCAGTTTAGAGTGGCAAACTGCGGAATCGGCCTCTGCACGCACACATGAACACCAATCGGTAGTAAAGAGGAAATAAAACGTTTCCCAAGTGGCCGCGCGTACACTGGATACTGGACACGCCCTAGATTAGGACAGAAATTAATTGTTAACATTCGCCTATTCAATAGAGACCGACAATTTCTCGAGGACGTACACTCAGATGAATCATGCGTTAACCAACATACCGGGTTAAATGCAGTGGACAAAATATCCAGGAGACATATAAGAGGTACTAGTTGATGCAAAGGGTATGACGACCACAGTGGCCGCTTACTGATAGAAATAAAATTCAAGTATTTATTTTTCAGAAATGCTTAAGATAATTGTTTTACCAATTTACTGCATATCTGACGACGACCTCGGAAACCCGAGTTCGAATCTTACGTTCCGCAAACCTGTGGCTGGTTATGGCTGGCTGACAGCGGCTAATGAGCCAGAAATGGCTAACCTGGTCTCCCTCGTCTTTCTTGATAACTCACTACCTTATATGCTGCTAGGAGTTGTCTAAATGGTTTCGTTGGATCCCGATTGAGTCTCAAGGCGCAACGGGGGCAGATCGATAAACGGATCCTAAACAAGGCTTATATTCAAAAGATAATTTGGCGAGCATACGTAAGCTTTCGATAAATTCTCGCCAAGCCTTTACATTTATATCACGGCGTAACTAAGTCAAATATACGGGTAAGTAGAAACTTTATATTCTCGATCGTATCCGATAGGAAAAAAGGCCCAAGGCTCAATGATAGAGCGATTGCCTCAATGACCAGGGATCCCTGGTTTAAATCCCAGGTACTTAATTACTTGTACTTGTTACGGCTGCAATCATGTCTGATCCAACCAGCCTCAATTATGTCACGGATTGTGCTCCCTCCACGCGTGACGATCCGCGGCAGCAGACCTGGCCAGTTGAATCCATTCTCTTTGCCAACGACAGACGCCGAATACCGAAGGTCCAAGAACAACTTCCATGTCTGACGAACTGTGTCGAGCCAGGTTTTGAGTTGACCCCCTCTTCGACGTCTCCAATTGCATAGTGGGGTTGGTTCAAGGGCAGCAACACTGAGCTCGTAAGGTGGGCGACGAACAATGCGCCCGAACCATCTCAGTCGTCGATCTTG
This sequence comes from Schistocephalus solidus, assembly GCA_017591395.1. Taxonomy (NCBI): domain Eukaryota; kingdom Metazoa; phylum Platyhelminthes; class Cestoda; order Diphyllobothriidea; family Diphyllobothriidae; genus Schistocephalus; species Schistocephalus solidus. Next base: position 17,180 of record WEDG01000622.1, on the reverse strand, counting down.
GATGGCTTTGGATAGCCTTGCGATATTTTCGCAGCGATTGCGGGCTGTCTCATTTGAGACGAAGTCTGTGTACTTTACTCGGAGAATGGTCCTCAAGCAGTGATCAAATGCCTCCAGTTTTCGCTCATCTTCTATGCGTGTAGCCCAGCATTCACAACCACAGAGAAGGACAGACCGGACAGACGCACGGTATATGCGAATCTTTGTCGATAGAAATGTCGCGTCGGGTTCACAGGCACTTTCCAAGGCTTGAGAAAACCCGGCGAGCAGCATCGATTCGGGAGACAATGTCATCCTTACTCTGTCCATTCGGCAGCAACCTCGCCCCAAGGTATTTTGAAACTGCCTACCTCTTCAAGTTGACAGCCGCCAACCTCGAGAGGTGCTTTTTTGGGCCGGGATGCAGCTTTAAAAAACTTTAACCTTCCTCGCGTTTATGGACAAGCCGACCGATTTAGCAATTTCAATCACCCGCGAAGCCGTAGACTGTATATCACTAAGGTTTGAGGCTAGAAAGGCGATATCATCTGCGTAGTCAAGGTCAGCCAGCCGGTGTCCGGGTGCAAGCTCAACACCGTCCTCTTCATGCAGGGCCTTCCCAAAAATCCAGTCGATAGCGTACTTGAACAGGATGGGCGACAAAATACAACCTTGTCGAACGCCAGACCGGATATCGAATGCTTGTGAAAGATTGTTATGTACCAAAACTTGTGCAGTGGTTGAGCTGTAATAGGCCTTGATCATGGCGATGATTTTCGATGGTAGGCCATCTAGTGCCATTATCCGCCATAAGGATTCACGATGAACGGAATCGAACGCGGCAGCGAAGTCGACAAAGCATACGGCTGTCGGTTGCTGGTAACTATGGCGGGATTCAAGGATACACCTTAGTGTTAATATTTGGTCAACACATCCACGCCCAGCACGGAATCCGGCTTGGTTGGACCTCGTACTAGAGTCGCGCACAGCCTGGAATCCCCTGAGAAGGACAATAGCGAAGATTTTAGCAGCAACGTCGATAAGACATGCCACGGTAGTTTTCGCATCTCGTTTTGTCTCCGTTCTTGTGGGCATGCACAAGGATGCCTGAGCTTCAGTCCTCAGGAACCTCGTCTCTCCCCGCTTGTACAATCACTTCATGGAGCCAGGGCACCAGTGTGTCGACACAAAAATTGTAGAGTTCAAGCGCGTACGGACGAGAACATGGTCAGACCTGTAGGCATTACCCGTCTCTGCACCACACATCGATCTGTTATCATAAACCCAGCTGCGGAACCGTGAACTGACTAGGATGTAGTCGATCTGACTGACCGTATGACCGTCATTGGAATACCTGGTCAGCCGGTGTTTGCTGCGGGGCTGGAGGCCCGTGTTCGTGACAAACAGTCGGTTTTGATCAGCAAATTTTAGCGGTCTCTGACCATTTTCACATCGAGAACCAAGCCCAAACCGGCCAATCAGATGATTGTTCGTGGAGTCACAACGTCCAGTCCGGTCATTCCAGCCCCCAGCAACAATAAACAGATCGTGCAGCGGGAGCCTTTCAACTAATGAGTAAAACGTCTCCTTGTCACGCTGTTCGGCAGCGGAAGTTGGTGCGTACACGGAGGCGATAGATTTTCTTTTGAAGTAACCTTTCAGTCGCACATAGGCCAACCGTTCGTTGACTGGTTCCCAAGCAAGCAGTGCACGGTTTGCTTATTGCGAGAGGGCAATCGCCACACCATGTCTACCAGAAAAATCACGAGGACCACTGTGGTACAGGGTGAAGTGTGAGTTGGCTCCCGGGATCTTTATTTCCAGAGAGCCTGAGTTAGGTATTCGGACTTCTGACAGGCAGCACACATCTAAATTGTACTGATAAAGGTTGCGTGCCATCAGACTTTGGGTACCAGGGTCCAGGAACGTTCGCACATTCCAGCATCCAATACTAAGGGTCCGATTTTGATTTAGTAGTCCAGCTCGCATACTATTCGCCCGTACTACTGGACTAGGGTTGCGGAGCGCGTCGGTTCCCGCGGACGCCGTAGCATGGATCGTAGTACTATATTCGGACATATTTTCATGAGGTGTCTTGGGGATTGTCGGTACGGTGGGTCCCCAACAGCCGCTCGGATTGTTTTTTCGAGGTTGTCTCCTCTAGCGCTCTGGCTTAAGAGCCTACCCAGAAGGCAGCGGGGGCGATCGAACTTATTTAATGGCGGTTCACACTGGCCATGTCAAAGTGCCGTCATCGGGCTTTGCGGCTTTTTTAAAACTTTTCGTGTGCCAGACCTCAGGCCGTCGACCCTGGTAGCACTGTAGCTGCTGGTCCGCGACTGCTTATTCGCCAGACCCGAGAGTCTGCTTATTTCGCAGCTAACCTTCACTGAAGGCCGTTACACTATCCGCCACCTGTGGACGCGCCGGGTAGCCAGCAGCTAGGCTAATGGGTAACCCATCGTGCCCCAAACCTGGGATTAGATATGGCTGTCTGATTACAGGTAACAAGCTAGAATGGCCATTTCAGTCTCGTTGGTCTTTGCTCGTACATCTTTCAGCCCGTATTCCTGGTCACTACGCGACCGCCTGTGATGACTACGTTTAGCCCCAAATCATAACGGTAGGAGCATATCCTGTAACCTGCTCGGTAAACGCACTTCTAACCCAGAAAGCTATTAATTATATTTAGTCGTCAAGTTTTTTTCACCGCCAGCTCAATCGATACTGTACTTATTTTGACACTGTCTGTAAACTGGCATTAAATACAATTATGATAGTTATTATTAACATAAAATACACAAGCATATGGAAGCATAGCATTCCAGTTTCACAAAACGACCTCTCAGTTGCAGTTAAAAGCCGTTCTATGACGCAATACAAAATACAATGATACATAATCTTCAAAATTTTACTTCCCAAAATCTTAAAAGATGCGCGAGGTTTAGACCATATTTTGGTAACAAGTATATATTAAACAAAATAGGTAACACCAGAAAACTTTGGAACGTGCAAAATGGTAAAACAATCTAAAGCCTGAAATAAAAATTGTGCTATAACAGGCCTTTCCACTTTTGGACAGATTTACGGGTGCGCTAACCGAATGGCTTTTCAATACCCAAATTGTGCAGATTTAAAACAGCCATGTGTGCCCCAGTCCATTGCACATAAACTGTTGGGTGAAAAACAAGAGACGACCCTCGAACGGTGTGAGGCACGGTCTGGACAAAAAAATGCTTCAGTGCGACCCGTTCCTCAAGGCTGCAGTGCAATCGCAGGCCTCTAACTACATCCCCAACCCCGCCGCCCGATTCCCTCGGGTCTACTCCTCCTCTTCTCAATGCGGGTAACATTTCAGTCTTTTACAATAAAAAAAGGGAATTTTGATGGCCTATGGTGGAAAGAAGAAAATGCTGTGGCAAAGAGAGGAGGGCAGCGAGTTAATTGCGGTATCGAGAGGGGCCAATATATGCCTGCGGTCATTCGCTGAGGTAAACAATTAGCCGCTAAGCCGGTGGCGGCTGTGGCGCACGAACAGGAGCGAAAATCAAGTCTACCTCGGCGGGTAGTAGTCTGCATACCTATGGGCAGAAAAGAGCCTCGCGGATCGTTAGATAGAATAAACACCACGCAAACGGCGGAAGCAGTAACAATTGCAGCCGCCACCGGACAAGAGGGAGATCAGCACACTCGCCCGCCTGGGTGAACGAAAATGACCAAGACGGGTAATCGTGTGGCTGGCTGGGTACCAAACGTTTTTCGACAGTTAAAAAAAAGGTTTTTGCTCTGTGCCGCCGCCGTCGCTGTGGGCCTGTTCCGGGACCTGGATCCATTCATTTCAACTGTCAAACGGATAGGGCAAACGTTGCAGTTCGCGCGGGTGGTGCGTAAAGAAGACGAGTACAGCAGCCACACATGCTTGCACAGTCTTTCCCTTCAAATATGTCCAGCTCGTTTTACCCGCCCACACTCTCTAAAAGAGTTGAGGCGCGTGATAAGGCGTAGCGAAATTCTACCAAGGTGGGAATGCACCGAAACGGAAAACTAGTTGTGTGTGAGCCTATTTTCATCGCATAGGTTAACCCAAAAAAAACGGCACAAGTTATTTCTGTTACGTTAAGCGAACACAGACCTGAAAAAAATTGAGGTGGTCAACTTAAAGTCACTCTCTTACTGCATTTACACGCCCTACACTTCTATGGTATGGCTGCGTAAGGTATCCACTGCAGACTGGATAGCCAAAAGAGGCTGGACGTTTTTGTCCAAGCTCTCAAGCTCTACGTAGGTATGTCAGATATCATCTTAAGAAATCGATCTTGTCGCCGGGTCAAAGGAACGCGCAAGGTATGATCAGGTGAGGACCATGCAAGCCGGACAAACAATTTCCAAGCTGTATCGTACTAATTACAGTTTGTATTAACCCTGAGGGCAAATGACGTAGCCAACCGAAAACGTAGGTCGGCACGGAGAGAAATATTTTTGAATGGTACTCCGCATGAGGCGGGCCTAAACTGGCTAAGTGATCTAACCCTAGGGTTTGCATGTGAGGAAGAGGTCGGGACAATGATTGGCGGGAATGAATATAGCGCAGCGACGACTGAGAACCAGTGCAAAAGCGTTGTTGGTAATAAGCTAGTTCGAGTTGATCGGTCTGAATTGAAGTCGTTTTACTCAGAATATTTGCCAGGATAAAACGAATATGGTAGTCGAACTGCGTTGATACTGCTACTGACGGCATGCCTTGTCTGAAGGCTTGCAAGATTCGATAGGACTTGAGTGGCACAGGTAAGGTTATCTCTCATGTACAAGTGGCAATAGGTGCCACTGCGTTTGCCTGAGTCCCCGATTAGAATTCCAACGTGACAAATATTTGATAACTTTTGGTCGTAATCAGCAACTGTTTGTCAGCAAAATACCCTATAAACTGAGGTCACTTTAATCAGAAAGACTACCGAAAAAGACGAGGGGGTCTGCAATGGCCATTTCTGGTTTAGTTGTCGGCAGCCAGCGATACCCAACTCAAGGTGTTGCAACACCCGAGGTTCGAACTTGCGACCTGCTGATTAGAAGTCTAAAGCCTAACCATTGAGCCACGGGCTCATTGTCCTGTCCGTTGTGATCGCGTTACGAAACACACTCGTCCCGTTGTGCTTTGGGGACAGTAGAACGAGCCCGTGGCTCAATGGCTAGGGTGTTTGACTTCCAGTGGACAGGTCACGGGTTCGATCCTCGGCTATTGCAACTCCTGGGGTTGGGTATGGGCTGGCTAACGACGGTTAATAAGCCAGAAATAGCCATTACAGTCTTCCTCGTCTTTGCCGGTAATTTTACTCTGCTTATACTGTACTAGCCATTGTGTGGCTGCTAGAGGGGCTCGGGATGAGCCTCAAGGCGCAATGGGACAAGTGTATTCCGTAAAGCGATCACTGAATGCCCCACTACAACTGGCACTTTAAGCATTATGTAGTGAACGACCTAAAAACTTGGCAAATAGTGCATCTAACAAATGCTAAATTGTGTCAAGTTGGAAGCAAATGTTCGGTTGAGAGATAGACGACTACCATTAAGGAGTTATCTGTCGATAACACGTATTTGCAACCGTTCTTCATAGGTTAAATGGGTGATGGAATCAATCCACCAAATCGAACTCGAATAGGTTCTGACCTTTTCAGCTAACTTCCGACGTCCGACGACATCCATGTTGGCAGCTTTTGATTTTAGTTCAAGGAGTTGGGAAAAGAGATTTTCAAAGTCTTCTTGGCTTCCTTGCCTCCTATCAGACTTTTGATTTTCGGAAGTTAGCTTTTTTGAACCGTTGGAGTCTGTGATGGAAAATAAATTATGCAATTTCTATTTGTATTAAAAACATAAAAGTAGTATAGTTTACATAACAGGACAAATAAGGAGTAAGAGCGAGCCATAAATATGATTCAAGCAGAATAACCATATTGCATATGCTAACCAAGTAAACATTGCAGGTCACCTTTCCAAAAACTTACCTACACACAGAATTCATGAATCGCGCTCGAATTGTGGCAAAAAGTGAAAAAGGCTGCAACAGAGGTAGTTTATTGGTATGGAAGTAATGACTATATAAAGATCGCACGCAAATCGAAAGTCATTTGCAGGCAAAGGCTTACTTCTGAGCCATTAAGAGTGAAACAGACGGTGGTCCCGACAAAATTAAAAAATTTACACTTTAAAGTAAACTGGAGTGCACGAAGGTTCATAGAGGCAATGACAACAGTGGTAGTATAAAAGGACCGGGTAAGTTTAGGCTGCTGCTGACAGCCGCGAAATCGGTCAGCTCGGCGTCATTGGTCCCTAGAAAATTCAAACACAGCATGAGAACAATAGCCGCGATCATCTATAGACCCGCTTGAACCGTGAGTCACCGGGCAGCAGTGCGTGGGCTGGCTAGGTGGAGGGATGATTTCGAGGAGACCTTGGATTCAAGGGTGAACGTCTCCAACCACCCTTACAGCACAGTATTTCAAGTCTCTAGATTGCAACGGAGAGTGAATTAAGCCTTAAGAGGTGGCGAGCAGCATTGGTCATATGACTGATATTCCAGATCGGCGCCTGAAGACTACTACTGTATGGTTCTCAAGTGTTTATGCATCTGACTCCAAAGCCTGTGTACTTTGCAACTCGTTTTTGACGAAAGCCACTCCACTACCTGCATAGGTCGACGTACCGAGTAACCCAAAGCTAGGCTAACAAACAAGCCCAATATTTCCAAGGGTTATGTCGCTCTAAATCTGGAGTGGTGAGATGCGGTTTTAACGATTAGTAAAGTACGATTGCGCTACTGAATCCATTCTCGACGCATTCGCCTCATAGCCTGCGTTTGTTTTCATTCGCGTATCAGTTTTTGTGAGCAGTGCTCGGTGTAGCAAACATTCAAGGTCATACAAACTAATAGGTTTTCTTAATGATCAGACACACCACCATCGCCAAAGATAGGATGGAATCAGTTTTCGTGCAGATTCTTCATTACTATCTCGTGGTGGTGATTGTTCCGTTCACATAGCTTTAGTGTAGTCGGCTGTCTGGTCCATCTGGCGGTCGCAAAACTGTACTCAGGAGTAGCATTTCATTTTGTCGGATGTCGAGGTCAGATTATAATTAAAACCTGATCAACAAACTCGTTTAGCCAGGGAAACGTTAGCAAGGGAACAGAAGGCAATATCAGTTATGGTGAACCCCTACTATCGTATAAAAACCGGTCGTAAGGACATATGATGTGTTCCAACAAGAATTGATGAGAGGCTATTCTCCCGGACATAAGCTATTAGAATTTTAGGCTACGGTAAAATATGCGAGAAAAAAATGTAAAAATGAAACCTCTAGACTTGCGGCAAGTAACCTACCCAAACTGGGTTCTTTGAGGTGTTGTGACTCGACTGCGGGTGAATGAACGGCATTTTGGGCTGTAACAGAAAGTGAAAGTTCAGGTCTCACTTCTTTGAAGTTGTGAGCATCTGTGCCGAGCTAGGATGAAGGGCAGAAGACGAGCACATGAACAAACGCAACTAAAGCGGAAAAATATTCAAGATTATCTCCTGTTCTGTTCATACGCTTTTCCCATACACAATTTTTCGGTTTATTATTGAACAGTGACGAAAGAAAACATGACGCCTAGCAATTCTGGAAAAAGGTTTAAGCTATCATTGCGTATATAGTGGATTAAAAGACGAAAATAGAAGTACTGCATGGCTAGTAAGCGCAGAAAAACGAATTTCAAACGAGTACCACGCAGTTAAGGCAGCTTTTCAAGATTTTAGTCGTCAAAGGCAGGGCCGAAAATGTTTCGTGAAGCCGTTTAACCGATGCCAGAAATTTCTTTCAAAAGTACATCAAAACACTTTGGAAAAAAGGACGGTCATCAGTAGCTGTTTGGTGTAATTTTGTCACCAGGAGGATAGTGTATGGTACGACTTAAAGAATTGGTGAAAACTTTGAGGCTGTCTTCTGAAGTTCTAAAAAGCTGCAAGCAGACTTTAAGTAAAAGCTTCAATCGCATTGTTTATGTTCCGATGAAATTAGTGTGCAAACATGAAAGACATCCCTCGGAATAAAGCTTTTCCGGCATTTTAATGAACAAGTTTATTTTAGAGGAGCTAAGATAAGCCATAAAACAAAGAATGGTGATTTATGACTTGGCCATGGATCATTAAATGCACTTTGAGTAAATGCGCGGAACAGGACTTGTCAGGTTCACATAAACAAGTACGGGGCATTATTTACCACCTACAGTTATACCAGTGGGGTGCTGGGAACCCACTAAGCGGCCAATAGCTAAGAAGATGCATCATGCAGCAGCAAAAAAGAGATGAAAGTTGAGTCTGGGTTTAAGTCTCTAGAAGAAAGCCACAACTTGTAATCAAGTCAAAAGTGCCTCCTCAGGCCTCTTAGTAGTTTATCTCGTTGATGAGAGGTTGGTGACCGATTTTTTAAGCTCCCCAAATCATGTTCTACGACGCGCGCTACGAAATTACGCCCCTTGAAAGATAACAAGAAGTACGGTAATTGGAGCATAGACTTGAGCTCCGAGCGACCTTAGATACTTTCCCCAAGCCACCTAGATATGGAAGCAACTCATGTTCAGTCGCGTGGCTGGGGCCAGAACAAATGACTGTTCCGAAAACTTATAAATACGACCGGGCTTACGAATGTCTACCTAAGATGACCCGTTTTTGGACTGTGAACAAACAATGAAACGGGAGTGTGAACTGAATACACAAACAACACTGCGTTTTTACAGAATCTGAGCCTTGCCCTCAGTGTGAGCAACTGGGAAAATTCACAGACAGCAGGGACAAAAAGGGTAAGAGGTAAGTGGCAAAACATGGGCAATTTTAATGGTGACATCGGCCAAATTGATGCAGAGTATGTGACTAGTCCCTAGGAGTGGCATGATACAATTACCTTTTAGTCTTAATCCAGGCCATTGATGGGCTTCCAGAGCGGCTCGAAGACGAGGCAGACCAAATTCCTCCTCTGAAGATAGCACCGTTAGATTGTGAAAAGGACACGTACCGGCGTCAGCATCAACTGCAGACGGATTCAACTCGATGACCTCAAAATGATTTTGCAGAGCATGCTTGTATACTGTACTCCGGGCTTCCTCGTCTTCTGGTAATTGGGAACAAACGAGCAAGCGAATTGGCGTACCATAATCCGAGGCTTTTTTCTGCCAATGGCATGCAGCCTCCCAGCTATCGAGCTAAATTTTGAGAAAAGAGATTCATCATTATTGAAGATAACTCAGGCGCAAGACAAGGTAAGATGTCAGAGCGGAGTTGGGAGGGACAGCTATAATTAGTACGGTTTTAGCCGGCTCCAAAGCTTGAGAAACCGCAAATTTGTGTTTCGTTTTTGCAGACGGACGCAAAGAAGCTTGTGCAAAGGCCGATATCCTAAGGTGAATTAAATATCTTGCGATAACGCTGCACGAGAAAAATTATTACAAATATACTTGAACAATTTTTTTCGCGTATAAAACACACTTTAGAATTTCAGTTGACATTTCATGGGATAGGCAATCTACTGTAGTTGACCTCATCAGTTTATGTCCGAACTTCTGTATCTTTCAGCCAACAATTGGCCTAAAGGAAGTTCAGAAGTTTCCAGGGTATACCAATAACCTTCGCACCTATCAACCAGCATCCGATTCAACTGAGTCAAAATTTACATTAAAATCGAGGAAACATTTGGTCGGCTTATATTTTAAAAATTTTATTTTCCTAGGTCACAGGACGAAAGGCTAATGAAGGCGGTGTCAACCAGGGCGAAAATGTAGCACATGCATTTTTACAGAAAAGGATGCACTGTCATCGAGTATTTATCAGCACAGGAGATGCTTAAGATGAAGTGGGGACCGACCATTTCCTGTTTACCGGTACTTTCGATAGCATTCATAATGACTAACCTAGCCAATTTTATGTAAATGTTGAGTTGTTTTAAGAAAAGTCTTTTGCATTACTATTGGTCAGCGTCAGAGGCCTACACAAACATTGAGGCCTACTGCCACGCCAGCTACATAAACTGGGGACCTGTAGGTCGCAGGTAAGGTTTCATTACGCCCACGCGTTTCTTCAGTTGGCCCAACCAGCTCTGGTATCAGGGAAAACGAGTTTTAGGTAGATTACATTCCGATGGCTTCACCTTCAGAGTAGCATGGAACACGACCCAGCACTGCGCTGGTGAAAGGGCGTGGAAGTGACTGGCTGCATTCTTGTCTGACCATAAATTCATCCACCAGATACGGTATCGGAGTTTAAGTCGGAGAATGGAGCACAGGTCGTATCGACTGAACCCCTCCCACCGACAGATACCATTGCGCGCACGATTCATGTCCCACATCTTTATGGATGTGTCTTGTCAATTCCATGCTTCAATTCAGATCGTTTAGCCAACGTCACCGGTTAAAAAAGTCTTCGAGGGAATTGAGTGTCTGCTTTTCCTGGTGCACTCGAGTTTCTCTTGATTTAAACCCTTTCCCAGAAATTTTGCGTGGAAGTGGTAGTACTTGCCAAGTAAGTGGGAGACTTGGCTTTTCACAGGGATTGGAAGAAACATCCGAATGATGAACCTAAGGTTATCATTTTTAAATCCTAAAGTTAATTTAAACTTACTTCAGCTGTCTTCTAACCGACTCACAACAATGCCCGCTGCTCGCTGTAAAGGGGCTGGTCAGCCCCGTCTTGTCCTTAGTGGAATCAAGATCCATAATACGCAGACTATGACCAGGATGGTCGACTAACGCGTGTAAAAAACAGCTCACGACAAAATCAAACAATGTCGGTAGAATAACACTGTATTGACGAAAATCGAATGTGATATCAAAGAAATTAGGCTTTCCACAAAATCAGTTAGACGTTGATCCTTGTTCTTTAATTAAATTGTTTCGGTGGCAGGCTATCAGAATGCATGAGGACCTATAGGAAAACCCAGTGGACGGAGCCAAACACCAAGGCAGACTCTACAACGGGCGCAATAAAGCACCCCTCGAGTCAGTGGACACGGTCTCGGTTTTGGTCAGATGGGCGTGTACCGAAAGCGCATCTATACTCAGATGCCGCGCCTGATCAAAACCGGACAGCAGTTGGGATGGCCGAGGCTGTTGGATTGCGTAGCGAACAAAGTTAGCATCAAAGAGTACTGTCCGGCAGTAACATTACCGCTGAAGAGGCAGAGAGATGGCTGAACTGGCGTATTGTTTAGCGCCGATACAGCCATCTGTAATCACTGATTGCGGCGAAACGGTCGAGGTAAAACACTGGTCTCTTTTTTCACTTCGGTCGTACAAAATGGAACTCGGGGTTAAACGAATGGGCGCCAAAGGATCGAGTAGCCCGGAAGACAATTATCCTTGGGACCGTTAACTCGCAAGATCATCCTACCACGGCGTACGCAGTTGTTTACTTACTGACAAGGATTGCATCAGCTAACATTAATTGCTGGTTTAACAGAACTAGAAGTCCACGGCATCGGGAAGCATCACGCTCAATTCTCAAACAACGAAGACTAACGTGACCGTTATCGTGCAATCTGACACCTCTTATAAAGCGTATAACCTCAGCACGAACTACGCAGACGCCTGCTAATAAGTATACAGAAGGCGCCGTCGCCCAAAACCTAAACGAAGGATAGAAACGTGTTGAGAGTTCGTCACAGCAGCGAGCGTGCTCAATTCCATTCCAAGATCACTCGATTCGCACAAGACGAGTGGAGAGAGTTAGGCGCAGTTAAACTATGACGAACTGCTGAAGGCTGTGACTTAGAAAGTTGCCAACTGATGAGCTGTAATAGTTTTTTTCATGGTGCAGCTCCTACGGCAACTCTGTTTGGTGAAGAGTTGAGTCCTTTTCAAATTCCTGTTTGAATATGTAAAGAGCGCAGCACGTACGTTGCAGGTAGGGAGTGTTTCCCAATCTTGTCAGTTATTACGCACGTCTGTTTGCTCTGACTTACGTACCTGAATTATTCGATTGAAAAAGGGAGAGAGGATGAAGTAAATGACGCGCAAATGTGCTGCTTTAGAAGATAAATCAAGCAAGAGTCGCTTCTGCGTTCTCTTGCTGACAGTGATAAGCCGCTACCATTCACAACAGACGAACTACGATGGTAGCAGTCGTAGAAGCGTTGCTGTTTTCTTCTCTTATTAATGGTTCTAAGTCTTGACGCTGTTCGCAACTTATATCCGACTGCTCTTTTTGAAATATCAGGAAAACCTCGATTTGTTTGGCTCGTCGCTACCGAAGTGTTGTCCGGATGATCCAGTAAAAACTCCGTGAGAAAGATCCCTCACAAAGGCCTTTGAAACAACAAAATGAAATGGAATCTGGAAATTACTAATGAAAATTGGAGATCTTGAAAGGTTCTGCTTGATTAACAGACAACTACATGATGTCATAATGGCATGCGTCAAGTACAGCAGACCAACCTAAGGAACTTTCTCGGTGACAAGTGGGATGAAGTCAGGTTGCATATTCGTCCTAACTCTCTTCAGCCTCATGTTTTGTAATACTTATGGACGTCCAAGAGCAGCAAAGAATTGACATCAACTTGCTGATTTATGGAGAGCCATTCAATACGCATCAGATGCATACCTTCAGTAACCTGACAAAGAGTAGAATAAAATACGCCCTCGCCGACGATTTTCCATTATACTTGTACTTGGTACCGCTGTGATTAAGTCTGCTCTAGCCGGCGTCGGCAACGTCGCGAATTTTACGTCTGCACACGTGACGATCCACGGCAGCGGACATAGGAAAGCTCGATCCATTCTCTCCTCCAATGACCAAAACCGGATACAGAGAATCCAAGGACCACTACCAGTCAATGGCAACCTGTACCGAACCAGGTTTTGAGGGGGCTTATTTTCCGACACTTGCAAATGGGCAAGGATGCCGGGTCGAGGGCCGCAACAATAAGTAGGTACTATAATTTTACACCGAACATACGTGGAGCGGATCCGCGACGCAGTCGAGTGTTCTTGGCCTGTGAGTGCGCAGACTTTCTACTAATCATCCACTGTGAGAAAGGGTTAGCGTGAATGAAGCGGTTTACAGAGCGGAATGTACGGAACTCCTGATTACCGATAAGATTTATTGCCCCAACATTATGGATCTATTCACCTGTTTGCTGAGAATAAGTTATATAAGCAGCACAGCCGATTAGAAGGGTGCACTCCCGAGCTCCTAAGTCAGTTAGAGCTTTGGGGAGCGGCAATGTCCATTCGAGAACACCAGAATTTTCCTGAAGAGCATGTTGAGTTCACAGGGACGTCTTCCTGACAGGGCTTGTCCGTGGTAAGGGAGAATGGACAGTCCAAAAGAGCATGGTTAGGTGACTCAATAACTTCAACCAAAGTTGCCTTCAGGCGATACTGCTTTTGGAGCGGGAGGAGCGGATCGACCGCCATGCCCAGCACCTTGGGCACGCTGAGGCCATGTTTTCAGACAAAAAACGGTTGATAGTTTAGTTACAGTATTTTGGACTCGTCCGTGGTTTATCTAGCTTTTTTAAAACGGGAAGCCAAAATTCTGAGCTAAGGAAGAATACTTGACAGCAAATGCGATATATTGTACAAATGATTTAACCTCGAACAGAAAACCTATCATGCGGCCTCTATACTTATTAGGAGACGCACAAACTGAAAATCGAAAATGAATTATGGTCGGGCAGCATGGTATTCTTTTGTAAACTGCTGGAGATTTAGTGTGTTGTACTCTTGACAATACTACTCGGCATGAAAATCATGTTTTACCTAGTGCTGTATACAAAAACTAACTATACTGGTGTCATTGAAAAACTGAGTGGGTATGGTCAAGTAAGAGAGCAATAACTTACTTGAGTAAATTCAAAGCACACTACGATGGCTTCGGCGACAGATATCGTCTCTTGCTCCCCTTCAGAGGAAAGAATGGCTTTTACGCCTACTTCGGCAGTATAGTATTTGCAGTCGATAATGAAGCGATCTTGTTCATCACCCAACAAAGCTTGCGGAAATATTGTAAAAAGGAGCTTTACCTTTCTGAACATGCATTGCTAAAGTTTCGGCAGATGTGCTCAGGATAAGGACGAATGGATTCATCTTAACCGTTCAAGATGTGAAGATATATCTTCATATAGATTTTTTATCTTCAAAATATATCGCAAAACCGAATACATGACATCAAATGCCCAAATGTAAGTCAAGCATCGCACCTCAAAAAATTCAGGTTAACGCGATCTCTAATTAGAGGCCATATAAAGCGGAAAGGATACAGGCAATTATATTTAGTTGCCTGCTACAGCAAGAGACAAAGCTCTCCGCTTAATAATTGCATTAATAAATAAAATTTGAAGGAAACAGGTGGGATTTAAAATTGATCGATAAAACAGAAAATTGGGCATTTACCATACACAGGCGGAAATCACACAGACATTTAGTGAACAAAAACGATTAACTCTATACGGCGTCCCAAGGCACAATGGGATGACCAGTTCCCCTAACCCGATTTATGAGCACCCTTACTACGATAAAAGAGAGTGTAAAATAATATCATGAATATAAAAGGTTTTCTAAGAAAAAGATATTTTATAAAAAAATAATAGAAGAATAATACACTCAGCTCCATAGAAGAAATAAATAGCCAAACAGTTCGCGGTAAGGAATGCGTTGTAAAAAATCTAGTTAGATGTTGTAGAAGGAAATTTGCGAAAACTTCTATTTGATAAACATCGTGTGCCATGTGAATTATACCATAGGCAGGGTCCAGGCCTCTCTTTAAATAAGCGGATTTTTTGCTTGAGCTTACCTCAATTCCATTCAGCCGTAAATGCTGTTTTTTATTGGCCAAATGACTCCTGTGGGACGTAACTTTTCGGTTCAATTTAAAATTCTTTCTCACTTTTTCTTCATCCCAGCCACCAGCATAAACTGAAGCTGTGGATGCTGTGAGGTCATAGTGGCTGAAAAGTTTCAAAAAGAACATTGACAGGTTTATGTTTGAAAATGAGCTGGAGCGATGAGGGATTTGACTTAACTCCTGAGACCCACGCCCCACTTGTCAGCTTTTATGTTTCTCTTGGATATTGTGCAACCTACATCGCTTCTATGTACACTGCATTCAATTTCATGTTCCAAGTAGGGTACTCAGGGACCCGTGCCTACTTCCCTAGATTAACTAAGTTCAGCTTTTTGAGCGAATAAAGAGGCTTGTCAGCAATAACCATTATTTTCAATCAAACAACGGTAAAGTAATGTATTAACTACAAAAGTGAAAGATGTTTTTAATTGCTTGAAATACTTTGGTAGTGATCTCGTAGGGCATCAGTGTACCCGTGTCCATATCATCAGCAGTACTCGCATTTAGTCCTCTGTCACTTGCCGAATTTTTCTTTTGGATATTAGGTAAGATTCATTGTAATCCTGGATGTTAACAGGCTGGTTATACGTTACGGATGGATATACTTATCTTAACTCTTTCACTAGCACTATTTATTTGGTAAGACAGCTTGAAAACACTTTGCTATAAAAAAAAATTTTCCATCATTGTAACAAACATTAATGTTATCGTTTTACTTACTACACCCCATAGTAAATATATGCAAATTCATCCTTTAATATTAGCTTCAAAAATACAAACATTGCGGTCACACGTCATTTTCCCTCTGCTCAGATGCTGACTCTCCGCTTATTTCAACTGGTTAAACCGTCGATCAGTGGTATGAAGAAAATGGAATTTTTGTTGTTATTACTTTCGGCGTGGATCCAGAATGGGAATGGTATGATCGCGTGTTAGCTGACGCTGACTTGGCTTCCACTCGAGCCCGCCGCTTGTTCATCGCATCCCTTAACGTCAGCATCCCTCACGACCTCACCCCGCATTTGCTGAAATCGTCACAGTCTACACTTGTAATCTAGTTTATATGTCGTCTTAACTCTCACTTCAGATGGTTATGTTATGTTATGTTAACGGTATCTGTTACAGTATGCTCTGTGTAATGTTATTTATCACCTTTTCTGACTCTCTAATATATCCCTTAACGTATACCCCTTGATATTCCAATTTTATGTTACTATACATTCGTGTGGGTTTGCCGAGTATTTAACAATCTCCTCCAGCGTTTTATAAGCAGATGACTGTCTAGGGTATTCTTATCAACCCTGCGTGCTACTTTTGATGTCTTCTGGCCGTTAGGGCTCCAGTAGCTGCTTATCCATCCGCCTTTAGCATCCTTTCTGTGAAAAGTCGACTGCGCGAACCAAATGAGGAAACACGCACCCAAAAAATGAGGCTGACTGTGGGCAGAACTCTGTGAACCAGCAGTAAATGTACCATATATTTATATATGCTTAAACATAAGTTTAGCAATAGGGTAAAGCTGTGAAATTCAAAACGCGATGTATCGATGGATTACTGTAATCCACCTTTGCACCAGCAAAATCCTCCGCTTTGGTTCATAATAATCACACTGCAAGTGAAAAGTGATTGTTCTCAAACAGTTTAATGGACAAAATCAGAAAACGGCACGTTCCTTGCGCTGATTAATGGGACTAATGAGATCTGCGAGTGAACCAAAAATTGTACTAAGTGGTGAGCATGACCTACGATCGACGTTTTGATTGGCTTGGCAATCTTGGCTTTCGAGTAACCAGATACGTTTGTTTATTGTATTTCTGCCTAGGATCCTTTAACTACTGTGATGGAAAATCCACTACAACCTTTCCCTTGTTTATATAACGTCCTTCTTCCTTCCATCACTAGGACGTCGACTCTTATCTTCGATATTAGGCGCTGATACCGGGGATGATGCTTCACAGTCCAATAGTGCAGGCTCTTTAAGAAATTCAACAGTATCAGTATCAGTATATTTGAGGGAGATGTAGGTGAGTACCTTTGAATTCCCTATTTGAACATGCGAGTTGTGGTATCAAAAATATGGTATCTCGATATGTTGGCGAGGCCAACATAGTGGAACATAGTTGAAAAAGAGCAGACAGTGAAAAAAACTCCCGGTGATATTTAGGCGAAAAACTGCCGTCCTTGTGGGGGGTCCAACGGGGTCATTGCGGAGGTCGAGAATCAGCCAGATGCTCCCTTGCTGATTGCAGAGTCCGTTGAGGGATTTCAAAGGCGGAAATATATGCCCAAGCTCATCCTCGGTCCATTGCGGTTCGAACCAAGGGAGAACGTTCATACACC